>OZ025298.1:211425322-211959523 GCA_964019185.1 Maratus speculifer | reverse complement strand
TAGGAAATAATCTCTGGAATTACCAAACCGATTAAAAAAGTAATGGTGCAAATGACAGCTTGCGATTTTTGTAATGCTGAAGGGTATTAGAAACTTGAAATTTAACATGTCGAATTTTAAAACAGAAATGCTGGCTTGCTCAATACGAATGTTTTCTAAAAAATTTGAAAAAAAAAAATAATAATAATAAATCAGCGGAAAGCATTCTAAGAATGGTCCCAATAATGATTTCTATGGCATTATTAACTTCTTAACAGTTACTTTTCTTTTTAGACAACACAAATAGGGGCAAAACAGCACTTTTTCCAAATTAAAATATTTGCCTTACTTAATCAAAAAATATCTGTCAATCAATAAAGATAAATTTACAGTTACAAAATAGTAGCATCAAAAATCTTTTAGTAACGAAGCAAGAAAGTGGTCTTGCCCGAATCCTGTTCGGGAAACACAGTTAGAGGGTTAAGAACAGAAATTTGAACTTTAACGTGGATGCTACTTTTAGGACACAAATAAATGCACGGAACTCATTTTGTTTTCTAGAATCTGAAAATTAGACAGATGCTGAAGTAAATAAAGTTCTAAAACTGCGATTTTTGAGGTACTGGAGAAGTTCAAAACTTGAAATTTAGCATGGCGACTTTTAAAATACAAATATTCGCTTGCTTGTTTAGTCTAATTTCTAAAAATATTCGAAATTTAAAAGGGTAAGATGATAAGAAAAAAAAAAAAAAAAAGCGTTTTTAAAGCGATCCAAATTACGATTTCAATAGATTAATTAAGGAAAAATACTCGAAATTTGACGTGGCTGCTACTTTTAATATGCAAATGCACACACCAAATGTATACATATATATATGTATATTAATTCGAAAATTAAAAGGGTGCAGGAAAAAAAAAAAGAAAGAAAAAAAAGAAAGAAAAAGAAAAAAAGAAAAAGAAAGAAAAAAAATCGCAATTTAAAAGGGTAAAATGAGAGGGAAATGTCTTGAATTTTTATTTCTATGGCATTTTACATAATATTTGTTAATTAACTAATTACACTTCCAATTCTGTAGCACCCCCGCCTCTGCCCTCAAAAAAAAAATCTCTAAATAATATCTAAATCAACATTTATAAAAGAAAGGTGTGCTGTGTGTATAAGGAATTCTATCACGCTCGGAGGTCTACAGATTTGGTTTCGCATAAACAAAGACATGTCCAAATGCATATGAGCCTCCGATTTATGATTTTTGATTAATTTTTCATTCCTTATTGAACAGAAGAATTCCCGTATTTCAGTAATTTTCCAAGTTAACCGACAATTTTAAGTCCCTGATAAAATCAATCAAAAATAAATCTCTTTGCTCAGTATTGTAAATTATGACCTCTTGGAATTTGTTTTTTATTATCTTATATCTATGAAACCTTCAGGAATCATTTGAATTTTATTCAAAATTATTAACACACTAAATTTATAATTTTTGTTTGCAGAGATTGGGAGAACGTGAAATTTTCGACAATGACAAAAAAGATCAATACAGAAATGGCCTTGTGTTACGTTTAATAAAATGACCTTTTACTATAGCTAAATTCTTTTCAATTACGACAAAGTTATTTGAAAATTGAAAACGCAAACGAGCTAGTTCGATCCTCTTCGTCAGAATCACCCTCGAAATAATTTTTTTCGTTATTATTATATTATTATTTAATACGTTTAATAATTGCACACGTTAATCAGATTAAAACTAAGTTATATTTCTTACAACTCAAATTATTCCAATAATTCAATTATATATATATATATAGCTATAGGTGTATAATACTTCCGGATCCCATAATGTTTCGTTAAAATCAGCCATTTTATTTTAATTTCCAGTGATTTAATTTTTTTAAAAAAGCTTCACATCGCTAACTATTTTAAAAAGATTGTAAAACACAAAGACAACTTGAGTCATGAGCTATGGAAATATGCATGTTTTTCCGAATATCTTACGTTAAAAATCGTATCACCATAACAATCTGCGGGGGTATAAACAATATACGATTCATTCCTTTGAGATTCATTAAAATATAGACCAATGCAATAATTTTGCTCAATAGTGATGTAAAACTCAGAAGGTATAGGACGTATTACCCCCGTATACCGCCCACTACGTCCCTGCTGACATCATTTTGACGTTAGCAACACCAGACAACTAAATTTCCGTTTTACTGAAAGTTTTTAATTTTCTAAATAAACTTGCTAAATTTTTACATTATCGAACATGGAAGAATATGAACTTTCAAACGAAATTTATTTGAAACCTGTATCGCAATATGCTAAATTTTTATGGACTTTAATATAATTTTCAAACATTATTACTTTAAAAAAATATATATGTATCTTTCGCAGACGATTATGAAATATAAATCCTCTAGCAGACCCGACAGACGTTGTCCTGGCACCGAGTCCAAAAAATCAAATAAATGTACATAAATATAATTATACGCATGATAAACCATCAATTTAATTTCTTATTATAACTATGCAAGGAAATTATTTTTCACTTTGCAGTAGTTTTTGAAGTCGGTTCAATTTTTGATAGAAAAGTTTATTTTTCTCTTTTTAGTTAAAAATTAACGATTTTCTGAAGTCGATTAATTAAAATCATAATACAGGGAAAATTATTGTAAATCATACACGTATGTGAGGTTCCAACACAATATCTCTTTCTTCGAGAACCAGAGTTTAAAGGCGCAGACCACTCAGCCATTCTGTCCGCATTCTATTCAGCGAACTTATTCAACACTTTTAATTAGCGAAAAATCACTAACTTTATTAGTTTTTGCCTAATAACTAAAATAGTACTGGATCAATTTTGATGAAATGTGAATCTAAACCATTCTAGAATCCACTGGAACACACAAAAAAATTTCGTTAAAATCGGTCCAGTCGTTTAGGAGGAGTTCAGTCACATACACACGCACAGAAGAATTATATATATAGATAGATTTGCATTGGATACTTAATTTTAATTTTAAAATTGATTTGGCTGACACCGACTCAAAAAGAAAAAAAAAAAATGTACATAAATATAATAATACGCACGATAAATACCACGCTCTTAATTTAATTTCTTATTACAATTATATAAGGAAATTATTTTTCACTTTGCAGTAGTTTTTGAAGTCGGTTCAATTTTAGATAGAAAAGTTTATTTTTCTCTTTTTAGTTAAAAGTTAACGATTTTCTGAAATCGGTTAATTAAAATTATAATACAGAAAAAGATATACACGAAAAAGATATATCACAAAATCATACACGTATCGTAAAATGGGGTGAATCGGAACACTTTTCAACTTTAACGTTAAAAAAAAGCAACAACTGATTTTTTAATTTTTTTATTTTTCTACTAGAAACTTCGGTCTTGTTTTGTTCTTTACTTTTTAAGCAAAAACGAAACATTTTTACTGTTTATATATATATTATTTAATTTTTTAATGGTGTTCCGATTCACCCCACAGATAGGGGTGAATCGGAACAAATGTTATAAATTTTAATTATTCCGATTCACACTTTAATAGGGTTAGTAAAAATAGGTAATAATGATAAATCAAAAAGGGAAACTTTGTAACACACGCTTTAATTTATTTTTGTACGGAAATGCATGAAAATAGCAGGTATTGTTATTCAGAAGCTGTCTAATTGCACTCAATTTTCTGTTTTTTTTTTTTTTTTTTTTTTTTTTTTTTTTTTTTTTTTAAATACAATTGATCTTTCATAACAAGACTTCAAAGTTGACGTTTTTGAGCACAATTCCCGACGAAAGCAGAAAAACCGGTCGAAAAGCAGGAGAGAAACGGGTGATCACGTGATCGAAATAGCTTAGAACTGGATAGGTAAAATAATTATCATAAGATGGAAAAATAAGTTCAATTCGAAGTCGCTTCCATAGTCAGTCATTCCAGTTTCATATCTTTTTGTTAAGAAATGAATTTGTAAATGTGTCAAAACCTTTTGCGCTTGTTGAGCGGAGCAATTGAGAACAACCCTTGATGAAACCAATGTATTTTTTAAAGCATGAAATATAAAATGAAATACAAAGTATTTTTTTTTTAATCTTTGCAACTAAAGTGACAGATACTGGTTTCCTTTGCTCAAGTCATTGGTTTTTCAAAATGGAATTGGTGTCAGTTACTGATGTTATTGACTGAAATTTGAAAAAAATATATTAATAAAACAATATATCGTTTTTAGAATTTTGTCAGCAGTAATTTTTTTCTGTATCTCTTCTATCCTTAATATGAAAACTATTTAAAATTTGTAACACTTATTTGTGAAAGAAATATTATAATGTTGTAGACTTATTTGTCAACAACAATTAATCTGTGTCAATTACGAGTGGTTTTACTTAACAGAAACATTTTAAACTATAATGTTTTAAAAAGAACTTAAAAGATGCAAAATATAATAATAAGTGAAGTTTTCAAATTACATAGGAAGTGTGAAATCAATTACTTATTTAATATCGCAGATGCATAGCAAATGTTTTACTTAAAGTTAAATAATTCCCCTTTAATTTCCATTAAATAAACTTTAAAAAGCTTTAATGAAATTTTCTCTTTACTTAGAAAAATTCTTTAAATTTCCCGTACATCTTACAAATCTATTAATTAAACAGGATGAAA
Organism: Maratus speculifer; assembly: GCA_964019185.1. Lineage (NCBI taxonomy): Eukaryota > Metazoa > Arthropoda > Arachnida > Araneae > Salticidae > Maratus > Maratus speculifer. Next base: position 211,954,876 of record OZ025298.1, on the reverse strand, counting down.
ACGAGTTAATAATTTTTCATTTTATAGGAAATACCAAGCAGAGTTTTCGGAGAAAGTAATTTTTTAATCACAGAAATATGTTTTCTTCATTTTTCATCAAAATGACTCGATCAATGACAGGACTAAAATTTCTCAGCGACGAAAATTTAATGAATTTTCGCGCCTTGATAATTAAATAGTGTATAAGATAATTCCGAAAAGAAGTGCATTTCTTTTAATCAGAAATAGGAACAGCTAATGATTTAAAAAATATATGATTGTGTGAAAATTAAGGAAAAATAAAACAGGGCAGTAAAACTGTAACCAATAACGATCTGGCAAAAAAAGATAGTGTCGTTTCTCGTTAATTCGAAATCGGATAAATCGAATCTTCGCTTAATTCGAACTAAACACGCAGTACCAAAATTTTCAATACCAGAATAACGTTAAAAATTTCATTTATTCACTTCCTTTAATTCAAACTAAGGAGAATTCCGACTTTTCGTTTTTCCATATTTTATCATGGACATCGGATCCTTGAGATAACTTTATTTCGTTCTTTTTTGTCAGAACAGTTTTAAACTAGTATATATATTCTCATACATTTGATAGCCACTTTATTAGTATCCCGTCTGTCCCTCAAAGACACCTTGACCGCTTCTTCCATTGTACTTATTTCTAATTCCATAATTAGTTTTATGTATTTATATTTTTTATTTTATTATTATTTCATATTCTAATGATAACAGCCGAAGTAAATGGAAAAAATAATAATAACATTAAATTCTTTTTAATAATATCCCTTTAAACATGTTTTCTTCTCATACTTTTCATAATTTGACTATTTACATCGTTGATGCCTCTCTGTGGAAGTCTATGGGCCAGATGTGATGTCGAAACAAAAGGTACGGAGATAGTGTGGCCAATTCAGCGAGGGGCATCAACAAGTGTTGGGCAGACCGAGACCTGGATGGGCGTGCACGTTCCACAACTGACGAAAGCAATGCTAGACTACAGCTTTGGAAACGATGCCGAAATCACACAAGCGGCTCAACGCTTCTTTCCTATGCAGAGCTCTGATTTTACTTACCCATCATACGTAGTATAGGGTAAGTCTTGCAATCGTTTTGAAAATCGAAAAAAAATTTTTGACGGATTTTCACGTTTTCGACACTGGAGATTTCGAAAAACATATTTTTAGAAAAAAAATTTGCCGTCTGTCCGTCTGTCTGTCTGTCTGTCTGTAAACGCTCTATCTCACGAACAAATTGAGATAGAGACTTGAAATTTTGTATATACTTAGTATGTAAGAATGGGACGAAGCCTATTGAATATCAGCAACCTCGATTATCCGGAACTATTTTTTCCGGATTCTCGAAAAATTCGTTCTGATGAAAGGTCATTAAAAATTTTCGATTTTTTTTATTTTAAGGAATGCATGTGAAAGGCAATAAAAAAACACAAATTTTGCATAAAAAGCGAAGTCGATCGGATAATTAGTTGTCGAGATATTTGTAATCTTGTTTTCCACATTCTTCGATTTTTCATGACCCTGTATTTCATTCAAATTTCATTTCAGAGGTATATCTTAATTGAAAATGAGACGCTTAATCCGACGCAGTACACTGTTAGTTAATATGATTATTATTTTTTGGAGTTATAAGGATGTTTCTTTTACGCAGTTTGGTACTTCTTGAGTAGTTTGGCGTTTTATATAATTTGTTGAAATTGGTGCATCAGCAATTCATTAATAGAGTATTACTATGTGTATTAACAATATTTAAATTTAGTTTTGGAATTGAAATACATTGTATAAATAGTTTTCACATGTTTTATTTTCATATGCATATAAATGATGGGTAAGTATTACGGTGGCCTCCAACGACTAGTTTTCCTGGAGGTCTTTTTGAAGCTTACAAAGGCAATGCCAAATGTCGCAACTCGCTTGGCACTTATGTAGAAAAGTAAAGTTATGTCTTATCATTAATGTTTCATTATATGTTTTGTCTTTTATACACACATCTGTCCACAGTCGCCAGAGAAAACTTATTTTCTGACTCTCCCTCGTATATTACAGAGGAGATGGGCTCAACCCGAGTGCAAGTGTGATTTTTATAATTTTGGGCTTAGGCTCAAAGTGGAAATTTTATTTATTTACAAAACAAAGTATAATCATCCACCAAGCATACATAATGAAACATTTTCCGAAGCATTCAAAGTACTGTAGCAAAACTTCACCAAAATGAAAGATGATATCTAAACAAAACATTTGGATAATGGACAAAACATTTGGAAGACCAATTCCAGCCATTACCATCTAACGCTCAACTAATATCAGCATTATTCTGCACAGCCTTGTATTGGATCTATAGATTTGAATATATGCTATATAATATGCAAACATTTAGTCCAGTTTAGGAAAATCATAACATAGTTGAAAATTTCCTGACTGCAATTTTCGTTATCCAAAAAAGTATTTTTTTTTTTTTTTTTTTTTTTTTTTTAGTTTTGTAAAAAACCTATAGAATTTATACAGGCAAAACAGTATGCAAAAATATATAAATAAATGAAAACGCATACTACAATTGAAACAAGTCGGAAATTACTCGTCAAGCAAATGAGGTACGTTCGTATTATAACGAAGTTAAAAAAAAAAAAAAAAAAAAGTTGGAAATTGCACGTGAAGCGTAGCAAATTAGGTGCGTTCGTACAATAACGAAGTTTTAAAAATGTTATTTTCATATATCAATCTCATAAAATTGTAAATAGTGAATTACAATTAAAACGCTCATCAAACAATGTTCTCCCTATACCATTATGTAATGGAATACTTTTGTGTGGCCTTGTAAATCAATAACAAATGTTCTTTGCACCACAAATTATGTAAGATGTATATTAAAATATGTACTTTATAGTTGCATATAAATTTTATTAAGTTTGCATGAGTGTAACACGATTAAAACGCATTTGAAACATTTTTTTCCCATTGACTGTAATGTAATGGAATACTTTTGATTGTCCCTGTAATTGATCTATTCATCCGATTTTCATAAAATTTGAAATAACTCGAAAAAATTATGTAATAATTATGTATTTTAAATTTCAAACGTATAGAATATATTTGAAACTTTTTCCCCATTGACCATAATGTAATTGAATACTTTTGATTGCCCCTGTACTTGATCTATGCACACGATTATCAAAAAATTTGAAATAACTCGACAGAATTATGCAATAATTGTGTATTTTAAATTTCAAACGTATAGAATATATTTGAAACTTTTTCCCCATTGACCATAATGTAATTGAATACTTTTGATTGCCCCTGTAATTGACCTATGCACCCGATTATCAAAAAATTTGAAATGACTCGACAAAATTATGTAATAATTATGTATTTTAAATTTCAAACGATTCGGTTGGGTAGTTTTTGCGTTGTTATATGCGGACAGACGGACGGACTGAACGACCACTATAGGTGCTACGTATTATATAATTACGAACGCACCTAAAAATCAGATCTTGGTGTATACTCTGTTCCACCTTAACTTGGCAGCACTGTGAAAGGTAGAAATAGTAACATTCCGCCGTGAAAAATAGTTCTCCGATATTTTTTAATCTTGTTATGAAAATACATAGAAATTTACATGGTTATGTTTATAAATTAATAAATTCGAGATTTTGTAACATATATTCAAAGTAATTTCTCTGTTAAAAGTATTTAATTCAAAAGTAATTTCTATTTTAAGCGCACGTATAAAGTAAAAATCTTGGCGTAAAAAATTCTCCTTTGGCGAGGAACAAATCTTCAAGGTTAAATATCTGGCGCGCTTTTTAAGCGTCTGTCAATTGTTTAACTTGTCTTACTCACTTATCGCATTCTTATTGTTTTTATGAAAAGTTCTGAAGTATAAAACTGTATATTAAAATTATGTTACTACTTGCAGAATTAATTATTTAATAATTATTAAGATGCTACTTCAATTATGAAAAATCCCGTTCGCTAATATTACTTCTACGGAAGAAATTATAAAAAATATCTAATTTGCTTTTCCGTATTTTTAAATTATTAACTTTGCATTTAATAGCTGAGGTCGACAGTGTTGAGTTCAGATATTTTTCTCCGGGAGAGATTTCTGCGGCTTCGGAGGGGGGGGGGGGATATTTTAAACTACTGGAAAGAAATTGCAGTTTTTTGGCCATTGAAAACCCATAATTTCAAAATTTTCGGAGGGGGGGATTTCATTGTTCCGGAAAGGAATGTCCCCATAGCCACCTCCTGAATTCGACATTGGAGGTCGAGTTTTTCTTCGACTCTTTTTACTTTCTTGTTTTTGTTTTAGGACTTTTTTTGCTAGGATAATTTCACTTTCGATACAAAGTCTGAAAATTGAAACCCTCCCCTCCCCCCCCCCCCCCGAAAATGAAATCCTACTGACAAAACCTAAAAATTTTAAAAAGGGTCTTTGTAAAGATTGAGCTCAACTATCCAAGCAAAAAAAAAAAAAAAAAAAAAAAAAAAAAAAAAACTCAATAAAATATTGAAATGCAAACGAGATATTTTTAAAAAATCGTCCATAGTATTAAATTGGAGTGTTTTTGCATGAGTGAAGTAGCCCCTTAATTTTAAGCAGTGTTAGCAATTTAGTGTTAAATGCAGTTTTAAATTATTTTAATAAATGTAAATATCTGTTACATTTAATATAGTTTTCCATAATTATTATAGAATTTTTACGAACATAATGTTATTGGATATTAATAAATAATGAAATTACTAATTTGCAGTTTATATAATTTTCGAAATTTCTAACTAATAATTATAATTTTTAGAATTAAAGTAACATATTTTATATTAATAATTAAAGCTGTAATCGTTTATGAAACAAACTCTTTATCAGGAATTATGCATTTTAAAGCAAAGGCGGGGGCGATATTAAAAAAATTATAAAATAATTTGATCTTTTAAAAATCATGACGTTTTTACACCCAAATATCTATAATTTTATATGCATTAAAGTTGAGAGATACTTAGCCTGATAGCGTGGTACCTGGCTTTTTCTAGATTTCCCTTAGTGGTTGGGTAAAAATTAGAGCTGTGCCGAGTACTCGGTAAATACTCGGTATTCGGCCTACTCGGCCAATTTGCCGAGTACTCGGTATTCGGCCAAATTTTGGCCGAGTACTCGGCCAATACCGAGTAGTTGTAAGAATTTCATTTTTTAAGCATATAAATTTATAACTGATTTGTAAAAAGTTATTCGAATATCAATGTATAATATATTTAGTAATTCATAAAACTATTTACACTGTATTTAACAATATGTCTGCAAAATATAGAAAAAGTTGAGAACAAAAACCCTCATAAAATTTCACATTTATACAAATAAAAATAATTTTTTGATATATAGGAAAACAGAAAAGACTTATTTTGGATAAAGAAACTGAAAATACGATAAATGCAATAAAAAATAACTATTAAATTTATTATATTCCAAATTATGGTGCAAAAACACCAAACATTCTACATTATCAGTAGACAGGCATTTCTTTTACTATTATAAATTTGGCCTGTCTCGGAAAATATATGTTCAGAATAAACAGTTGTTAAAGATCCACATCAGAGTTTTTTGCAAAATTGCACATATTTGGAAAAGTTTTTTTCCCCCCCACTAGGAAAATGGAATGTCAGTTTTACATAAGTCTTCTGTTAAGAAAGCCTGTATCATTTTTTGTACCAATTCTTCATGTGGAGATTTTAAACAAGTACTAGTGCCACAATTTTTTTGCTCATTCGCAATTTCCTCAAAACATTCCCAGAAAATAGATAAACTTTTTGCTGGCATTCTCTTCTGGTTCGTCTACATTAGCATTCTCATGATGTATTTTTTGTTTCTTTGGTGGATTTTCAAGTAGTGGATTATCTACACTCATCAATTCTAGTGCTTTCTTTTAAAGGCATTCTTAATTCACACATTTATAATTTTCATTGAAAAAGGTTAGTTTTTTACTGATATTTAAAAAATAATAAATTTAAAATAATATAATTTAATCTTTTAACATGAAAAATGAAAAGAAACAGCAAAACCAATACTTTTCTTTTTTTTTTATCAAAAGAAAATAAAGTACAGACAATTACAAAATAAATATGAAATGTTTTGCATTATTTAGTGAATTGAATTGTTACAGTAACCAATAAACATTTTAATTTTTGATAGACAGATTTCAATGGTCGGAATACATTGGAGGGTTAAAGAATATTTTAATTTTATATTGGTTAATAATTGCACTTTTTATGTATCAATTCCCCTTTTTTATTGGTTTTGAACTGCCAAAGATTGTCTTTAAAAGGTGCCCAAATAAATTTCAAATTTAATGAGTTAATTAATTTATACTATATATGTATATTATATATATGTACACAGACACACAGGTATAGATATATGTACGCCTAAGCTAATATTATGCGCATATCAGTGTTTTATTTTCTTATTACACAACTACTCGGTACTCGGCCGAGTAGTGAGTGGCCGAGTACTCGGTACTCGGCTACTCGGCCAAAGTACTACTCGGTACACCACTAGTAAAAATTAAAAAAACTGTTAGATTTTTGGAGAATTTGGCTTTAATGTTTTAACTCAATAAAAATAATGCTTTCCTCTTTTCAATAAAATTTGCTTGCAATTCTATTTTTATTTTTATTTTTATTTTTTTTTAATGTTATTTGTAGAATTTTTTGCTTTTTGAGACTTTTTTTAACATTTGTAAGAAGTATTAGTTTTTAAATTTTGAGTATAAATTTAAATTTTGTCCTCTCTCCTCTGCAATTAGAAAAAAAATCACACCCAAAGGATGTGAGATGATTTTAATAATTTCAACATATGAAAGAGTTGGAATTGGAAAAAGAACAAAAATACTTTATAATTTAATTTATGGATTTGAGGGCCCCTTAAGGTTCGGGACCTATGGGCAAAGTCACGATTTGCCCATGCGATAATAAGGGTCTGGGCAGATCAACAATAATATGAAACAAAACTGAAAAAAAAAATGGTGAAACAAAGAAAAGAATAATAATGATGTTCGTTATTTTAGTAAATGTTTATGTAATAAAATTAATTTCTTTAGAACCTCAAAACATATCAATTTTTGCACACGCATTATATTTTCACGCCAAAATGGCGCTGTTCCTTGTTTATTTGCAATCCCGTGCTTTCCCAGCAAACCCTGGTTTCTACGGCAACGGCTGTAATTCGGCTCTTGTAGCCTATTCAGTACTGCCAAGTTAAGGTGAAACGGAGTATAGTAATAGTTATACAGTCTTCGGATGCATTATCATTATAGTATGCGAAATCTTTTGTGCGTCCCTATAAAGACTATCTGCTTTCTATTATACAGGAAGTAAATTGTAGTGAACTTCAGAAACGTATATGTCAATATCATAAAATGTGAAATAGTTTAATCTAATTAAAATGCGCTCCAAACAATCTTTACTCCTATACCATTAAATAATGGAATACTTTTGTGGGGTCCTGTAAATGAATAACAAATATTCTTTGCACCACAGGTTTATCAGGAGTATATTTTAGCATATATTTCGTAGATGCATATCAATTTTATTATGTTCTAAAGAGAGTAACATCATTAAAATATACTTGAATCTATTTTTTCCTATTGGCCGTCATGCAACGGAATACTTTTGATTGTCCCTGTAATTGAAATATACATCCGATTTTCACGAAATTTGAAATGACTCGACAAAATTCTGCATCAATTATATATTTTAAATTTCAAACGATTTGATGGGGTAGTTTTTTTTTTTTTTTGTTATATATGGACGGACAGACAGACGGACATACGGATTGAACGACGACTATAGGTGCTTCATATTTTTTAGCTTACTTAGGAACCTAACGCACCTAAAAACACTCCCAGCGAATATCGCTACTACACAGTACTGCAACAGAATTTTTTTGCGCATCTCTGAAAATTAACGATAGATGCATATCGTATTCTATAATGAGCATCTTGTAACGAAATTCAATCATGTATGGAAATAATAGATTTTAAATGATGTAGTTTGATTAAAATATATAACAGAAATGATTTTTCATTGACCAAAATCTATCGCAATTCTTTTGAATGCTCCTGTAAATTGTTTAAGTGAGCCAACCTATGATAAATTAATCTATAGATAATGTGCAAGTTTGTCAACAAACTAACTTATTGCGTGACTACTCACCTTATGTAGGCAAAAATTTGAACTAAATTGCCAGAAATTGTGCTAAAGTGGCCGGTATTTTCATTTGTTATATATTGTATTATATGTGATGGGAAATAACACTTTATATATTACTAACTCTGGCAAGAAATGTTACATTCTGTCTACATCATGTTAAAAACATACTTTTTGAGGTGTGTGACTAACTTCGCGAGCGCATTATCTATATTTAATGGGCAATTTTTAGAACTATATGAAATGCAGTTATGAAGTTGAGCTTGAATATTAAGATAAACATTGAAACCAAATAATGAAGTATAATAATAATAATAAATAAATAAAAAGAAAACTATTCTTTTTTTTAGGTTAGTCAGATATTATAAAATCGATAATTTAATAAATGATACCCGTGCATAATAAAATGTTTTCGCGCCGTTTAATCATAAATTTCATTAATGGAATTCCTATATAAGCTAATAAATCTTTCATTTAATTCGTAAATTTTAATAAATTTCTCTAACATCTTATGAAAAGTCTAAATGAAACATGAAGCGAACAAACTAACCATTTTTCATGATAATAGTTGAAACATCGAGTAGCGTTTTCGAAAAAAGATGATTTTAAATACGAAAGCCATTTTTTCCCCTCCATTTTTTCATCGAAACTGTTTGATGAATGAAGGGATAAAATTTTCCAGGAACGGAAATTTAATGAAACTTCGCTCTGTGATAATTAGAGGCACTGCTATATAGAGTAGTTTTGAAAAGCAGACATTTTTAAAAAAATCAGAAATGGAGTATTAGGCAAATCAGATTTTATTAGTAAATTTTATATACGTGCTAGAGTGGTTATTAAATAAACTTTTAAATTACCGCCTACACTCGCTTATCTAATTTAACTTGGTTCGTGAATCTAAAGAAGGAATACTATATCGATTTTTTATTCTCTTCTTGAAAAGTTAGAATTATAAAAATTTTATTTACAGGCGTGCTTCCACGATGGTGATACTACTATCTGTATCTACGTTATATTTATTTAAAAGAGAAGATTTTTTTAGGTCATCTGGATTGAGTTTCTTATTGAATCGATTAAGATAATTACCGTATACTCTCGAATATAAGTAGAATAATTTTAGACAAAATTTAGGAGTTGAAAAGGAGGTCAACTACTACAGGAGTTAGTAAAAAAATAATTTTTTTGTACGGCAGATGTGCAAATATTTTAAGTAATCACATATGGTTCTAAGTTGGAGAGAGATATATAAAAGCGGACTAATTTTTTTTTTTAAATGTAACTAATTAAAAAAAATCAACAGTAGTAATTATGTAATTTTTCTATACTCATCTTCTCTTAGCATATAATTCCCTTCATTACAGTGGCATTCCTTTTAACATTTTAATCCCCTTTTAAAAAAGAATTCAACCTGAGAGTGCTTCTAAATATTTCCTCTAAAAGTCCTACAATAGAGGCCGTAGCTAAAAGTGAACAATAGGGGGGAGGTCAAGAAAATGTAGGGGAAGTGCTCATAGTTTTTTTTGCGCTCTCTCTGACGCAGAAAGATAAATTAGTGCATATTCACCTTATAGGTACTATGTTTTTATTAAACTGTTGTAATAACTTCATTTTATGCTAAGAAAATAAATGAATGATGAAAAATCCGAGTGTATAACACGTGCAAAATTAAACATCATGTTAGCTTCATACGTGCAAATTGATTGCTTTGCACATGCATAACAAACTCTGATTGCAATGCTGTCTGGCGATCGCCATCACATTAAACAGCTAGCTTCTCAACATATAATAAGCGCAAAAGGTAGAGTAAATGATGGTACATTAAGAGTTGAAATACCTAAAATCATCTTTGTAGAAGTTCATTATATAAAACATCTAATAGATTTTAAAAAATGTTATGGTAACCGGATGAAAATTTGGTACAGATGAAGATGGCTGAATAGATTCCATTAATAACATCCCCATGCAGAATTCCTCTTGCCTTTTTTAATACAAGCAGTAGATTAATACATGAAAGAGGTCACCGCATCATCATCTAAAGTCTGCTGATACGAAGTGGTTAACACTAGAACCGCCATAAGGGGTCAAAATGACCCCTGCCAGAGTGGTAATAGTCGATTCGAACCAGAATTTTCTTCATAAGACATGTTAAATACATGCAACACAAAAATAGACCAATTAAATAAGTTAAATAGTTTACAATTAAAATTCTGGTGTGAAAAACTTTTTATAAAACTTTAGTAAAATACCCGGCTGTTTTAGTGTTAAGTGGATATACATAAAAAACTTAGTTTTAAAAACATTTAGGTGAGAGCTGTATTCAAAATAACTGTTTTTTTGCTAACAAATATGTTCCAATAAAAAGGTATTGCTGTTTTTTGTTTTTACCAAAACGCTGTTTTTAGGTGCGTTCGTAATTATGTAAATACGTAGCATCTATTGTTGTCGCTCAGTCCGTCCGCATATAACAACGCAAAAACTACCCAACCGAATCGTTTGAAATTTAAAATATATAATTATTACATAATTTTGTCCAGTCATTTCAATTTTTATGAAAATCGGATGCATAGATCAATTACAGGAGCAATCAAAATGATTCCGTTACATTACGGTCAATGGGGAAAAAAGTTTCAAATGCATTTTAATCATTTGAAATTTAAAACATATAATTGTTACATAATTTTGTCGATTCATTTCAAATTTTATGAAAATCGGATGCATAGATCAATTACAAGGACAATCAAAAGTATTTCGTTACATTACGGTCAATAGAAAAAAAAAGTTTCAAATGCATTTTAATGGTGTTACACTCATTCGGACAAAATAAAATTGACATGAACCTATGAAGTATACATATATATACTAAAATATACATTCTGTACAATCTGTGATGCAAAGAATATTTATTATTAAATTACAGGGCCACACAAAAATATTCCACTACATAATGCTATACGGGGAAACATTGTTTGGAGCGTGTTTCAATTATATTAAACTATGTCACATTTTATGAACATGATATACGTTGCTTAGATGTAATAAAAATTACTTCCTGTATAACACAGAGATTTTGACCACTATTCTGTATTTGAAGTACTGTCTACTATATCATCAAGATCTGAATATTTTAAAAACTTCGTTATAGTACGAACGCACCTCATTTGCTACGCGTCACGTGAAATTTCCAACTTGTTTTTTAATGTTGTTGTCACTTTTGCACCATTTATATAGACTAAAGATATTGAGCTAGTGTTGAAACACTTATTTTAGTTACAATTTAAAATTTCTGCAAAACTGAAAAGGGGCACAAAATTAAATTATATTTTTGAACAGTGTTTCATTTAGATTTTTGGAACATAAAGTCATTTAGTGACCTTGGAATCTTGTCCAGGAAAGGCTCAAAATATTTTTCTTTATGGAAGGGGGGGGGGGGGCTGAGCCGCCCCAAGCACCCCCGTAGCTACGGCCCTCCTACAATACAAAGAAATACTGTACTTAAGAGTCTAAGAAGCTGTTTACTTTTGTAAATAAGGCTCAAATAGATTTTTGAAAGATTTTTTTTTCTTTTTAAATATTATTGAATTGATGTGAATAGGCTTAAAAATAGTTTAAACTTCTTCAGTTTTACATAACTAAGCAGTTTTAAAACTTTGAATTAAGAAAACAAAAAAATCTAATTAGAAACGATAGGAAAACATGTTTACTTATTTTAATGAAAATTTATTATTATTATTATTATTATTATTATTAGCATTTTAATCCTCAATTACAAATCATTTTTCAACATAGCACTAGAAACGTGGTTCGACTTATATACGAAAATTATTATTTTAAAATTTGCTTTAGAATTTGGAGGTTGGGGGGGGGTCAATTTATACATGAGTGTATACGGTATTCTTTTAAATGAAAGCAGTTTCTTTGTAGATATGTTCGCGCTCGCTATTTTTAAAAATAAACCCCGCTTTTTATATTTTAATGTTAATTTCTGAAGTCCTTTATGAAATTTCATCCTATTGATAACCTTTCGGTATTTACCATGATTTATGAAATATCTTTACGGATTCTAGTTTCGTAATGCAATTAAAAATAACTTCATAACATACCCAATATGAACTTTTTAGAATTCACTGTTTTACTTAAAAAGCGGCTAAAATAATAAAACCAGTCGTTGAGGAGCCACCGTAATACTTACCCACCATGGATATGCATACTATAAAATATGAAAATAAAACATATTTAAGCTATTAATAAAATACATTGCAATTCCAAAACAAAAATTTAAACGAGTATTTAAATATTTTTAATATGCATAGTAATGCCGTATCAATGATCTGCTGATGAATCAATTTCGACAAATTATATAACATGCCAAACTACTCAAGTAGTACCGAATTGCATAAAAGAAACATACTTACATATCCAAAAATAATAATCATATTAACTAACAATTTACTGCGTCGGATTAAGTATCTCATATTCAATTATAGAATGTACCTTAGAATTGAAATTCAAATGAAATACAGGGTCAGGAAAAATCGAAGAATGTGGAAAATAGGATTATAAATATCTCGGTAACTAATTATCCGATCGACATTAGTCTCTATGCAAAATTTGTGCTATTTTATTGTCTTTTACATCCACTTCTTAAAATAATTAAAAAAAAAAAATCGAAAATTTTTATGTACCTTTTATTAAAACGAATATTTTGAGAGTCCAAAAAAGTAGTTCCGGATAATCGAGATTACTGATATTCAATAGGCTTCTTTCCATTATTACATACTCAGTACACAACTAAATTTCAAGTTTCTATTTCAATTTGTTCGGGAGATTGAATCATTGACAGACAAACGGCATATATATATATATATATATATATATATATATATTTTAATAAAAATATGTTTTTTCGGAATCTCCAGTGTCTAAAACGTGTAGAGCCGTCAAAAAATGTTTTTCGATTTTCAAAATGATTGCAAGACTTACCCTATACTACGTGTGATGAATAAGTAATAGATGTTACAAGTTTAAAATATACATTTTATTTAAAACTTCTTACCACTTCTTAGCATTATTAAATGTAAAATTAAAATTTTATGCTTACGCAAGAATCGTACACCTATTTTAAAAAAAACATATATTTCAACTTCTTTCGTACTATATATTACTATTACAAATACTACCAGAATACTTGATTTGCACTTAAACTCACCAGAACTCAACCTTGGCACCTCTTTTGTTTTAGTGAATATTTAAATATTGGTCGGAATTTATCGGAGCTTATTAATACTGTACTCCGGAGTCAATCGGAATAGTGCTGTATGTATGTTTTGCTAATTGATACGAAGAAATCATCGATGAGTTAGGAGTTTCTGAAATTTGCCTCATCCATGATTTTGATATTTCTGCTCTGTTCGTTTACTAGATTTTATAATGTATACATTCATTTCTTATTACACATATACAAAACACGTTAGAAACTCTACTTTTCAGAACGCAAAATTGCTTTAAATTTTGCAAGTGAATATCAATATGAAATGTAAATTATGCGACTGCAGGTTATACTGATGCACAATATTAGAAATCCGGTACTTTTTTTTTCTATTGTCTATTTGAAATGAACACCTGATTACACTGACCTAGAGGTTTTACGATACCTTCAAAGTATGTCAAAAAATATATATTTTCAATTAAAAATAACTATTCTTTTTATTCGAGTACCTACAAAAATATTACATTATTACATAGAGCTTAGATTCTAATTTAGAGGATAGCGAAATGAAAAGCATCTGTTTAAAACATTTTATGGACTGAAATTTATCGTGTGCGGAAATAACGAAAAAAAAAAAGCATTTAAAGATTTCTTATATAGATCAGGGTTCGTGATTTTTTTATAAAAATAAAAATAATCGATCTTTTATTTATTTAAATCAAATTTTTTTTTAATTTCATACAATATTATTGTTTTTATATTACTTTTTGTTTAATTTACAAAATATAAATTATACATACTCACACATGCATGTTATAAATATTACCAATATTATACTAATAATGTTACACCATTTACATAAATGATTCAAAGATAGGTTATGGAAAAATCTTTATTACCCAAAACGCATGGAAAACTACGAATCAAATGTAAAAAATAAATTCAGCCTTCAGTACGTTAGTTAAAATAAAAACATCTATAGCATAAAAAAATTTTAAACAAACTTGAAAGCAGACTCAGTTGTTAACTTTTGCTTTATTTAAATGCTGGTTCAGAAAATGAGTTTAGCAGCTTTCTCAGATGAATTCTAATTTCCAAATGTACCAAACCAAAGACAGAAAACTTTTGTTTTACTGAAACAGATGAAGCTATTGCAGTAAAAAAGAAGTTGATCATGAATTCTGTATGATATTTAGTATCAGCCTTTTCCGATAGCTGTAACAAATACCTTCCGCATCATTCTAAAGGGTTGATATCCACTATGTTAAATTCAAACAAAAATTCAATGAATGGTTCAGATTTTTTTTTTCAAACTTTAATATAATAGGTAAAACCTAGTAAAATTTTATTTTACCTCAACTGAAAGAGGTTTTTCTATATACTAATGAGTAAATATTCAAATCTTTAATATATTCCTGCTTGGATTTCTTTACTGTTTGATTCAAACGAAATTTGACAGCATTTTTTTTTCAAAACTTTACATTGTAGTTTAATTTTGACAGAGATTAGGCTTTATCTTTCTAAAACCAGTTTGATTATTTGTATTATGTAAAATTGAATTATATTAAAGTACATTATTATGTTTGATTGCATCTTGAATTTATTTAAAAATAACTTAAAAGAAAAAAAGTTTTTAAATCAATGATTCAAAAAAATCAATTAGTTTAAATCGTGATTTAAATCACGATTAAAATCAAGCTGATTTCAATCGACGAATCCTGATATATATATATCTTTAAATAGTGTCTACTTGGCAGGCAAGATGCTATTACAAAAAATGTTGTATAGGCCGGTTGTTGGTCAGGTAGGTCAATAGCCAGGACAATGGCAATTTAAATCAATGGGTCTTGGATTCGACAATCGATCTGCACACTTTTTTCAATCAGTTGAAACATTTTTAATTCTTTTGTTTCAGTTTTATCCATTATATTATTATCAACTATCATTGCAGACGAGCTTACAGCATCGCACCACTAACGGCTAAGGGAAAAAACATTTTTTTTTTTTTAATACAATATTAACCCAAGAATATATTGGAATCAATGTCTTCATGTAACTTATTTTCAATTATTACCTAACTACTCAGATAGATTTTCCAAACGAATCTAGTAGAGGTCACTCCGCTGAATTTGGCAGCGTAGGTCGAGGCTTCGTGCCCCAAATCATCAATAACGCTTTTCCACCTTCAACAGCTCGACATTTTCTGATACAATTTCGGACACATTTTTAAAAGTAGAAACATGAAACTTGCTGAGGAAGTTTTTGAAGAGGCGTATAAGATGCCGTATGATGTCATTTTCCGCTCAATTCATTAGAATTTGATTTATAAGCAGTTATCGTCTGAGTATGACCCGTTTTTTCATTCCCAGATCTCCCGCTTCAGAAAAA
Source organism: Maratus speculifer (assembly GCA_964019185.1). Classification (NCBI taxonomy): domain Eukaryota; kingdom Metazoa; phylum Arthropoda; class Arachnida; order Araneae; family Salticidae; genus Maratus; species Maratus speculifer. The sequence continues at coordinate 211,939,073 of OZ025298.1, read as the reverse complement.
TTTATTCAAAATGCTGTTTTTGATTGCTTTTTCGCCATATTTTCTGCATTTATCAAAGAATCGACAATCACGGCACCTTGTGTGCTTCCTAAATAAAATGCGACAATTTGCCAATTTGGTGCATGTGAGAGCAAAAATGAATTTAAAAATAAATCGGAAAATAAGCAGTTTGAATCGAAATACACCTTTAATAAGATCCCTAACCACTATCATCGGCCTCTATGCATTTCGATTCGGGCTCGTAACCCCTTGAAGGGCGGTAATGCATAAATGCCACATTGACATCAATATTTTGGAATGAAAAAAAATTCTTTTATTCACTACTGGAAATAATGCTTTCACTTACTTTCAAGTAAACTTCATTGTAAATTTTGGTGTCATTCAATCTAATCATCATTTTATGAATACAAGTATTTTGTCCCTGAAAAGATTCATATCACAGTCGGAGGGGGGGGGGGGATTTGTATAGGCCCACCACTCATAAATCGTCCATAAAGTAGTCGGTATTTAAGTAAATTTCCATTATTCGGTCTCTCAAAAACTAAAATAATTTATTAACGGATAAATGGAGAATAAATTTATTCCCATTTTACTTCTTGTCCATAAATTGCTAATAAGTGGGTTAGTATTTAAATCGTAAATTATCGAAACTGTAAATAAGACAGCTTCGTGTCCATAAATCGTTACTACGGCATTTCGCCAGTATAATAATAAATATGAAAATAGAATTATTTTTTCTTTCTAAAAATCAACTTTTTTTTTACGTTTATGTCAGAAAAAGTAAGCGAGTTAATTTACTAAAAATATATTTAATTTTTTTTTTTTTTAAGCATTTTCGAATTTATTTCTCAGAGTATGATTATAAGTTACTTAACGGAGGATCGATATAGTGATTTTTTTTCTTGTGACACATTTTGTAAAAAGTAAAAAAAAAAATGTGTGAAATTTATTATTTTATTTATTATATTTTTGTATTTTTTTTTCTCTTATTGTGAATGAAATCTTGTTACTAAAATTCGAACCAACCATTTATTAATAATAACTTCTTTAAGTCCTTCAGCTAAAGTAAAACTTTCCGGTGAATTTGGTTTCTTTGTAGTTTGCTTATTTTAAAACCTAACACTATAAAAATAATTAATCAAAAGTATGTTTTATGGAGTAAAATTTTGCAATGGGAGTGGCTTTATTAAAAGGAATTTTGTGAAAGGGCCTGTTTTATTAAAAAGAATTTTGTGTAAGTGAACTCCAAATTTTGCCTGGATCGACTCCTGCTTAGTATTAAAGATTATATTACAGCATGATGAAAGAAATAAAATGGAGAAACTCGTTTTATAGTTTTATATTTGCTGAAATTAAAAGCAGAAATATATCTCAAACTATTCAAAAATTAATTAGTAGTCACAAGTTACATTTGCCTCATTTCAAGTTAAAGGATGAAAATTAAATATAGTTGTGAATGTAAAATTTAAGGTAACATAAATTATTAAACTACAGTTTTAAAGTTCTTTAGAAAATGACCGATTTTGGGAAGACAATTTTTAAAAATGTATGCGCGCTTTTTGTCTCCTCAAATTTGTACTGACAGACGATAAAAAATTGTATTTTATATGGGCTCATTTATTATTATTATTTTTAAAGCATCGAATGAGACGTATGAAATGAATAAACTTGTCTTTATCAAACTTTCATTCAATGTATTCTTTTGCGTCAGTTTGGATTAAATTTCTAAAAAAAGTCTATTTTTTATAAGATTAGAAATAACATAATCTAATCAGTATGCAGAAATATTGAGCGTGTAAACAAACTTATACTTTTTATCAAAACTATCTTATTTACACTCAGTGATCAAATCCCGTTTACCTGGCTTACAGAATGTACACTGTAAAAAAATCTGTAAAGTTACTAAAAGTTTTCTAGGGAACTGAGATTCCTACGACTTTTTATGTAACGGCAAAAGCAAAAATTCATGTAACAGATACAGATTTTTGCTGAAAAAAAAAATCTGTAAGATTACTAAGAAGTTTTTAGGAAACTGGGATTCCTAGAATTTTTCATGTAACGACAACCCAGGTTACAGATAAAATTTTAGTAAGATAACTGTAATTTTAGTAGATTCGTTTGTAAAGTTACAGATTTCTGTAGCTTTACAAAAGTTTGTTTTGTATATTTACATTTTTCTTGTACAATGTACAGATAAAATATTAGTAAGCATACAGATTTCGGCAACTTTACAACTGTAAGATTACAATTTTTTTTTTTTTTTTTTTCACAGTGTAAGTAAAAATTCTTTTTAAATTTTTCCAATAAAGTTGAAAAGTGTTTATGCATTCGGTTTGTCTGTCCATCTGTTCACGCTCTAACTCCCGTAAATATAGCCGGATTTTCATTTAATTGATAAACTTTATTTTAGGGCCCCTTAGACATGTTTGATATTGTGCATGAAGTATGTGGGATTAATAGTTTATTTACAGGGGCATCCAAAAGAATTCCTTACGCTATTACAAATGTATTGAAACTGATATAAATCAATGAATTTCAGTACGATTACTTTATAATATGCTATGAATGTCCTATAGGACATTCATAGCATTTAAATTTATCTACAGGGACACTCAAGAGAAACCAATTGCAATACTGCCTTTGAATAATATTATTCGGAATAATTTGCTGGAAATGCATTTTCAATTTTGGTAAGCGCTTTTAAATTTAATTGTTTTTTTTTTCCTTTGGTACGTTCGTATATATACGTATAAATACGTAGAACCTATAGTCGTCGTCTGATCTGTCCGTCTGTCTTCCCGCATATAACAGCACAAAAACTACTAAACAAATCGTTTGAAATTTTAATACAATTGTAACAGAATTTTATTGAGTAATCTCTAATTTTAGTAAAATTGGATTATAGTTCAAATACAGGGACAGTCAAAACTATTCCGTTACGTTAAGGCCGAAAGGATGAAATAATTTCAAATGCGTTTCAATGATGTTACACCCGTCACCCGTAGTGATGTTACACCCGTCGAAATATAATCAGATTCCTATGCATTTATGAAGGGCACTAAAATATACATTTTGTAGAATATGCCGCACAAAATATATTTATTATTTTCACTTACAGGGCCACACAAAAGAATTCCGTTGCATAATGGTATTGGAGGGGAATAACACTTGCAGCATATTTTATAGTTACGTCAAACTATTTCATCTATAATAAAATTGATATACGTTGCTTAGGTTTACTACAAGTTACTTTTTGTATAATAAAAAATGCAATTCCACATTATTGTTGAATTATATATAATATTTTAACTTATTAAAGGGTTCAGTTTTGTTACATTATTCTGAATGTGTTAGAAAGTATTTCATAATCTATACTTTAAGTATAATTTTTTCCTTTATTATATTTACCCTTTCTTTATTTTCTTAATGCAAATCCTGAGAGTTTTTCACATTTCACATATATTTTTGAATTACCCGCAAACTACATGAAAAATATCTGTAATTCTCTGACCCACCTGATGTTTGTCAGAACCTAAATTTAAAAAAAAAGGCTGATAAATGATTGCATAGTAATAATAATAATAATAAATAGCAGAGGACAAAACTTACTCTATTGTAAAGTTAAAAAAAAAAAAAAAAAGAAAGAAAGAAAGAAAAAAAAAAGAAAAAGAAAAAAATCCCTATAGACGAAGTAGATTTTGAAGAGTGCTCATTTCAACAACAAAAAATAAAATTTGATTGGAGATAAACCCAGTTTAACAACTTTATTTGGCCGCTTTTGAAAAACTTTTAATTTAATTTTTCTGTAAGAACTGGTTTTATCAGAAACATTTAAAGCGAAATTCCGCTCAAATGCCCATTTTGGCAACATATTTTAAAATATATTCTGACTTCATTAAAAAAAATTGACTAATACGACACATTATATAGTTCCTAAATAAGAAAAAAACTGTCAATTGAATGCTTTTAAGAGCAAAATTAAATTTAAAATTGAGTCATAAAATAAACAATTTATACATCCTCAATTCTTTAATCCTGATCGCTTCGGGAAATTATTAGATGATTAGGCGTTTAAAAATCGCAATAAAAGCGAAATTTAATCATCAAGTTTGCAAATGTCAAAAGGATAGCACTGTTACCCAGGGTCGCGCATGTCTTTCATAATATAGATATTTTAAAACAATCTTAATTTCAGATTCAAGTCACATTTCATGCATGGACTTTTAGAAAAAGTTAATAAATAAAAATAAAGAATTTACTTAATTTACTCTTTTGCACCAATTAAAGAATTAGTACGCTGATATACACATTTTAAAAATAGATTCAACAGCCTTAAGGAGCATCAATCTAAAAATTCTGATAAACAACTTTTCAAATATCTTGTAAAATTTCTCCCCGTTTTGTCCACTGAAAAATCATATCGTAAATTTATGAATTTTTCAAGCTATTCATTCTGTTACTAAATGTGAAGGGACGGCGGCATAAAATGTTTTCGAAGTTTTTTTTATTGCATTGAGGATATCCCCGAATAATAAATTTTCTTCCGCGTGACCAAGAACTCTTGACCTTGAATTCTTATATCCAAGAATTATGAATTAAAAAGAGACATCGTTGCTTATTCTCGTTATTCACTGTTATTTACATTTGTTGAAAAAAAAGCATTGATGTATCCATTAAATTTACCGAATTCCTATCATGAATAATAAAAGAGTATCTTTATTAGGATGAGCGAAGCGAATCCTCTACTAGGCTACACAAATTACATTTTGTCGTACGATTTAGAAAAAAACTATTCAATTTTTTTAGTTTGAAATTAAACATAAAAATAAATCATGATTTGCAGATTTTTTTACAGAATAACCTTAAAAAATTAATGTTTTAATTAATGTATTTTACATGTTTTTCCATTATGCACCGCATTTTTGCAAATAAAAATGAAACATATATTTCAGAAGAAAATCATAGAGTCAGTAATTTTAGATAGAATCATGATTAATTAAAAATATGTATATTTTTTCACTGTTCTGCCAAAATATTTCAAAAACTGCTTTCAGATTTTCAAACTATGCTCATTCTTTTCAACCGTATAATATTTTCACGATTTCTTTTATGAAATTTTTAAATACCCCCTTTTTTTTTTAGAGAAAATTAAAGCATATTTTTAATGAATTAAAATTTGCGAAAATTCTATTATAAAAATATTTTTCCGTGTTAAGAATTCAAATACACAATTTAATCTTATTTTGTGTGAAATCATTTAGGCAGACGATACTTACATATTTTAAAAGAATTAATTATATTATGATTTGTGTGTGTGTGTAAAGTGGCAATAACAAAATTGTAAACAAATAAAATTAATATTTTGTAACGATGAGATAAAGAGAGAGATTTTGTATAATTTTGCTTCGAAAATATTTTATTTATACCAATCTTATATCATAAAAAAAAAAAAAAAAAAAAAAAATCCCGAAAACATTCTTAGTTATTTGACGTAACTGTCATTTTAAACAATAAAACATAACAAACTATAAACAAAACATAAAAAAATAACGTTTTTACTTAATGAAGATGCAAAAGTAATTTTAAAAAATATATTGTTACTTTCAAATATTTATTTTATCAAATAATACTTCGTGAATCCAAACAAAGCATGGCTTTTACTAGTTTATTATATTTGATTCTTTATTTTTTTTTAATTCTGTTTTCTTCTGTTTGCTGTTTAAAATATTTTGTTGTTGCAATTTCACAGTCAGTTGGCCTGTTTTGTCTTCAGTGATTAGGCGCATCATTAACTTCATTGTTTTTAAAACTCATAAATCGCTTCTTATCCCCATTGCGACAAATTGTCACAAAATGTTTCACATTACGAAAAAACAAAACGTCAAAAAGGCCAAATTGTAAGACTTTTTTTTTTTTAATCAAATATAAATTTTTTAAAACAAAAATTACACGACATTATGAAAATATCTTATAGGCTCGTTCTTCATCTTGTGTTGAACTAAGTATAACATTTCAACCATTAGCCACCAAAAGATTGCTCAAATTTTGTGAAACTGAGATATCCGAGACCAAGAATTTTAAACAGAGAAAGCTGCGCCCGGGGCAAAGGTTGAATTTGGCGCCCCCCCCCTCAACTTTTTTTGTGATAGGCCAAAAAATGACATTGGTAGAATAAATTTGGCGTCCCCTAAGTTTCCGCGACAGCCCCCTTCAGCCCCCCCCCCCCTTTCGCACGGCGCTGAGTTTAAACCATACTTTCCGTATTTGTGTGACTGATATTGCAAAGAATTGAATGATTGATTTCTCAAATAAACTATTATCGCGCTTATGAAAATAATTAATTTAAAAAAAAAAATTCTTTCCAATAAATATGCTCAAGTGTGTTTTTAATTTACTTGACTCCGACGAGAATATTCTACTCTCTTTCTAAGATATTAAAATTTCATTTTTTTATGTGACACATATATTTGATTGCTTAGTTTCATGTTTCCATTTTTTTTTTTTTTTTTTTTTTTTCTTCTATCAAATCCTTCTATACCGTACGTAATTTATCACGGCGCAACGGCCCGAAGATTCATTCAATTTTCGTTCCTCGAAAATTGTATCCTCTGTCATTCATCAAACAGTTTCCGTGAAAAATGATGAAAAAAAAAATGGCTTTCGTGATTAAAAATCAACTTTTTCCGTAAAAGCTGAACGATATTTCCGATACTATCATGAAAAATTGTTAACTCGTTTTCTTGCAGCTTCATATAAAATTAATGTAAAAACTCCGCTACTTGTCTCGTATAGTTTTATGAGGAGACAAATTTGATTCAATTATTTGTAATTAACTAAATTGCAAAAATAATAAAAATAATAAATAAATAAATACTAAATAAAATCATTTTTCCGCAAAAAATGCTGGCAATATGGATACCAGCAAATTTTACCGCAAATTTATACCAATTTTACTGTAAATTTATGCATTTTTTTTTTTATAGATTTTTCAGTACCTTTATAGATTTTCTGCATTTTTTGTTGTTAATTTTGCGGCAATTTCGTTTCTTAGATTTTACAGTACTTTTGTAGATTTTTCACTAATTTTTTGAGCTGTTAATTTTACGGGAAATTGGATTTTTAGATTGTACAGTATTTTATAGTAGATATTGAGCACTTTTGCTATTAATTTAACGAATTTTGTTTTCAGATTCTATGGTAGTATAGCAGATATTCAGCATTTTTTTAGATTTTACAGTACTTTAATAGATATTCAGCATCTTTTGCTCTTAATTTAACACTTTTTTTTTTTTTTTTTTTTTTAAGATTTCGCAGTGCTTTAAAATATTTTCAACTTCTTTCTTCTTTTTTTTTTGGAGGGGGTGGGGGGATATTAAGTTAAAAAAAATTTGTTTCTCACATTTTAGATTTTCAACTGTTTTTTTTTCTGTTAATTTAATTAATTTTGTTTTTCAGTTTTAACCGTATTTTAATAGATTTTTAGCATTTTTTGCTGCTAATTTATGAAAATTTTTTTATTCAGGTTTTACAGTACTTCAGTAGATATTCAGCTTCTTTTGCTGTTAGTTTAACTTTTTTTTTTTTTTTTTTTTTTTCAGATTTTACTTTAAAGGTGTATTCGAAAAAACGCTTTTCCACCTTCAACAGCTTGAAATTTCAGACACATTTTTTAAAGCAGAAACATGAAACTTGTTGAGGGGATTTTTGAAGAGACGTATAAGGTGCCATGTGATGTCATTTTACGCTCAATTCATTAGAATTTGATTTATAAACAATTATCGTCTCAGTATAATCCTTTTTTTTTTCGTTCACAGATCTCCCGCTTGTGGAAAATCGGTTCAAAATGCCGTTTTTGATTTTTTTTTTTTTTTTTTTTTTTTTTTTGCAATATTTTCTGCATTTTTCAAAGAATTGACAGTCACGGCACCTTGTACACGTTCTAAATAAGATAATTTGCAAGTTTCAAGCATATGAGAGCAAAAATGAATTTAAAAACAAGTTGAATGTAGATTTTGCCATTGCAGAATTCAGTTTCGCCTCCGATTAGGAAGAAAAAAAATCGATAGAGGTTTTTTAGAAGGGCGACCTCGTTTAGAATGCAATGAACTAACTTCATTTTTCTTGTGTTTATCAATATAATAGCAAACAGAACGGCGTGAAATACCCAATTAATTAACAATTTCTCTCTGAGACATAGGAATTGCGGAATAATAAAGAGATACAATTTGACGTGCTACTTCTTCATTAACTAGATTCATCAAAAACGGATTCTTTCTTTAGTTTAAACGCTTTTTTATAGACTCTGAGAAAAAGGAAATGCATTTTAACAATAAAACGAGTGGAATCCCGTCGAATTCGACGAATGAAATGTTTAAAAGACCCGATCGATTTGGCTTTAAAAAAAGCAAAAGTAATTACATTATTGAATCAATATATAATAAGTATATTTCCAAACTTAATGTCAAGTTTGCCATTTACAATTTTGCTTGCAAATATTAGCACATCTTCAGTTAAAATTGTAATCTGGGTGCCGGCGAAATCCAGAAATTTTATTTTATACGCACTCACAGAAAAATAGTTTTATTAAAAAAAAAAACTAATTTCATTTTTACTATGACACTATTTTCATTAACTGAGTCATCTGAAAGTAAAATCTCAATCCCAGTGTCCATAATGAAAAGAAATATTGAAATAGAATATCGTTATGAGTAAAAATGCGATGTTTTAAATAGTGACGTCATTTTCTGCTCAAATGTTTTTTAAAAGTTACTGTTATTAGTAATATGAAAAAGGCATTCGTAATAATATTGTAATTCCCATTTATCTAGTTGCTGAATGAAATCATTTTCCTCATTTGAAATTTCTCTTATTTTGCTTTAGACATTAATTTTTATCATAAATTATTTTCTGTTATTTTATTTACATTATTAATATTATTCCTCAGTATATATATATATATATATATATATATATATTTACATCAATTAGTGCATAATTATACGCAATCATTTTATTGTGGTTAAATTTTACGAAAACAATGAACTTTTTACTTTTAAGTGCGAGGACATGTTCAGTGATGAAATAAAGCTTCTGACTGGTGGAAAGTAATAATGGAAAATAAATCTTTATTATCGAGAGAAAAGTTAAACTGAGTTGCCACCATTTTGAAGAAATATCGTAAAAAGCATTTAAAATTAAAAATAATATAAAAATGAAAATAAATTAAAAAATAGCTAAAATGGGCACAACTACAAATAAATAGCTTTCATAAGAAAAAAAAAAATAATTATCAAAATCGGTTGAGTAGAAAATTCAGGACTGATGATTAAAAAAAACCAGCGAGGTCTTTTAAATATATAGATTGTATGAATGTCTAGTTTTAATGGCCAGATTATGAAAAAGTGGGCCACAATTTTTGACACGACACTTTTTATCTTGTCTGAAAGAAATAGCATCGGAGGCTAATAAATTGGAAAATAAGCAGTTAGAATCGAAATACACGCTTAATAGATTTTCAGCTGTTATTTACTATTAATTTAACGAATTTTGTTTTCCTGATTTTACAGTATTTTAAAAGATTTTCAACTTTTTTTTTTCTTTTTGCTGTTAATTTGACAAATTCTGTATTTCTGACTTCACAGTACTAAGTTTTCAGCATTTTTACTGCTAATTTATCAAATTTTGTTTTTCTGGTTTTGCAGTAGTTTAGCATCTTTTTCCGTTACTTTAACAGATTTTGATTTTCAAATTTCACTATTCGTGAGTATATATGGTCAGCATCTTTTTCATGCATATGATACTTTCGCCATTTTGTACGATTTAATTAAAAATAATAAAGTAGAACTTAAGAATCAACGAGACAAATAAGTAAAACTGTCCCAATGTTTACTTTTAAAGAATTTGATTGGGGGGGGGGGGGAATCTGACTTTATATACAAAATAAACAATGCTCGTTTTTTTTTTTTTTTTTTTTTTTTTTTTTTTTTTTTTTTAATTGTATTTCTGTTTCTCTCTCTTTGGAGCTGTACTTATGTGATATTATCAACTTTTTAGTAATTTTGGACCCTCCCATCCCCTTACGATATCATACATTATCATTCCTTGAATCCTCCCTCCTCCCTTAATGATATTGTTTTTAATGCCTAAAAATTATTTTTATTTTTTACAATTTCTTTCCTTCCTCTTTTCTTTTGATGCGATTAAATGTACAGATATGGTTATAAATTTATTATCTGCATATTTTACTGATTTAAATGAAGCCTCACTAGTTTATGTAAAATAAATTTATATCAAATAACACTTTAAAGAAATACTTATCATTTAAAAATATTCAATAGTATAGCTTTTTGGATACATGATACATTAAGAGTAATATGGTCTTCTTGTACTTGTTCCCGAAACGGAACTTCTTATAAACAGAACTTCTTACAAGCAAAATAGATGGACAACATTCTTTCCTATTTTTTATTAATAAACATGATAAGTATCATATCGAATCTGTTTTTTCTAACAACGAATTATATGCGTATATAGCAGAAGAATACGAAAGTTGAGATATTAAACTGTTTGGAATGAAATGATTAGTTAATGTTTTTAATACATATAATAACTTCGTAATTCTTTTTATTGAAAAAATACTATAATAATGTACAAAAAAAAGTTACCAAGAAAGAAGAAAATTTTGATTGGATCGAAAATAATAGCCATAAAATAGGCAAACTGCTCTTTCTCCCAGAGATATCTTATAATATTTGGTGTCCGACTATCCCCCAAAAGTGAAAACGTTATATATGTATAATCCCTTGGAAAGATCGGGGGGGGGGGGACACAAGATTGCTCCCTTTACTTACTACTGAATATAATAAAACCAGTTAGATAATAAAAGAGTTATGCACATGAATTTTTCATTCAATTTTTGTAAGTATAAATAGAAATTTAAAAAATAATACAAATTACCTAATTTGTTCCCAAAGCATTGTACATTCTCATAGTAGTTCATATATGGGATAATGAGTTCTGTTTATCATATAAATGAAGTTATTCAGAAAGTGCAAAAAAAATGTCTTAAAAAAATTGGCTAACGAAAGGGTGTGTTCTCCTTCAAAGAACAAGTGTTCGTAGTCATCAGTCCACACCCTTGTGTAAGAGCTTCCCCAGTTAAGTAAAGAACAAGTAGTGGACTTCTCGACTATCATTAAAGAACTAAAATAGGAGAACAAACATGTTGAGTTGAGATGCTTATCTAGTCCAAGGTTTTATAACAGACAATGCTAATGCCTTCTTTAGCTTTCTTTTTTTCTGCTTCTTCTTTTTTTACATGGTAACTAAACTATATTAGCTATTCATATAAGTACATCACTTTTTGCGTCGTATGTTGAAATCTAGAAATGGACAGAGTTTCTTATTGTTATCGTCAGAATCTGTATACCTAATTTGAATTATGAAAATATGTGAAATGTAGCTGGGACTTTTTTGTCAATTTTTATAATAAGAGTAAATTTATTTACATAAATTAACACATTTAAAAGTGTTCTCAATTTTCATTTGGGCTCGCACAGAAATTATCTCTCTTCTGATACACTCAAGGCGAAATTTTTGTACGCACGAACATGCAGTCTTCAAGCATTGCTATTTAAGGTGCCTTTGAATTAAATATACCCATATAGGATATATTTAGGAATATAAATCGCATATTCATAACTTTAAGAGAACAGTTTACCCAAAAATTGGTCAGAACATTAGTTTTCTTTTAAATAAAAGCTCGTTTAATTATGAATATTTTGATGTTTCATTTTTACTTATATGGTACAGTCGGACCCCGATTTAAAGAATTCGTTGGTACCGTAGGCTTTATTTGCTAAATCGGGTTTATTTTAATATCGGGTTCCAAAACGAAAAATAAAAAAAATTGGACTGATAGGAAAGCTCTAATAAACTACTGTACAAAAATATCCATAATTAGAAATTGTACATTTTTTATTCTGCAACTTTTTTTTTTTTTTTTTTTTTTTTTTTTGTTTACTTTATGAAAAAAGAAAATATTGAATCATTTATGTCTTGCTGAATGAGGTATGTTTTCACGATTTCTAAACCATATAATGTAAAAAATGAAAACAAGTAACAGTTTTAATGGGAACTTTATTACTATTTTTGCATTAGAATTGCTATTCATTGGTTCCAAAAAATTAACTATCACATAACTTCTGTTGCACAGGCAGCTAATCCGCCATCACATGTGACATAATCTTTAAAGTATCTCTCAAGAGTGATTTCTTTCCGTATAACTTCTTCTGGGATTATATCTTCATCATTTTCGCCACTTTTCATTTGTGTGCTTGGAAATCCTGCTTTCTGAAAGCATTTTTCAATCGTATTTTTTCGGAACTTTGTTCCAAAATTCTCTCACAAAACGTAGAGCATACAAAACATTGACTTTGTATTTTTTTTTTTTCTCCGTGTTTCCGTCCAACGGTGTTAGAATTTTTCTCATAAGAAACTTTCTGTAATTGATTTAACGAATGGATACCAAGGACTAGTGGCTAAAGCACACTTGTGCAATTTACAGGGAAAACAAAACTTTGAGATTGTTTAAATTTCAAATTAGAGGAAGAGCGGGACATTGTTTAATAAAGAAAAGAGTTTTTCTCTTTTGTATCTAATTAGACATATCTAAAGACGTCAGAAAGTCTGTAAATTGGAAAGAATTCATCCAAGATTTTAATTTGTTGTATATTTTGTCGGTAAAGTCTTTACATTTTTAATATACCACAAATTTCTACCCTTTCTATAACTAACGGCTTCAATTTGTCAATTCCATTAGCATTAACTACAAGTAAAACCGTAATTCTCATTATTTACCAGTTGTGAATCTACTTATATCAGAAGTTTATGGCTGCATCCAGCCCCGTCGAAAATTATTCGGTACAATTTTTTTTTTTTAAACAAGAAAGATGTATCATTTGAAAAGCAATCCAATATTTTTCTAAAAAAAAAAAAAAATTGCTGTGAAAAAAATTTGTTAATTTGGGGTTTATTATTCGTTAAATAGGGGGTTTTTGCCTTCATTTTTGTCGGACACAAAAAGAAAATTTGTTAAATCTCGAAATTCGTTAAATAGCGATTCTTTAAAATTGGGGTTCGATTGTAATTATATCGAGAGATATTGTAAATTTTTTTAACACATCCAACGCAATTACTCACAGAAATTAAAAGTTTAAAGCTTTTTCTCTACATTTCTTTTTTTTTTTTTTTTTGTCACTTTCCTGTATTATATATATATATTGAGATAGAAGTTTAAAATTTTCTGTGTATGATCTTTATTATATATGTGATCAATCTGCATATGGAATTCGCAGTTAGGTTTTTTATCTTTACTTAAAAAAAAATAAAAGTACGCGAAGAAGTGTTAGATTTCATCGTTTTCGTTTTTAGGGTTTCGTTCATCTGACAAAACCTTATTCGACTCTGTCTTCTCTCTGTCCGTCTGTCACAAAGAGCATACACAAAAACTGTATAAGTTAGAGACTTCAAATTTTGTGTACTTACAGCTGAATACATCGTGTCTACGGCAAATCATAAAATTTTGAAAAAGTGTATTATTTTAATTAAATTAATTTTCTCAATGTCATCCGCTCACTATAATTGCGATTTAAATTTTTAAACTGAATCTTAATTTCAACGCTTTTCGTATAGACATCATAACTTGCATGACGGTTTATAGTGCGAATCCGGTACTGGAACTTGAAATTTTCATACGAAAATGGATTTAATTATAAGCTGATAGTACGTATCCAAGCTTGTTTTTGTCATTTAGTTGTCTTTTGTTACTTTTAGCTTTGTGTAATAAGATCAAATTCGGCGACCTCTAATATTTTTTATCAAAAAATTGTCAAAATTTACCAAACATTTTTCCAAACAAATAACTTTTATCAAAGAATGCATAATTGGAATAGAAAACAAAGCAAAAATATCAGAGGTCGCCAAATTGATCATGTTACACGAAATAAGAATGCACAAAGAACAATTAAATGACGAAATCAAGGTAGGAAACCGCTCTTCGCACAATCTTCGCGACTCTGAACCATTTCCATTTCGATAGATAAAATGCATATAAGCAGTATCTTCGGATACGTTCCTGTAGCGATTGACGGTTGCTTATTCGGATCAAAGCCTTTTATATATATTAATCGAGAGGAAATGTTGCATATGCGTTCTTTTTCTTCCCTGTATCACATTTGCATCTATTAGAGTTATTCTTCTTTTGGGAAATCTCAACAGCAATGGAGCGTTTAGGTTTATATGGACAAAATTTCCAAATGCTCCAGCACCTTTGCGTTTTATGCAACTTTGCGTTTCCAGCACCTTTGCATTTAATCTATGGTCGGAAGACCATAGATTTTTTGATGAAAGTTATTAGTTTATGGATGTGTACTACCACCTCTTAAAATTTTGCCCATTTTTTATGAATATATATATGTTTCGATTGAGGGCGAAATTAAATTCTCAAAAAGCAGAATTCCTGTTTTCTAGTTTTATGTATATTTGTAGAACACTATCGGTGCACATTAACGGTCGCCAGTCAGAAAGTGGCGACTAAATTTTTTGAATAGATGACTAATTTTCGGCTTCTAACTCGCCATCGTTTGGCGAATGTTATGTTTTTTCTCGCGATCATTTGACGAAAATTGCATTTTTCCACAATCTTCTAACGAGGATCCCACGTTTTTTCGCGATCCTCTGACGAAAATCAGGTGTTTTTTTTTTTTTTATAATCCTGTAATCAAAATTTGCGTTTTTTCCGCTGTCATGTGACGAAAATCGCGCTTTTCAGAGATTCTTTGGTGAAAGTCGCGGCGTTTTTTGCGATCATTTGGTAAAATAATAGCTTTTCTTTTGCGATATTTTAACAAAATTCGCGTTTTTTCTGCATTGTTTAATTTTGTTTCTTAATTTTGCTTAGAAATTAAGTCCCAGGCGACTGGAATATTTAGGTTTAGGAGACACTTGCACCTTAAAAATTTCTGAACCTGCACCTATATTACACTGTAAAAAAAAAACGGACGATTTAACGGAAGTATTACTGGTAATCTGGACGCCAGTATAATTTACTGTTTTTTAACGGAAAAATTTCCGTAAATTTCGGAAAAAAAACTCGAAAAACGGAATATTTTACGGAAGTTTTCCCGTTTAAAAACAGTAAATTATACTGGCGTCCAGATTACCAGTAATACTTCCGTTAAATCGTCCGTTTTTTTTTTTTTTTTTTTTTACAGTGTTTAAAATTTGAAACTTTTGTCTCATCGTCCCTTCACCACTTTTATAGAAAATTTCTATTTTGACAATGAGAATGCTCCATAATACAGTGAAGTTATTGTTTTCTACAAAAGCAGTGGAGTGACGGTGCAATAAATGTTTCACATTTTCAACAGTGTAGAATACATAGCATTTGAAAAAAGTTCACATTAGGAACCTTTTCTTCTCAATTTTGCACTCTAATTAGTTCAGACCTGTGACAGAATATAATTCTT
The DNA here is from genome assembly GCA_964019185.1 of Maratus speculifer. Lineage (NCBI taxonomy): Eukaryota > Metazoa > Arthropoda > Arachnida > Araneae > Salticidae > Maratus > Maratus speculifer. The sequence goes on along the minus strand of OZ025298.1, from coordinate 211,923,546 downwards.
TCGGTTAAATTTCATAACAGAGCTCCCTTCATCCTTTCCAAAAGCTTCATTATTGCTTCATACCTGGATGCTCGCGCACAGCTGATCTCTAGCCGGTCAATTTGTGCTCGATGAAATCACCGATGCGTAGACACAAACGGATTCCTCTCTTCGAAAACTGGCCATTAGGATCGTTGACACGGCCATTGAGGATGGTCAATACTTGGCCTTAATGAAATCGGTAATACTAAACTCTGTATGGTCATCAACCTGTAAAAGCATGCAAGGACTTCGTTACGTATTACAATTAAGTAAGTACACAAAAGCTTGACGCGTTAGCTATCGCTTGGGCGCGGATTCTTTAAGATATATACGTGCCTGGAATTTGGAAGAGAATTTAAAATATGCCGTCAGACGATGGTCTATGGAAAGTTCGAAGACAATGAAAGTAAACTGCATTCCACCTGTTTACTTTCCTTTTTAATATGGGAATGCAAATTTATATCCATAAACACGTTTATTAATCACTTTATAGGCTAGTTTTTCAAAATGTTAAAGTGAAAGTGAATGCAAAACGGTTATTATAAAAATTATTCTTTTTTAACAGTAAGACGTCTCTATGACCTTTTATAATAGACCGGGAAGTGGCAACACAGACAATCACCTCATCGAGTTCACGGATGAAATTCTAGGATTAGATAAATCTCGATTTGCATATTAAAACGCAAACGGTCTGCCAATTCTTATATTGATGGAAAATGCCTGAAAACCCGGTTTTAGTAGTTGACTCGTAGATTTATTATTGTGTTTTCCTGCACACAAAAATATGAAAACATGGCCGACTGGGAACAGGAAAACACAATGGTAAATCTACGAGTCAACCGCTAAAATTGGGTTTTTAGGTGTTTTCCATCAAGTTATGACTTGGCACTCCGCCTGCCTTTTAATATTCGAAAAAAGTTTTACATAATTCTGGAATAACAACCATAAACTCGATGAGGTGATTATCTGCGCTCGCGCCTTCCAGTCTATAATGTTTTAGAACGAATTTATTTATACAGAAATGACCTAATCCGAAAATATTTTTAATTAATTTTAACGGAAAGTATTTTGGTACATTAGACAGATTAGGCAGAATACCTGATAGGCCAATATCATGAGTTTAGATGACTAACATGATTAAATTTTGTTATTAGTAAAGGTTACAAATACAATGTTATCACGACCGTGGAAAAAAGGGGAGGGGTGGGCAATCCTGCAGATTGGTTACTTGTTATGCTTGGTCCCTACACCATTTCTATAATTCTAATAAAATTCAAGAGAGTTTTCGGTTGTTTGTTTCAGGCCCATTTATAAAAATGTGGTATTGAGATTTCAGGCTCAGTAAGCTTAACATCTTTTATACATAAGGACCTGAACATTACTAGCAGTGAAAAAGTAAATTTTAGAGACATAAAGCATAGCATTAGACAACTAGAATGAGAAAATCTGATATTTTTTTATACTTGGATATCCAACCGGGGTTTTCTGGTTTACATAACATAGACGATTTTTTTCCGATTGCAAACAACACTAATGCGCATTTTTATATGAAATATATCAATTATGTATAATGTATAAAGAAAAGTAAAAAAAAAAAAAAAAAATACTAAGCGCGACATTTGTGTATCAGTCTTCTCTCAGTAATTAATAGGCGAGAAATTTCACAAAAATTTAACTGTTAACAGCAGCTTTTTCAGTGTTTCAAGTTCTACTCCATTCCTGTAAAATTGATATCTTATTCATATTAACTAATAATAATACATTGCTCAGTGGTGCACAAAACAGGAATTTTAATATACATTAGTACATATTAAAATAAAATAAAATTTTCAACGTTTCGCGCCGTCATCTGCGGGCGTCTTCAGGAAAATATGAAATGGAAGGCCTACGTTTGCATCTTGTTCGAGAGATATTTTTTTTTTTCTACTAAATTAAAATTAAATGAATTAAAATTTAAAATGTTGCCAATTACACGTGAGTAAAAATTAAAATATTGCAAGGAAATAAAAATTTTAAGGTTTTATGATGTTATGCCATATTTTTGGTATATTATAGGATAAATTATCATTACATGGTTTATTTTCACGTGCTATGATTTCGATGGATTCTATTATTTTACCTTGAACTGGGTTATTGCATGGAACTATGATTTTGGCTTCCTCAAAATTAATATGGCAACCCTTGTTCGCCAAATAGAAGCGAGCAAGGGCAGTATTCTGTTTATATTGTTCTATATCTCTACGATGTTCTTTAATTCTAGTTAAAAGTTTCCGCGTTGTCATGCCGATGTAGACTTTTTTAAGATTATTAGATAAAGTGATGGGGATTTCATAAATACCGGATTTTTGATCTATTGGAATTTTGTCGATTTTATCTGTAACGAGGTCAATGAGATAAGGAGGAGGGATGGCGATAAGTTTTATGTTATATTTTTGTGCGATCTTTTTTACTTCTTTTCTTTTTTACTTACTTTTTTTCGATAAAATCTAAGATGTGATCAATCATACTGGTGTTACTCCGATGTTGACTGGGAGACTGAAAGATCATAAGCCAGGTTTACCACTGAGACCCATAGTTTCCCGCTGTGTTGCACCCACATACTTTTTAGAAAAGGCTTTCGTGATCTTCTTGAAATCGATACTTCCTGTTTCAGAATTTGCAATTTTATCTACAAGAGATTTTATCGATAAAGTTAAAGTCATTCCAGTTAATGCAAACACCATTATGGCTAGTTTAGACGTAGTTTCATTATATCCTTCCATCAATATGCACGAAGTCATAGAATACATTAATTTGATAATAGATAAAAATTCAAATATATCTCAAGATATCAAAACCTCCCTTAAATCTGGCCTAAACCTAATAGTTTTCAGTAACATTTTCATTTTTAATAAGAATATTTACCGACAGCTGCATGGTGCGCCGATGGGGTCACCAGTATCCGGTTTGTTTGCTGAATTCGCATTAAGACCACTTGAACAAAAAATTTTTAATACGTTTAATTTAAAACCTGAATGTTGGTTCCGTTATGTTGATGATGTTTTCATCTTATGGAACCACAGTTTGGCTGATTTATATGTTTTTCTACAAGATGTCAATAAATTAAGCAATAGTATTAATTTCACCCTTGAAGTCGAAGAAAACGCCACCCTTTCATTTTTAGATGTTCAAATTAATAGATGCAATTCAAGTTTAAAATTTTCAGTTTATAGAAAACCAATAAAAGAAAATACAGTTATCCCATTTTCAGCCAACATGCCTTTCGAATACAAAATATCTGCCTTCAGGTCATTTATTAAAAGAGCTTTTATGATTTGTTCAGATGACACATTAAATAAAGAAATTGATTTTATACAGAAAATAGCTTTTGACCATGGTTTTCCAGCAAAATTTATAAATAAAATAGTTCAACAGTACAATACTCCTCCCACATCTGGCCAACGACAGAATAAACTTATGGTTTACAGAAAATTTCATTATATCCCTTACATATTTGAAAAAGTAAAAAAGATCGCACAAAAATATAACATAAAACTTATCGCCATCCCTCCTCCTTATCTCATTAACCTCGTTACAGATAAAATCGACAAAATTCCAATAGATCAAAAATCCGGTATTTATGAAATCCCCATCACTTTATCTAATAATCTTAAAAAAGTCTACATCGGCATGACAACGCGGAAACTTTTAACTAGAATTAAAGAACATCGTAGAGATATAGAACAATATAAACAGAATACTGCCCTTGCTCGCTTCTATTTGGCGAACAAGGGTTGCCATATTAATTTTGAGGAAGCCAAAATCATAGTTCCATGCAATAACCCAGTTCAAGGTAAAATAATAGAATCCATCGAAATCATAGCACGTGAAAATAAACCATGTAATGATGATTTATCCTATAATATACCAAAAATATGGCATAACATCATAAAACCTTAAAATTTTGATTTCCTTGCAATATTTTAATTTTTACTCACGTGTAATTGGCAACATTTTAAATTTTAATTCATTTAATTTTAATTTAGTAGAAAAAAAAAAATATCTCTCGAACAAGATGCAAACGTAGGCCTTCCATTTCATATTTTCCTGAAGACGCCCGCAGATGACGGCGCGAAACGTTGAAAATTTTATTTTATTTTAATATGTACTAATGTATATTAAAATTCCTGTTTTGTGCACCACTGAGCAATGTATTATTATTAGTTAAAGTTTATGGTGCAACTGTCCTATATATTTTTATTCATATTATTTTATTTATTTTTTGACAAAGCTTTAATTTATAGTTCTGGAATATCAGCCCGAAACAATCGCTGAACTATAGATGATGTTTTTAGAGCAGATCAAACAGGCTAGTCTTTTGTAATTGAGCTGCACGTACGACAGACATAGATTAAAAGAAGGACCATGTTTGAAAATGATGTTTAAAAATCGCGAAAAACAGTCAATTAGATAATTCTCGATACATTGCATTTAAAAGAACATTTTTTTTTTTTCGGCAGTATAAAAATCGAAATTGCAGTTAAAGCGAAATCTTACGGTTCAGATGTTTCTACTGTCAGCAAAGATCTCAGAATTACATAGGGGATGTTTTTCTTTATAATAGAAATGTGAAAATGTTCTATGCGCATTTCATAACCATCTACCTTCGGATAGCTATAGAGTTATGATTACATTTATATTAAATTCAATGATTTATATATTGTTTTAACATTAAGGGTTTTATAAATAGATAATATATTTAAAGTGCAAACTTCTTTACGATTAATTAAAAAAAAAAAAAAAAAAAAAAAAAAAAAAGCAGAACATCCCCAAATCACGCCTTTTAAGTCTTTAAATATTTTGTTCACGGTAAATATCATAGTACAAATCCTTAGAAATAGAGTACATTTTCTTTCTTTCAATCAAAAGCACTTACTATCCATCAGTGTCAAAATATATACAAATTATAGTTAAAAATTTATATAGAAGTTTCATGAGTGCAGGGTTAACGAACACCACTCTTGTTGGCAAAAATTGTATTCGAATGTCGTGGACATCTGTGTAACAGTTTGGCCGCAAGCACATAGTTAATTTCAGGGATATTTTACCTTCATTTACACCGCAATTACAATTGTACTATGAGTACATACAGGGCCATATAGCTAGAAGTGAATAATGGGGGGAGGGGGAGGCTCAAGAAAATACAAGGAAGTCTAATATTTTCTTTCTCTTTCTCTCACTCTGATACAGAAAGATAAATTAGTGCATATTCTCACTACTACGTTTTTTATTAAATTGTTATAATAACTTCATTTTATGCTAAGAAAAGAATAGGATAATGAAAAATTCGAGTGTATAACTAGTGCAATATTAAGTATCATGTTAGCTTCATATGTGGGAATGAGATGAGCGAATGTTGAAACGCTTATTGTAGATACAATTTAGTATTTCTCCAAAACTGCGAAAGGGCCTCAAAACTAAATTAGATTTTTGAACAGAATTTTATTTGGATTTTCAGAACATAAATTGTTTTAGTGACTTTGAAATCTTTTCCAGGAGAGGCTCAAAATATTTTGGGAAGGGGCTGAGCTGCCCCTAATACCCCCTTAGCTACGGTCTTGTGTACATAATGTTTGCCAACGCTTGCCTTTAATTAAGGGAGCACATAACATTTGAAATCATCTCTTCAATCTTGAATAATATATTGTAATATACGTGGTGGCACAATACTTAGTACTAAAATTAAATTAAAAAAAATCTTGTAGACCAGCTTATTTTACTCAAATTTATTATTTATTTATTATTATTATTTACAAAAATTTAACTTTTTTAAAATATGAATTTTTTGCTTCAGTTTTATTCCACATTCATTGGAATATACTACATAAAACTGGGCATGAATTTTTAGGCGTATGGAATTTTACATTTAATATGATTTTTTTTCTCTGTGTCACAAAAAAGTGAAGGAAATTCAACAATTTCTCAATTTAAATATTAAAAAAAAAAAAACCCCTACAAACTCGAGTGTTAAATACATACACAAAAATATTAAATACACCATAGAAAACAAGTTTAAAAAAATCAAAATTCTGTCTAAATTAGCAAAAAATCCTTAGTATTTATCGAACAAGTAAGTCATAAAAACATAAACAGGGATAAAAGTCAGTTTAAAGTTTTCATTCGTATGGCTCATTGTGCTGGATTTATTTAAAAAAACTTACAATATCTCGCGATACAATTGTCGTATAGGTCAAAATGAGATAGGTGTCAAAATATTCACAATTAAAGCAGCTTTCAGTTAATATTTGAAAAGAAAATCGATATTTTGACTAATTTCAAGGTAGTGTGTAACCCTTAGGAGTGTTTTTTTTTTTTTTTTTTTTTTTAAGATTTAAAATTAAAATATTTTTAATTTTTCTTAAATCAATTGGTATTGAAAATAACCATTCTATCATAAGTTAATAAGAGCAGCGTACTTGAGTGAAAGTCTTCTTCTGCTTTTCATAAAACCTTTTGTTCAAGAAAATAATATTTGAGAGAGAAAATATTGCATTTTAAGAGTTGTAACGTTACACACACGTTGGGTGTCATTTGTAACGGTTGGTTGGTCGTGATGGGGGTTAAATGCAGACATACTCAGAAGTTAAGATAAAAAAAAAAAACACAGTTTATTAAAATGATAAGGGCTCAAGGGAAGTGGAGCAAGTCTAAATTTTCACAACTGAGAATACTACGAAAAAGCTAAACGCATACTCACAGGCTCCGGACTAGCTCAATCGTGGCACCTTCTATTACTTCTCCACTATCTTTCGGCTAAGCTGCTAGATAAAGCTTAATTAGACAGCCCGTGGCTGTGTGTAATTCTTTATTCACTTTCAAATAATCAAAATGTAATTACTATGAATTTTCTTACCACGGCCAACTCTCAAGTAGAATACCGAAACTCCTTCACAACTCACTGGAGGCTCACTGCTACTTTCAATCTGCTAGCACTTCGCTGACTACTATCTCCAGAACACTCGGCTGGCTAATCACCATTGATTACTTCGCTATCTAATGTCGATGCCAGAGACACTCACTCGCTGGCTAATGCCAGAGATCCTCACACGCTAGCTAACGCCAGAGATCCTCACTCGCTGGCTAGTGCCAGAGATACTTCGCTGAGTAATATCGCTAGACACGCTCACCCCTGGCTGGCTAATGCCAGAGATACTCTCCACACACTCAAACTCCAAGCTTTTATATGCTGCAAACTGAGATACTTCACATTAACATATTACTAATAACCGCGAGCTAACTGCAGAACCCGAAAGAGACACACACACTCTAGAAAGTTAAAGTAAAAGAGAGGATAGATGTCGCTTTTACGCTTACACATGTTAAATTATTGACGTCACGATCTCAGAAATACTAGAGTGCCTTTATGACAAAGGCCACTCCCTCACAACCCCCCCCTCGGATTCCACAGAGAAAAAGGGCTGGGCCAAACGCATGCCCAGAACTTTTTCTCGTTATAAATTTCAAACAGTAAAAAAAAAAAAAAACACAGTGATGGGTGAAATTTAGCGCCGAAACATAACTTTTAAAATATTAACTTTAACCCATCACAACCAAAAAACCTCAGTTTGCCTCAAATATTCACATATTCAATCCAATCATCCTTTCATTCTAAAAAATAGCCTCCGTAAAACTTCCAAAACTCGTAAAACTTTCAAAACTAATTACTTCTCCTTTCAAAACAACCCACTCCACTGGGAGTGCTAAAATTCCTCAAAACACTAAACTTTCGAAATTTTCCTCAATATTGAAATACAACTATAACTTTACCAAAAATTTCTCCATAACTTTCCTAATACTAGAATTCGCACCAAGTCCAAAAAACCCAATGCGCAAAAATTTTCCTCATCCAAATTCCGAACTCATCTAAAATTAAATTCACTTCATACTACAATAACTCTGCTACTACGTAATACCTACATACCCATTAGCCAATGAACTAACTCCCAAAACTTCTTCAGAACTTAACTCCACTTTCACAATAATTGGGGCACATACGTACAGCGTCACATCGCTATGCTTATGCAACAATCAAAAATATCAAATTTACAAAATGACGTCATCAAGTAACTCTTCATCTGTATTAACTAAAAGAAAAATAGCAGAATCAATACATAGCACAGGTATACTTCCCTGCAAGAAAATCACATTAACATTCAATTTTAATACAATACAATTTCAAATTCAAATGCAGCTTAAAACTTCGCAACTTGCGGAAACCATTCCCAACTAAAGTACAAACGCAACACATAAAACACGAACGATAAGGAGAAAGTTAATTCATTAAATGTTAGTATAAGAGATAGAAACGCGTGTCAAGGACTTCTTGACCGCAAAACACGTGCCCGTCCAAACCGCGGCGCGTGTACAAAATAACCCAAATTACTATCTGTACTTTCTGAAAACTCAAACATACATTAATATACATTTTATAACACATGAACAGTATAACAATATAATAACATTTTAACAACTAACATAACAATTTAACAATAGATCCAGAATTTTTAAAAGCAGTTAAGACCAAAATCTCAAACATACATAAAACTAACAATTTTGCAAACAAATTTTGAATACAATTAAGCACTAATCGTGAGTCCGTCAAAAAATTCCAAAAATGGCCAAAAATATAAAACAGTCTCTCTGCTTTCTATTCCTTCACATTGCTACCACATATATGTAGAGTTGCAAAAAGTCGGTTTATTCCCGGGTTTATTTCCAATAGACCAGGTTTATTCCCAGGTTTATTCCCAAAAAAACCGAATTATTCCAAAAAATCCCGGGTTTTTTCCAGGTTTATTCCTAAAAACCCGGTTTATTCCCTTGTTTAAACCGGGTTTTTTCTAACCTTTGCAACGCTACATACCGGGTGTCCTGAAAAGGACTGAACGATTTTAAAAATCAATAACTTGCAAACTTTTACAGATATTTAAAAAATTCTTGCACGAGAATCATCTCAAAGGTCAAAAGTTTTTTCCCACCGATTCTGGATTTTAGTTCGAATTGCAAACAATAGATGGCGCTGAGAGCGCTAGGGGCGGTGTTGAGATGGATATTGACGTCACTTGTTACTGAAGCAAAATAAGGAGTTTTAGGCTGTGGAGTGGGTCTCGTTTGACAATGCAATCTTGCTCTTAGGGCCCGATTTTAAACTTTTGTTTATTTGTTTGTATTGAACAACATACATTTGACCTGTGCACTCGACATATAGCCCGATTTTGGACTCAGTCGGTATAATTTCAATGAAATGTGTTGTTGTCATGGAAATAATAAATCCTTTTATATAATAGCAGCGATTGGAAACTGGAAATGAATTTAACGAGCAGCATACGAGTTTTGCAGACGATTTTACATTTAAGAAAGCCGTATTTTCTCGGATTAAATTACTTTTTATCATCTAATTTAAAGAATACTTTGTGCATCATATTTTAAAATAAAGTAAAACGATTTAGTATTTTTTTTTTTTTTTTTTTTTTTTTTTTTGTTAAAAATTAATCAATTTTGCTATTTAAAAAAAAATTTATATTCTAAGAAATGCTAGTTTGTTGTAAAGAAGTTCTTTAGTAGAGTTTTATGTATGTTGTAAAAAAATTGCGGAAATGGTTTATTCTTTAGAACAAAGAATATTCATAGTATAAACATTGAAAATTTGGTGCAATAGCTGTTGCACTCTTTTGTAAAAATACCCAAATACAAAATTTATTACGATTATGTTTATTAAATTCATGGTAATAGGGAAATAATACTACCTCCACCTTAAATGAGCCATAATCATAATGACAACCTAGAATCATCACCTATCATTGGATATCATTGAATTAGTCACGCAGAATAGGTTTTAATAGAATGAAGAAAACATTTATTAATATCCTTTTAAGCTTTGATTCACTTTTCATAAAACTTTAAATGAGTAACGAAAATTCTGCAACGAGTATATATATTATAATTCAAAGCATTCTGTTGGGTAGTTTTTGCGCTATTGTGTGCGGACAGATAAAAGAACATTCCAGATGACGAATATAGGAGCTACATATATAGTTATCCTCACAGAACATAATGTAATGGCATAGTTCTGAGTGTCTGTGTAAATGAATCATGAATTATGCATAGTTTGTTTACAATACTCAACACGGCATAATAAATCTTATTAACATATATCACTTACAGACCAATTCAATTATTTCAACGCAAGTTAGAGTTTGGAAAGACAGACAGGCAGACGGCTAACTAAAAATAAATCATAAACATTTTTAACTATGTTGGAAACCGTTAAAATACATGTTAAGTTGAAATTTGACATTTAGCAATTTATTTAAATAGACGGAAGCATATTTGAACTCTTTTGTATAGCCCTGTACTTTTCCTACTATCTTTAAATACACGCCATTTATCTAGCTAAAATCTATTTAAAACCGAAACTTTAAACTAATGAAATCACACTTCCAGAGATTACCATCCAGAGCCGGCTATTAATCCAATTTTTGAGTGCCTCTGTATATCATTTCATTTCTATTCTTTAAACATATCGTAATTTACTTAAAGCTGTTCAACGTAAAAAATGCATAACTCATTTACAAACCACCTTTAATATATTTACTTACACACTTAATAAGGAGTGCGAATTCTTTTGTGTAGCCCTGTATATGATTTGCACCAATTATATACACAGCGTAACATGCAAAAATGTAGTGAAACTTTAAAAAATCATATCAAAACTTAAAACTTCAAGCAATTATCGTTAGCGTACAGCATTTTTGATGCAGCATGGTTTCCGAAATCTTTTGTGTGTCCCTGTAAATATTTCATATTTTCTATTACACGGTAAGAAATTCGTAGTAAACCTAAGTAACTTATAACAATTTTATTATATGTGTAACAAATTTAAAATATGCCGCAAAGTATGTTCCCTCCTATACCGTTATGTTACATAATTATTTTGTGTGGCCCTGTAAATGAATAATAACTATTCTTTGTGCAGCATATTCTACATCATTTGTATTTCAATTTAATTCATAAATGCATGTTAATTTCGGACGAGTGTAATATCATCAAAAAGCACTTGAAACTTTTTCCCCGTCGGCCATAATGTAACGGAATACTTTTGACTGTCCCTGTATTGGAAATACACATCCGATGTTCATAAAATTTGAAATAACTGGATAAAATTCTTCAATAAATATGTATTTAAAATTTCAAACGATTCGACAGAGTAATTTTTGCACTGTTATATGCGGACAGACAGACGGACGGACGCACCAGAGACGAGTATAGGTGATATGCATTTATATATTTACTAATGTACCTAAAAAACAGCTAAATTTAAAAGCGCATGTCGAAATTGAAAACGCATTTCCAACAGTTATTACTTAAAGACAGTACAGTAACCGGTTTCTTTTTGTGTGCTCCTGTAAATGAAAGTTAAATGCTATAAATACCAAATACTCTATTCTATCATAATCATCTTATACTGAAATTCAGTTATTTATATCAGTTTCAATACATTTGAAATAGTGTATTTCATTAATATATACTGCAAGTGATTTCCCCCCATAGACTATAATGTGATGCAATTTTTTGGGTGTACCTGTAAATTAACTGTTAATCCCACATACTTAAAATACAATACAGGACATGACTAGGTGACATAAAAAAGGTTTAAAAAATACCCAGATAAATAAATAGATAAATAAGATATCCTGTTCTCAAAAGTACTTACATTCTTGGAATGTAAAATAAATAAATAAATAAATAAATAAAAGTCGGTAATTCCAACGTTGTTGTTTCACGCATTTCGAGTTTGAGTTTGAGTGAACATTGCTTTGAGGTCTATAGCTACAAATGGCTGTTACCTCGAATGATCCATAAACCACAGAAACAAATACAGAACACTTTATTATTACAAGAAATCCAGTTCATACATTTTAATACACATCACAGGGACAACACCCGCACACCCATGCCGCTAGCTGGACTCCAACCAGGGTCCAGCGGTGTGGGAGGAGCTCACGCTACCGACCACGCCACTGGATCGGCACGCATTTCGATTTCAAAGGAGTCGTAACCATGAAAATAATATTTTTCTCTATTATTGCCTTGATGCCAGCAAAATCGAAATTATATGGATTGCATTCAAAATCGGACGGTAAAAGCAAAAGTTCATTTTTGAATAAGATCCACTCCATAGCTTTCCTCCTTATTTTGCTTCAGTGCCAAGTGACGTCAATATCCGTCTCAATACAGCACCTAGCGCTCTCAGCGCCATCTATTGTTTGTAATTCGAACTAAAATCCAGAATCGCAGGAAAAAAACTTTTGACCTTTTAGATGACTCTAGTGCAAGAATTTTTTAAATATCTGTAAAAGTTTGCAAGTTATTGATTTTTAAAATCGTTCAGTCCTTTTCAGGACACCCGGTAGATGCACTCTAACAGAAATTTAATAAAGAACATTATCACCCAATCATAGAGATGATTCGCTGCTAGCCGGCTTCATACTACAGGATGGCTTTCTCCTCTTGTCCCAGAAACCTTGTACGAAGGATCTTTCGTCATCAGAACTGTACGGTGACGCCACAGTTGACTGTCGTGCCTGCAGCCTGGTTCTGAATGGATGCCGTGGGATACTTGTAGGTTCCGCTCGACGACTCTGCTCTGGCCGGTTCGCTGGGGTCACTCCATGGCGAGATTCACACTGTTGATGCCGGTAATCTGAGTGTTGTCTCCTCTTTCTAGACGCACCAGAAGTTACTGAAGATCCTAGGCCACGTTTCTTTCCGGATCTATGCTGTTTCTTATAGGGCAAAAATTCGGAATTTAAAGTTCTTTTAAGAGTTTGACGAGTGTCCATACGAAATTTCTTTCGAGGATTAATCACTGAAGATGATGAACTATTAGATAATTTATGTTTGTGAGGTTGCTGTCTAATAAGTGGAGGAACGGGGCAGTTTATAATCTTTTGTCTTTTATGGCACACAGAGTCAGATGTATTTGACACTGCTCTCTTATTTTTATTATCATACTTTGCTCTCGGATTCATAGACTTTCTACTTTCAATAACAGTTTTTGGAGCTGTTTCACTAGATTTCCTTCTTGAATATTGATGAAAAAAATTAGATGAAGAAGTGCTGGACTCGGGACACTCATTGGATCGGGAATTTCGCGAAACACCACTCGACACATGAGAACCTTCACTACCATTTTCTCTAAACTTATAAACTCTAACCTGATCCAAATTAATGTCATTCTTTCACCATTGACATTAACAATCAAATTACTATTTCGAACTTCCAAAACCTCAAACGGACCTACAAACTTCGGACCAAACTTAGCTACTCTCTTTTGACGACTTGAACTTAACCAATGCTTTTCTACTAACACAAAATCTCCACCTTTCACTTCTAACTCCCTCTTACGCATATTGTAATACTGAGCTTGCTTTTCTTGCGCTTTTCCCATCTGAACTTGAGCTTCCTTAACCAACCTCTCAATATCCTGGCACATAAACTGACTTTCCGCATCTGACACCATAACTAGCCTTTGGAATGGAGTAATGACTTTTCTACCCAAAAACAATTCCGCCGGCGTTTTCCCCGTCGACTCATGAACTGCCGTACGAAGTGCATACGCAAAATGCTGAAGAAACTGGTCCCAATTTGCATGATGAGAACCAACATAAGAAGAAATCATTTGAATTAATGTACGATTTACACGTTCAGCCATATTAGACTGAGGACGATACGGAACAGTAAAAGAATGATCGATCTCCAGCTTTTCACACAGAGCCTTAAATATATCAGAAATAAAACAAGGGCCATGATCGCTAACTACCCTAATTGGTGCACCATATTTAGAAATATAATTATCGAAAAATGCATCGGCAACTGCAGGTGCAGAAGCCTTCCTGAGGGGGACTAACTCTACCCATTTACTAAAATAATCAACTATAACTAGTACAAATCTATATCTTTTAGGATTAGACAATGGATAAGGACCGATTAAATCTACACCTACACATTCATTAGGAAAATTTACTTTAATAGGAATTAATTTGCTAGCTGGACTTACATTTTTATAATTATAACGTTGGCATGTGCTACAGCTGAAGACATAAGCGCGCACTGCTTCCCGCATTTTAGGGAAGTAGCAGGATTCACAAATTCGAGCATAAGTTTTCCTGATTCCTAAGTGACCTGCTAATGGATTATCATGAAATTCCTTCAAGATGGCTTTACGAAGACTAGCCGGAATAAAAACTCTTAATTCACCACGTGAATTTACAATTTTAGAATAAAAAGAAGACCATCGATAAGCTTAAAAGATTGGGACCATTTCTCAAACATAGGCACATCTGCGCTCGGGACATCATCAGGATTTTCCAGGTAACGATATAAACTACCAAACTCTTCATCTTGCTTCTGTTCCCTTATCAACTGCTCTCGTGACCTTAACACCAACGATGACAATGCACAACACTTAATTTCCTCCGTGACCTCTAAACCACCATGCGGGTTTCGAGACAAAGTGTCCGCTACCGCATTTTCCTTGCCAGCCCTATGTTCTATAATAACATTATACTCTGCTAACTTCAAACACCATCTGACCATACGAGAGGACAAACCCTTTCCATTAGTTAACTTTGTCAAAGCTGAATGATCCGTAACGACTTTAACCGGTATATTAGTGAAAAAACAACGAAATTTATTCAAAGCCCAAATTACTGCAAGACACTCCCTTTCCGTAATCGAATAATTCCTTTCCGCTGCATTTAAAATTCTCGACGCAAAAGCTATAGGTCGACCTTTCTGTGCTAACATAGCTCCAACCCCCACTGCACTCGCATCGCAATACACTTCAAACTGACAAGGAAGGTCTCCATTGGGGGCATACTCAGAATTTTTTGAAAAAAATACGAATTAAACTACTCATGTAGGTAATAAAAGATCAGTGAAAATTAGCGGCGGAATTACATTATTAGATACGTAAAAAAATAAAATAGTTTGGAATAATTGGCGTGAAAAGCTGAAAGTGACGCGGGATTTGGCGTACAGTGCATTTCCTCGCCAAAAGCAGACGATTTTAACGAATCTGAAAATTGATTTCAATTGACTTCACTGTTAAAAATCTGCAGCATTTACTGCAACGTCACTCCACTACTTTTAATGAATATCTCTCTTCTGACCAATGAGAATGCTCCATAGCACCGTGAATTGGCCGTGTCATACACTGTTAAAAATCTGCTGCATTTTGTTGCAACGCACTCCTCCGCTTGTATATAATATCTCTATCCCAACCAATGAGAAAGCTCCATTTCACGGCCAAGTAACCGTTTTCTATACAAGCAAGGGATGTGCGTTGCAACAAAATGCAGCAGATTTTTAACAGTGTATTTTTCAATTTGGAACAATTTTAATCAATTTAGATTGTGTTTTAAATGATAAAATATATTAATTTCATTTTGTTTAAGTACGTATAAACGTATGTGACAAAATTACACTTAAAGTAAAGTAAAAATGCAAAACTAAAATTACTTAAACTAAACTTATTTAAATAAATTGAACATAGAAAGTTTTTTCTTTAAAAAGTATTCGAAGCGTAAAAGCGTATTTTTCAAAATTTCGTTTTTTCGCCAACCGGAGATAAATCGCCAAATAAACGAAATTTTTATTATTTTTTTACGGACGTTATAAGGAGATTCCGCCGAAATGTTTTTTATAAACATGTATAACTATATGAGAAGAACATTCTGTAATTTTTTCAGATTTTTCTGAGTATGCCCGTATGGAGACCTTCCTTGTGAGACGAATAATCGGGGTGAGCCAAAACAGGAGGGGAAACTACTGCCTCTTTTAATAATTCAAACGACCTCTGAGCCGCTGATGACCATACAAACTTCACCCTTTTCCTTTTTAAATTATACAACGGTTCATATAGCTCTGAAAAACGTGGAATGAACTTGGCGAACCAAGTCACCATCCCTAAAAATGTCGCCACTTCCTTACTATTTTTGGGGGGACTCATTGACGTAATTGCCTCAATTTTCTCATTATCTATATTAATACCATCACGCGTAATTTTAACTCCTAAATACTTTATCTCTTTTCTCAAAAATTTACATTTTTCTAACTCCCGATAAACCAAAACTCATTCTCTTAAAAGCAAAACAACCGTCCCGAGTAATAAACGCAGTTTTAGGTATGTCCTCCGGCTTCATTGCAATCTGAAAATAACCTGACGTAAGATCTAACGTTGACATTCGTACTCGTTATATTAGCCAAAATGTCATCAATAACTGTCGCATTTAACTTTCTATAATCTACTGCAAACCTATACGCCTCTGGATTATCTAAACTTTTCCCATTATTTTTACGACATAACACTACTGGCGATGCAAAAGGAGACTCAATCGGCATTATAATATCGTCCGCTAGCATTTTTTGAATATGATAATCAATTATACCTCGTTTAACTTTGCCATAACGATATGGTTTGCTAGCAACAGGTGTTTTCAAACCAGTATCAATCTCGTGCCACGCAACATGCGTTAAACCCGGTTTATCAGAAAAAATCTCTCCAAATTCATTCAAAAACTTATTAAATTCCTCCTTCTCGATTTCACTTAACCCCGACTCCTCCAAATTAACTGACACTGAAACAGGCTCTTTCTTACTCACATTCTCATCATTATTCACGATCAACGACTTTTTAAAGAAATCCAAACTAATTCCTCTATCCCTCATATAATCCACACCAACTATACAATGCACTGTTAATCCATCTAACACACAAAACTCCCAACACGTCTTAACCGAACGAATTTCAACTTCCAATTCTACTGAACCTTTATTATCACAGGCTACTCCCTGTGCCGACTGAACCACCAGACTTAACCTCTTCAACTTCTTATACGAAAAATATTTCCGATAACAATCAAAAGAAATGAACGACTTATCTGCCCTGTATCGAAGACACTTTTAACGACAATACCATCCAACACAATTAACACCTCAGGTAACTCAACCGGATTAATAGTAACTTTATTTAAACTCACCGAAGACTTTTCCGACCTCTGAACACATCTCTTTTGCATTGACCTATTTTCCAAATTCTCATCCGAAGTTAATCTCCTTACTTGCGAAGAAATATGGCTGTCCCGTACTCCCTCTCTCCGATCATAACTACTATTCTGTCTATTTCCATACATATGCCTATCACCACTTCTAAAATTATTAGCACCACCACAATTCCTATTACCATTATTAGTATTCGACATATTACGACCAAATCCATCATTTCTATTACGCAAATTATTATCCGGAAATCGCTGTCCCTCTCTCAAAAAATTACGTTCCCCCTCATTTTTCAAATTACTATCCGTGACAGGTCTCTGACGAGGGCTACGCAAATCCCGTTGATCCGAGCTATGCCGAGTCTCATACTTCGATAATATCTGATGCATTTCTGAAAAATTCTTCGGTGCTCTAACTTCAATAAAGTCTTGTATATTCGGATTAAAAAGAGGAAAAACAATGTCCAACAATTCCTCAAATGTGATATCTAAATCCAATTTATTTTTTAGTTCAAGCTTACGTAGATAAAATTTTGATGCTGACTCATAAATATTCTACTTATTGCAATAGAATTCTTTTCTTAAAATACTTTTATCTTTAACGGGAGGAAATGCCTTCTTTAACTCAATCACAGTTTGCTCAAATCTTTTACCTTCATCATTCATCAGAAATTTTCCTATATTCTCTAACCACAAAAGTGCTTCGCCCTTCAATGAGCATTTAAGCACTACGTATCTACTTTTCTCAGGTATATTATTGAACAAAATATAATCATCTAGTTTGACTAAAAATTCATTAATGTCCCCTTCACCGGTAAAATAAACACGTGGCACAATCTCACAATGTCTGACATTTCGTTGGGCGCCATTTGTAACGTTACACACACGTTGGGTGTCATTTGTAACGGTTGGTTGGTCGTGGTGGGGGTTAAATGCAGACATACTCAGAAGTTAAGATAAAAAAACACAGTTTATTAAAATGATAAGGGCTCAAAGGAAGTGGAGCAAGTCTAAATTTTCACAACTGAGAATACTACGAAAAAGCTAAACGCATACTCACAGGCTCCGGACTAGCTCAATCGTGGCACCTTCTATTACTTCTCCACTATCTTTCGGCTAAGCTGCTAGATAAAGCTTAATTAGACCGCCCGTGGCTGTGTGTAATTCTTTATTCACTTTCAAATAATCAAAATGTAATTACTATGAATTTTCTTACCACGGCCAACTCTCAAGTCGAATACCGAAACTCCTTCACAACTCACTGGAGGCTCACTGCTACTTTCAATCTGCTAGCACTTCGCTGACTATTATCTCCAGAACACTCGGCTGGCTAATCACCAGTGATTCACTTCGCTATCTAATGTCGATGCCAGAGACACTCACTCGCTGGCTAATGCCAGAGATCCTCACACGCTGGATAACGCCAGAGATCCTCACTCGCTGGCTAGTGCCAGAGATACTTCGCTGAGTAATATCGCTAGACACGCTCACCCCTGGCTGGCTAATGCCAGAGATACTCTCCACACACTCAAACTCCAAGCTTTTATATGCTGCAAACTGAGATACTTCACATTAACATATTACTAATAACCGCGAGCTAACTGCAGAACCCGAAAGAGACACACACACTCTAGAAAGTTAAAATAAAAGAGAGGATAGATGTCGCTTTTACGCTTACACATGTTAAATTATTGACGTCACGATCTCAGAAATACTAGAGTGCCTTTATGACAAAGGCCACTCCCTCACAGAGTAAGCTAAAAAAATTTATAGATGCGAGATTAAGGGCCCTTTCTTGCGTTCGTGTATAGTCATTCATGCTTTGAATATCAAAAATGTGTCCAGGGCTGAAACTAGGCATGGGATAGGCAGAAGAGGGGCTTCTGTTCCGATCGAATAGACGTCATTTGAAGGTTTTATGTGTCGATTTTTCTCACATCTATGTTCAGCACGATATTGTTAAAATCGTCCTGTCTTGTTTGTAACATGCCAGCATAGAAGAATCTAAGGATGATATAACATAAAAATCATTTATAAAGCGATTTTTTTTTTCGATTTTGTTTAAAAAATTTATATGAATCAATATTTGACAAAGCAAATTACGTAATTCATTATTTTATGATTAAATATTTTAAATTTTGAAAAAAAAGTCTATTGGAAAATTACCGTTACTATACTCTATTTGTAAATATGCTTTGAGGAGGAGGGACACCAAACCAAAATCTATGGTTTCCCCGTGTGCAAAAAATGCTTGTTTCGGTCATGTGCGTCATAACATTTCAGTTTTATCTATTATCTTTTATCTATATTCGTTGCTGAGACCAATCAGCCAGTTAATTGTGACTACACGTTTAAAAATTATGGTATGTTAAAAAAATCCGCTATTCACGAGCATCCGCCAAAACAAGTCCACCACATTTGAATCTGACACGAGGCCTTGACCATATCCCAAACGAAAATCATGCCCGACATGCTATGGTAAGATTCGAGCCTGATCTCTAACCTCTGCTCCAAGAAGCATAATCAAACCGACGCAGGATGCTCGCAGAAACGAAAACAAAAAAAGAAAAATGATTTCGTTTGACAATCACTTCTGCCGAGAAGTGGAGAAATAATGTGATGAACGTCCATCCAGTAACGGCAAAGGCCCTCCGGCCATCTCGGAGGATGAAGATGACGCCCACGTGACCTTGTCTTACCGACCTTCCTTTCTCACGATCCCTTCACCTGTATCGAGTTGCAGAACACCTCAACCCACCCCACCCTCAAGCAGTGGAAGAATTGCGTTGATGAGGGGCGAGATTATAGTATGAATGAAAAAGAATTCTTAGAATGTTGGTTAGATAAAAAATGTATCGAATGATGTTTTTCTTCATTCAAAACATGCTGCCACCAACTAAACTTAACACTTTTGATGTTATCGCAACACGTTGAGACAAATATATACACGGGTAATTTAAAACTTCACACATTAACTTTTAGGGTGGTCGAATACACTATAACAAGCTATGTTTGGATAGGAAATTAGGATCACGATAAATTTATACAGCAGACAATACAGGGTGCCTCCCTAGTATGAACTCCGATTTTTATAATTTTAATAATAATGAAAATGACAAAATTTGGAACAGGCCATGATATTGATTTATTCTACCAATTCATTACAAACATTAAAACACATTAAGCTATCATAATTTAACATACACCAAAAATATAGTGCACTTGTGCATGACATGTGACATCGCGTACTTTGACATGTGCATTATCTTTATGGTGTATGTTAAATGACGAGTCTTATTGTGTTTTAATGTCTGTAATAAATTGTAGAATAAATAAATATTATGATTAATCTATGACATTATAAAATAAAACAACTATAAAAAATTGAAACAGACTTTCAGAGAGGCCACTACCCATATCCAAATAGCATTGGAATGCATGCTCTGCACTATTTGCGAATTGCAAGTGATAGTATATACGGTTTCAAATACAGAAGTATTGTAAACCTTCCTCACTTTTCATGATAACGTCGTATTTCACAAAAAAAGGAAAATTGTTTTCATTATAAAATTACAATCTGTTCCGATGCAGGATTCTATTCAATGATCCCGAGGCGTCTGCTATTCAGAGATTTTATTACTTTTGAATATTAAAGAATATAGATTTCTTCACTTTTCTATAAAATATATAATTAGAATTAAAGATATAATTGCTGATTGCTTTTCATAATTGCATTAAAGCACAATTTACTTTCCTTTCATTTCGGGTAGAGGGTTAAAGTTTTTCGAGATCGGTCGGTGCGGTTCGCCGAAAAATATTTTTTCGGGATCAAATCAGCTTGGGTATAAAGCTTTTATTTATTTTTTTTTTTAATTTATTTATTTATTTATTTATTTATTTTTTTTTTTTTGTAACCAGATCGGATTGGGGGATAACTTCATCTGGAATTTTCGGCTTCGAGTCAGGCACACCCCGATCTACGCAGGACTCTACTTGGAAGGAAGTACATTCTTTGCTATTTCTTCCTTTTCTTTTCTACCTCTCATCTCTCATTTTGCAATACATTTCAAATAACCCTCTGCTTCGGGACCCGTAACAAATTATATGCTATATTTATTTATTTTTATTTTTTTCAATCTGTATATCAAGTACTGAATAGAACACAAGAGTTTCGGATTTGTGTTATGTTGGAAAATGTTAATGAAAAGCACTTTTTAAAAGTTTAAAATAGTTAAATAATATCTCACAGGCAAACTAAATGATAAATCAATGTGTATGAAATATTCTAAAGATGTTATACTCAGTTAATGAAGCTTGTTTGGAAAATGTTTTTTACAAAGAAATTTTTTTACGCGGAGCAGAAAAAAAGGAAATTTGAACCTGCTGAAGAAAGAAAAAAATCCAGACTTAAAAAATACGCCTGAATATGAATCATCGGCGGAAAAACTCTTCAGTTGAAGTAAATAGGTGCAATAAGAATCACAGACTCTAAAAAGAAAAATCTTTTAAAACTGTTACGAAATATGGCACAGAGTCAATAAGCCGATTCATTTAGAGACGAGGTTTTCAGATGTTTGCATGCTTACGTTAAATCGAACATCTCGACATATGAAATGAAGCAGATTTTGCGAAATATTTATCATGTATTTATTTTAAAATAGAGATTTTTTTCATTAGCAATCGACATTATTGTCCATACATAAATTAAAAGTAATTAATTACATGCATAAATTAGTTTTCATGAACTAATTAATTTTTTACATAATTTTTTGAACAATATGTCTATTTGGAACACTTTTGGGAAAAAAATTGTTGAATGTTAAAATTTGTTGCAGTATCAGAAAAGATTCTATTTGTGAATAATAAGAAGCGATTTTCATTGGTAGATTTCGTTAAGTGCTCATTTCAACAACAAAAAAATAAAATGTAATAAGAGAAAAACCCAGTTTAACAGTTTTATTAGGCCACTTTAAAAGAAATTTTAATTTCATTTTTCTGTAAGAGCCGGTATTATCAGA
Source organism: Maratus speculifer (assembly GCA_964019185.1). Taxonomy (NCBI): domain Eukaryota; kingdom Metazoa; phylum Arthropoda; class Arachnida; order Araneae; family Salticidae; genus Maratus; species Maratus speculifer. The sequence goes on along the minus strand of OZ025298.1, from coordinate 211,901,408 downwards.
ATCATCTTAAGCTAAATTTGGCTCAAATGCATCAATTAGAGAGCATTTTTTAAAAAATATATTCTGACTTTATGAAAAAATTCAATATGGTAAATTATATAGTTCCTAAAAAAAAAAAAAAAAAAAAAAAAAAAAAAAAAAAAAAAAAAAACTGCCAACTGAATGCATTTGAGAGCAAAAATGGTTTAAAAATGAGTCATAAATTAAACAATTTGTTATTTGAATACATCTTCAAATTTCCAATCACGATCGCTTCGGGAAATTTTATTCAAAATGGCTATTTTGACAGCATTTTTAAAAATATATTCTTCCTTTATCGAAAAACTGACCAATACGGCACATTATACAGTTTCTAAATAAGAGAACCTGTCAATTGGATGCGTTTGAGAGTAAAAATGGTTTTAAAAATGAGTCACAAAAAAGCAATTTGTTATTTGAATACATCCTCAAAGCTTCAATAACGATCGCTTCGGGAAATTTTGTTAAAAATGGCTACTTTGACTGCATTTTTTTTAAATATATTCTGCCTTTATCGCAAAACTAACCAATACGGTACATTATACAGTTTCTAAATAAGACGACCTGTCAATTGGATGGGTTTGATAGCAAAAATTGTTTTAAAAATGAATCATAATACACTGCTCAAAGCAATTAAAGGATATTTGAAGTTTTATATAAAATAAAGATATAAACGAAAATTTTTTTGCCGAAAATAGAAGAAGAGAATCACAAATGCAAATTTTTCTGGTTTTCAAACTGTGGAGTATGCAAATTTTGAGTTGGACGTCAAAAACGTCGCTTCAGCGGCAGCGAATGAAATTTTACTTTCAACTGGATAAAAGAGAATGAAGACAAGGGTGATCGGCATTCAGTGATTGCTTTGTTTCGATGAGTACGATGTCACAGCGAAGTCATTTGACAGATTCAGAAGTTTGGAGAATTGTTGGTAGGTTAGAAGGGGGCCAAACTCAAGCCGAAATAGCGCAAGCCGTTGGAGTGTCACAAAGTGTCATTTCCAGGATCTGGAACCGTTTTTTGGAGAGTGGATATGCAGGCCGAAGACCAGGGTAAGGTCATAGACGGGCAACAACGCCCAATGAAGATCGGTATTTAGCGTTAACAGCTCGGAGACACCGAAACATGAACGCTACTCTTCTCCAACAACACCTTCGCTCGGCTACAGGCACCACGATTTCAACTCAGACTGTCCGAAACCGGCTCCATGCTGTAGGTCTGTATGCTCGCCGACCGATGGTATGTGTTAGATTAACATCAAGGCATCGTCGCGACCGCAGGGAGTGGGCAACCGAGCATGTACTCTGGAGGAGAAATGAATGGAGCAATATTATGTTTTCTGACGAGTCCCGTTTTTCTGTGCATCCGGATAATAGGCGTATTTTCATCTGGAGAGACCGTGGCAGTAGGAATAATCCTGCGTTCGTGCACGAAAGTGTCAGATTTGGCGGTGGAGGAGTGTTGGTGTATGGTGGCATCTTCATTGACGGGCGCACTGACCTCCACATCATTCGAGATGGAGCTCTGATTGGTCGCCGATATAGGGATGAGATCCTCAGACCTATTGTAGTCCCTTATGCTGCAACAATCGGAGATAACTTCATTTTAATGGTCGATAACTGCAGGCCACATCGTGCAAACCTGGTGGAGGATTTCCTTTTCGAGGACTGAATCGTTCGAATGGAATGGCCAGCGTGTTCTCCAGACATGAATCCAATCGAGCACGTTTGGGACGCTCTAGGAAGACGAGTTTCCGGCCGCCAACAACCCTCACAAACTCTCCAAGAACTGGAAAGAGCTCTTCTGGAAGAGTGGGGCAGAATACCCCCAACTCGTCATTAATAGCCTCATTGAGTCCATGCCTCAAAGGTGTTCAACGTTACTGGCCGCCCGTGGAAACCATACCCCCTACTGAAAATGATTTTCTTTGAAGAAAACACCTTTTCTTATTCTTTTTTTCTCATATGCACAAATTGTGTTTTTTTTTCTTTTGTACACAAATGCGCAATAAAATGCATTTTTTTCTGCCAAACATGTGTAATTTATTCTCATATAACCTACTATGTCTGTCGACTATGTATCAATCAGCTAAAAAGTTTCCCAGATACAAAATCCTCCTAAAACTGCAATATCCTTTAATTGTTTTGAGCAGTGTATAAGCAATTTGTTATTTGAATACTTCGTCAATTCTTCAATCACAATCGCTTAGGGAAATTCAGTTCAAAGTGCCTTTTTTGGCAGCTTTTTTAAAAATATATTCTACCTTTATCGAGAAACTGGCCAATATGTCACATTATATAGTTCCTACATAAAAGAATCTCCCATTTGGTAGCGTTTAAAATCAAAAACGAGTTTAAAAATAAGTCATGATATAAGCAGTTTGGATTTGCGGTTTTTTCTTCAACTGCTACTTTTCCTCAATTTATTTTTGCTATAAGATTTGGTCCTATAAAAAACTTGTCAATATAAAAGTTGTAGATATTATTGAGTAGATGTAAAAGAAATTTAATCGGATTTGATAACTTAAGAATTGAAGAAGTTATGGATTTTTTTTCTTTTTTCACCCCCCTTTTTCTTTTCGTTTTTCTTTTTCTTTTTCTTTTTTTTTTCATCGGTAAAAGTTGGTCCTATCAAAAAGTTGTATGTACAAAAGTTTTAGATAATTTTTAGAACATTTACAAAAAATTTAGTTGGATTTGATATCTTGAGAATTGATGAAGTTATGAATTTTTTCTCCCAAAAGCCCTGTTTTTTTCCGCCCCTTGAGCTCATTTTTAATTTTATAACATATCTGTCATGTATAAACATTAGGCCTATTTCTTAGAAGTATAACAAACTTTAAACTGAATCGATATCTATTTTATTTAAGAAGTTATGGCGCTTTATCTGTTTTCACAAAAACCCTCCCTATTTCAACCCCCTTGGTCCGATTTTGCCCATTAACGAACTTGACCGAGATTTTATGCCACTTGATTTTATGTATCAGTTTGAAAAAGATCTGAGACGAATTGGAGAAGTTATCGTGTCTATAAAAAGGTGATATAGACCGATAAATAGATAGATAGATAGATAAACTCATTTACTGATGAGTGTTTTAGGGTCAAGAGGTCATGATCGGCGTAGATCTGTAAAAATTTTTCCGAAATTCCAACATAGGAGAGACCGCAATAGGTAGTATTTCATACGAAATCTACCTAAAAGTGAACTAAGTTTTCAGACGACCTATAAATATGCCTTTTTCCTTTCAAGTAATGAAGTATAAATGATTTTCGAATTATGCGCTGAATTTTAAAGATCAAGCAATTTTACTGAATAATTATTAATATTGTTTAATTATAAATTTAAAAAAAATTGTACTCTATTTTTTCCACAGTTATTGAAATAAGAGTTCAAAGATCACAATGAAACAAGCGGTTGTTTCCTATTTCAATTCAGCCAATTATTATCGATGTTCAAATTTAATTTCAATTATCTTTGAACTCAATTTACTCATAATCGGATTTTTGTCACTTGTACCATTGACTCCTGAGGTCCTCATATATATATATATATAACCTTTTATTTATTAATTAATATATTTATTAATATATTAATTAAATACTTTATTTATTTATTTATTTATTTATTTATTTATTTATAAAATTGCTAAAAACATTTAGCTACCATTGTTATACATTATTTTGCCAATTTTTTATGATTTTATTGTGTGTTGGTAGGCTTAAATTCGTATTATTTCGATTCTGTATGACTAATATAAAGATACCACACACTTTATCTGTAGTGCCAAAATATTTGGGATCTGATGATTCTGCTTTGGTTCTACAAATTTTCATTATGTTCCTTTATTCTAATTTTTCTATGTTTCTGCGTTTTTGTATATTATATATCAATACATATATAAAATAGTTTGTCCTTACTGACTGATAACTAACGCACAGCCCAAATTACTGAACATAGAAGCATGGATATTGGGGAAAATATACTTCTTCTGATGCAAGCGTGCACTAAGACGGGACTTTTGAAATTTCCTCTACTAAGGGGGCCAAACGGGGGATCGAAAATACTGAAACATCTTCCTGTATCTCAACAACTGTTTAAGGTAGGAGCGTGAAATTCAAGAAAATAAATCTACTAAAAATTAATTAAATACATATTTCAGAGATTTTAGAAATTGCCCGCTTGAGGGGATTAAAAAGGGGGGACGAACAATGTAAAACATTTGGTACATCTTAACAGCCGTTTTAAGTAGAAGCGTGAAACAGCAGAAAATAAATCTATTAAAAAATAATCAAAGACGTGTTTCAGCGATTTTAAAATTTCAACCCTGAGAGGGTTATAGTGGGGGTCGAAAAATTCCAAACTTTTTTTAAACCCGTCATGTGACATATCTTCGGGAAGCCCTCGGACTGTTCTTTATTATGAAATTCTCATATTATGAACTTTTCTTCTTACACCCCAATTTGCCCCATGTGGAGGGGACAAGTTTTGAAATTTTTTGAAATTGTAGCAAATTTGATGATATTACATCTCAGTAAATTGAAAACCCGTCAGCAACAAATGCACCAGCAATTTTTCACACACTTTGTAAGGATTTGCCAAAATTACCTTCAAAAAGAGTTATCATCTCTGTTTCCTCTCCAACAGATTCAACGATAAAAATTTCAAACAATTTGCTACCGAAACAGAGAGTGACATATTTGAGCACATATTCAATGTCAACAGAGACTCACCGGCACTTCCTCTTGTTAAGGGTGTATTCAAAAAAATGATTTTCCATCTTCAACAACTCAAAATTTTCCGATACATTTTCAGGCTCATTTTTAAAAGTAGAAACATGAAACTTGCTGGGATGATTTTTGAAGTGATGTAGAAGATGCCGTGTGAAGTAATTTTTCGCTGAAATTATTAGAATTTGATTTATAAGCAATTATTTTCTCAGCGTGACCCTTTTTTTTCGTTAGCAGATCTCCCGCTTCGGAAAATTTGGTCTAAAACGCCGTTTTTGACAGCATTTTTTGCAACATTTTCTGCATTTGTCAAGGAATTGACAATCACGGCACCTTGTATAATTTCTAAATAAGAGAATTTGAAAGTTTGGTGCATTTGAGAGCAAAAATGAATCTAAATATAAATCTGAAAAAAGGCAGTTTGGATCGGAATACACCCTTAAGGCTACAGTGGACTCACAAAATTAATTTTTTTAATTTTCAATGAATTTTTTTTTCTGGAAATAATCATAATATATATATGTCTTATTTCACAATTTTTTTTAAAATAAATTCAATAGTTTTTGAGATACAGATTTTTCTTTTTTTAAATTAACAAAAAATGGCAATATTTCAAAATGCTCCAAGCGAAATTCTTTATGCCCAGTTTTTCTGATTTTTTGTTTAAAATGCTCTCTATGTATGTATTAACAAATGTTACTAAGCATTTTTAGAATATTACTTGTAAAACATTTAAAAAAATGATTTTAAGTTAATTCTTTTGTGTTTTCCGTTAAAAAATCAGAAGCTGAAATTTAAAAAAATTACATGCGTCTAAAAAAATTTATTTCTAGTAACATTTGTTAATACATACATAAAGAGCATTTTAAACAAAAAATCAGAAAAATTGGGCATAAAGAATTTCGCATGGAGCATTTTGAAGTCATGAAAACGACGAAAATATTCATTCTGAGAAAAATAGGTTTTAATAAATACAGTGGTTATAATTGCTTAATATTTTCCTACTGACACAGTTTCAGCTATTAAGGGATGTAATATCATTTCTAGCTTATATGTAAGTGTTTTATGTTTTTATGGTAAATTTGAATAAAATATGTGGCTTCGACAGTAATTCATGCAAAGGACGTGAAGTATCTGAATTTTAAAAGATCTTCTCAAAAGTAACATTTTGTATTTTCTAATGAAAAATTTTCAAATTTTATTAGAAATGTTCATTGTATAAATACCTCTTATTGTACAAATTTTTGTTAAATATATTAAATATTTTTAATATATTAAATATATTAATATTTTTTAATTTACGCTAAAAAGATAGGGAACAAAAAGCAATTCCTCTAAATACATTGTAAACAAACGCTTAAAGAAACAGTTAAAAGTTATAATAGTTAAAGTATTGTTTTGCGAAATCACAAAATTAATAATTTCAGTGCAAAATGATGGCACTCTGTATGCTAAAACTAAAAACTAGGCTAAATTATCGGCAAAAAAAGTAAACAAAGGGGCGTGGCACAATCAGCTGATTAGACAAAAATGCTTCTAACTCCAGTAAAAATAGTCGAAATAGGAAAATTCTTTTTGTGTTCAATAGCAGGGAGTTCATATAATGTTATTATGCTAAAAATGAAAATTCGACAATTGATGATTTTTTGCGATTTTAAAAGTCCACTGTAGCCTTAAGGCTTCCATTGCTAAAGGAGATGCGTTCTTATTGTTAGATACTGGTAGGGGTGTAGTGGATGGGTATATGGGGGTACACGCCGTATAACCTCTGTATTTTTTAAAGGAATACCGTATACCCTCTGTTTTCTAAAAAAGCTGTAGTATATATATATATTCTAGGGCAGGGCTGTCCAACGCGGCGCCCTTTGAAGGTTTTCTTGGCGCCCTTTTGAAGATTTCTTGTTATTAAAGATTTTAGAAGTAAAATTCCATTATAAAGAATGCTTTCTTTAAAATCATCAATATTTTATCAGAGATTTTTTTAAAATCTGTGCTTGCCATGTTGTTGGCTTTATATTAAAACAATACAAAGATGCATTATACATTAAAATATTACAAACATACGTAAGTACGTTGTACATTAAAAATCGCCCCACCAGTGGCCGAGAGGTTCTGACCTCTCAACTGGTAGATGGCAGGTGCTGGGTTTGAACCCAATCGCGGCTGTCGGCCTAACCGTTCAGAGCTTTCGTGGTTTTCTTAGAACCTTGCGTAAATACGGGTTAGGTTTTCTTAGAAAGCCCCCCCCACAAAGGGCACTTACCCCCTGGTCCTATATCCCTAGTGTAGATAATCGGACGACAAAAAATAACCAAACCATTAAAAATCAGAAATATACTTTGGAAATTTAATCTTGCATATTTTTGCGATTTTTAGTTATTGTTTATATAGTGTAATTATGATTACTAAATTTCTTGTACTCGGAAATAGCTCTTTTTAATACTTAAGAAATAAGAGAAAAAATAACATTTTCACCTGCTCCCCCATCCTCTTTAAAGGCACATGTGCATGAAGGTTCAGCTTTTTTGTTTTTACTGTTGTCACACTGGCCCATTAGCTATTCTTATGAAGGGATAAAAGAGCTTAAATTTTCTTTCTTAATTTTTGAAATTTTAGAGGTTTTCTACTTATTTTAATTTGCTATAATTTTGTTTAGAAAAAATAATAATCCGTACATAATGATTTTCATCTATGAAAGCACTTTTAGACTATCCCTCTAAAACCAGCCACATGGTTTGGTCACTATCATACTTCTCTGTTTTTGTATTTCCCATAAAACTAATCCACGATTTCAAAATAAATCAAAACGCATTTTCACATCCTAAAAGGGACCTAGCAATATCTCCGATTTTCATATTGTTTTATCTATTAGGGGAGACTGGGGTACAATGGTCCACTTTTGTAAATTTTGACTGTTTACTTTTAAAGTACTGATTTTTTTTCTTTTGATCAAGTACATGCATGTTACCTATACATTAAACTTTATACTGCATCAACTCAAAAATAATAGTTATGCATATTTTTTTTATATATATTTTTAAATAGCAAGTGACAAAGTGGACCATTGTACCCCAATGCCGGGGTACAATGGTCCACAGCATGGGGCTCTATGGACCACTTGTAATTTGAATAAAAATATATCAGTGTAGCTCATTTTTAACAATAAGAAAGATAAACTATATCATAATTTGTTTATTCACATTTTATTATTCATTTTTATTTGTTTATTCACATTTTATTATTATTTTTTATTTGTTTATGCACTCTTTTAGCTCTAACTAATGTAACATTTTTTTTCTTCATTTTTTTTTTATCATTAAGTCATTATACCGGTCGAAGATTGAACAATTAGGTTTATTATCTTCCACAATACATTTTACAGCCTGTTTCATAATTTCATGTGGCACAGAATCTCTATTGGTTTTCCTAGGCTTGTTTCTTGGCATTGCTAAAAGAAATATGAAAAATAATATATATCCTTTTTATCCAATGATGTCACTTAAAGCTAAATATAAATCTTTATAATAAGAATTATATATATGTAAATATATGACTAAGGAAAAAATATAATAAATTTTTCCTGTCTACTTTACATCATGTGTATTTTTTTAATGAATTTTACCTTATTTAATTATTATATCCAGATACAAACTAATAGGTAGATAAATTTTTTTATCTCATTCTACTATTTTATTTAAATCTAACTTATTATGGATGCATGTATGCATAAGTGCAGGAATATTGAATTAACAAATTATATGAAATAAAAAAAAACCCTCAAATGCACAAAATATTTTGTTTACTAATTTTTGGTGTTCAATTTGGGTTAATTTTTAAATTTGAAAGCTTATATTATATAGATAAATACAGCTCATATTCAAAATATTAGAATAATTGAGAAAAAGTAATAAGAAAAAATTATTTGTCATTTATTTATTTTTTATACTAAGTAAATGCAATTAAATTTCTTATAAATTAAATCTGGAATGTTTAGATAAGATTTTAACATTTATAAAATATAAAATACAGCACAATAAATTAGGTATACAGCTTCCTTAACCACACCAGAATATTAGAATAAAATTTAGATTGGTTCAAAATATTAGAATATTTTATTTTACGCAACAATATTACCTTATGAATATGAAGTAAATGGTAGTTAATATTTTGTAGCATCCCCTTTAGCTTTCATAACAGCGTACAATCGATCTTGCATGCTATATACAAGGTGTTTACAAACATTTCTATCAATATTAGCCCAAATAGACTTTATACGTGCCACTAACTCAGTTTTACTTGAAGGAAGATTTTTCTTGAAGTTTTTTCTTCATTATACACCATAAGTTTTCGATGGGATTAAGACCTGGTGAATTTGGTGGCCAAGGAAGTACCTTAATGTTGCGTTGGCGGAATCAATTCTTAGTTGACACCGAGGTATGCGGGGACGCTAAATCTTGTTGAAAGATGAAATCATCTTCAAATAAATCTTCTGATGATGGAATCATGTAATATTCTAAAATTTCTTGATATATCAGTGAGTTAACCTTTTCGTAGACGATGCATAACTTTCCAGGTCCTTCTGCACTCATACAACCCCAAACCATGACACTAGCAGCAAATTTTACGGAACGTTTAAGGCATTCTTTATCAAATGCTTCTTGCTTCATTCTCCAAACTCGAATACCTTGATTACCATACGAAACACAAAACATACTTTCATCACTAAATAATATATTTTTCCAATCTTCATTGCTCCATAAACGTCTTGATTTACACCAATTCAATCTTATACGCTTTTGTCTTGCAGTCATGAGAGGTTTTGTTTTCGGTACACGAGATTCAAATTTAAATTTATGGAGACGTCTTAATGTTGTCGATGTAGAAACTTCAACTTCTTCTTCTTTCCATTTTCGGTGCAAGAATCGCACACTTTTAAAACGGTTTTTCTTAACTATACGCTTCAGTTTCCTGTCATCTCTAGCAGATGTTTTTGGTTTTCGGCCACCATTTCGGCGATTATTTTGAAATTTTCCAATTTTTGAATATTGTGTTAGTATTTTACTAACGCTCGATTGCGAACAATGTAAATAATTCGCTATAAAACATTGATTTTTACCGTGCCGATACAAATCAACCATACGAAGTTTAGTAGATTCAGGAATATCACTCACACGGCCCATTTTAAGACGAAAAAGAAACAAACTGCAAAAAAGAATACTGATTTTAAATAAAATAGTCTGAATTTAATCAATGATGCCACCAGTTAAGAATTGGTAATAATTAAAGGAGAATTAATGTGAAATATTCTAATATTTTGAACCACTTGAATAAATATTCTAATATTTTGACTTTTCAAAATAATTTTTTTTGCAATTAATCTTTTCAAAAATGATATTAAATTTAAGATAACAACGTTTAATCACCACGTAAGTTTAATCAACAATAAGTTCTTAATAAAAATATCGTTTGCATATTTTCATTAAAAAACATTAAATTACCAAACGATATTTTCAATTTCTAAAAAAAAGGTAATTATTCTAATATTTTGAATATGAGCTGTATTTCAAAAATGCATTTCACAACGTGAATCATTAATTAATTCACACACAGAAATAAAATAATTTATTAATTCTTAATTTGGGCTAGTTTTTATGTTCGAAAGCATATATTATACAGATAAATAATTCAAAAAGGCATTACACAACATGAATTATTAATTAATCTACACACAGAAGTAAAATAATTTAATAATTCTGAATTTCACATATAATAATTAACTTTTAAAAACATGGAATGCAAAACTGGGATACAATTGACCATGGTCCATTGTACCCCAGTTTCTGATGGTCCATTGTACCCCATATGGAAGTTTGACAAAAACTTGATGATAAAAAAAGAAATTTAGAATTCTATTATTTTAGCTATAATAAATATAATAATGTATTGTCTTACCTTTTTATTTTGCCACACAATGTCTTTCAAATTACAAATCTGTAATAAATAAATGAAGATATGTTTCACTGAAAATATTTACTTTTGTCTTACTCCTCCTGTGTCAAATCAATTATCAAGTATAAAATGGCTAAAATGTCATCTATGCACATGGTTTCAAACTTCTTTTTACTACTTCATGACTGCCATCTATATACTAAAATATGATGCTTTCAAAAACAGAATTAATATAAAAAATAGGGGGTGGACCATTGTACCCCGTGGTCCATTGTACCCCAGTCTCCCCTACTAGCTTTCCGCCCGCGGCTTCGCCCGCGTGGAATTCGGTTATATTGCGGTATAAAGCACAACTATAAGAAAACTTCTCATTTCCACGGGAAAATGTAAGAAGTGCGATGTAACGCTGGATACGATTAGTTGTTAAACCAAAACTGAATGGTACACTATATTATATGTTTTCCCTTGTGGAGCAAAAACATGCAGATTTTGGGCACTGGAAACCCGGGAACACGCTACATAGAGCTGAGCATGCTGACGTTGAGCCTGTTGCGATAAACGGACTTGAATACGAATATCATTCTCAGAAGCCCTCAAAGAAGCTTGGCGAGCGGCTTGCTCCTCAAGTCTTTGCTGGCGCTGAGATGGTAGCTCAGCAGCTCTCGAAGCAGCCTTACGCTCTGCTTGTTCGCGCCTTCTTAATTCAGCATGGAGAGACGATTCTTGAGATCGGGCAATTTTCATTGCCCGAGCTTTAGATGAGGTGCTCGACAAATTAGATTTACGTTTGCGAGGCATTGTGAAAATATGAGTAAACTATAAACCTAAACTAAACTAAAATCCTAAACTATAACAATCTAAACGACGAACAAAGCGACGTAATTACCTATCGAAAAAATAATAACTACTTTAGATATCTACCTAGAAAAAAAGCACTAAACTAACCTAACCTAACTATTATACAGCTACTGCACATCGTTACCACGTTTTAAAAACACCCAGCGCCATCTATCGCATTATTTTATCTTGTTTTAAACGACACACAGCGCCATCTCCAATCCATCCATCAAGCAAACTATATTTTTGTTTTCCCTCGGGAATATCAATTTTTTCCGGGATAAAAAGTACCCTATTATTTAATCCGGACTTCTAACTTTACGTCTGCAAAATTTCAAAGCAATCGGTTCAGTAGTTACGGCGTGAAAGCGGAACAAACAAACAAACACTTTCCGATTTATAATATTAGTAAGGATTAATGTTATTATAGACACGATTAAAGTTTCTAGCGCCTTACCCTAGAAACATTTTTGATACAAATTTCTCATAAAAAAATGAATAATTTAAAATCTAATACGCTTAATTCTAGAACTGTAGGGGTCTTTTGTTTAACGCTGTACGATTCATTTGCATTATGTTAAGACGTGCGTGTATACTAATAATGTACGATAATATTGCCACATATTTTCAGTCATGTAAATAATGGCGCCCTTCATTGAGTGCCAAGAGCCAAGATGCGCCCATGGGTACTGAAAGGTTGGACAGACCAGTTCTAGGGTATACCCTCTGGCTTGAGCGTATACCCTCTGTTGTCCTTTCGACTACGCCACTGGATACTGGTAGCAGTAAAGGTGTTCTAAAGGAGATATTAAACGAAACCTTCTGTGTGATCTGCTATTACACTTACCCACGTATTTTAATGTTTTTTTTTTTTTTTTTTTTTTTTCTCCTTTACTTATATTCTGTTACTCGGGAATCCTAGTTTGAATCACATAGTTTTACTAATCAGAAAAGTGGTACTCTAGAAATTGCAAGGTATGTATTTTCTGGAATTTGTCATACGGAGATTACGTATCACAAAATTATGGCTTTTTCCTACGCTAAAAAGAAAATAGTGTAAATGGCCAGGCTTCTCTAATTTGTTAATATTCCCACTAGCAATGAGTTATATAACACAATTAAATATTTTTCCTGGTGGAATTTGCACATTAAACTTGGTAAATGATGTGCGATAGTATTATAACTAGATAACTAATTTTATAATTATTCAGATCTAGCTGAAGTAGCGGTTGCATTTTTATGTAAAAATGCACAAATACAAAATTGATTATGTTTCTATACATAAATTTAGTCATGCGAGAATAATAGGAATCTGTCATAAATAGGACGTCATCTCTAGGGCAACCTAGAGAAACATGACTTTTCATGGGATGTCAGTGAATTAGTTACGTCTGATAGGATTTAATAGAATGAAAAAAACTTTTATTAATATCATTTCGAGTTCTGATTCTATTTTCATAAAATTTGAAATAGCTCGAAAAAACGATTCTGTACATTAAGTTTCAAATCATTCGGTTATATAGTTGGACTGACGGCTATCGGTGCTACTATTTATATGAATACGAGCGAGCGCACCTTCAAACATAATCAATTTTACTGCACTAATTTAAAAAAAATAATAATAAATCTTGTCCGTCTTACATTGTTATCTCATTCTATAAAACTCTTGATCTCTCAACTTCAACTTAACAAATCGGAGATGCCTTTCTTTTGGAAGGGAAAAAAAATCTTTATATACATTTTGACACTTTCTCATCGAGCAACCTTGAACTTGTTTCGCGGAAATATTGACGAGAAGTGTCTCATAAAAACTACGCGTTATTTTCCTTCAAGACATAATGACCGAATGGGTTGGCAAAGGATGATAAAAAAAGGAGAAATTAAAAGAGATTGATCGCTAACGTTGAGACAAACCCAGTTATGAAAGGGAGGGGTTAAGGAAAAAGAAATAAAAAAAAACAAGTTAATGAAAAGTCGAGTAAAACTCGATCTGTCTTCTCTTTGATATAATAAATTTACGGGCTCCTAGAATATCAGTTTCCTGTACATGTTTCTACAGGTTCGTAATATGATTTAGTTCCGATAAAAAGAAAAATGTTTAGCCTAGTGCCGGTGTAAACCTGTTAAACGGTTTTTTAAAATCGACCGCATCGATTTCAGCCTCAATAAAGGAATACAATATATTTCTTTATCACATCCATACAGCTTGCGAGCACAGATTTTGTTAGTTTTAGAATTTTTCGATCTTCTCTATAAATTTAATTTCAATCGATTGAAAAAAATGCTACCTGTGTTATATAAATAAGCTCACTCTTTTATTCAAGCGAAAAAAATAGTCCTAAGTTAAAATAAAAAAATATTAATTATGCATAGAAATTACATTTGTATTTCAACACTAGAATGGCCAAAATGATGATTTTGTCCAGTATCAAATATAAATATAATTCGATTTGGACCAGAAGTAAATAAATTGAAACTTCCTTTGGCGAAGTCTCGTCATTAAGGCTGTCCTTAGATTAGGGCAACTTTATGACATAAGTTTTAATTTGTATTTGGTCGCAAATGCATGAAACTAGCAGGTGTTGCTGTTCAGAAACTATTGAATCAAACTCATTTTTTCGTTTTTTTTTTATTTATTTATTTATTTATTTATTTTTTTTTTTTGAAAACGCAGTAGATTTTTTTCAGAAAATAGTTTAAAAGTTGACTTTTTGCGTGAAAGCAGAAAAACCAGTCAATGAAGAGAGAAAAACGCCTTTTGTCACGTGGTCTAAAATTCTTATAACTCAGTAGGTAATTTATTGATCAAAAAGTGGAAAATTCCTTTCGATTCAAAATCGCTTTTACGGTCAGGTTTTCCAATTTTATTTATTTATTATTATTTTTTTTTTTTCGTTAAAAAATGAATTTGTAAATGTGTCAAAACGTTTTGCATTTACTGAGCAGAGCAGTTCCGAACAGCCTTAGACTTAAACACTTCATTATCATTATGAAGAAAAATCCTTGAATAGAAAGCAACTTAAATGCATAAAATTCGTATAATAAAATACACATGCATAAAAAGAAAGACATACATAAAATGGTAATATTGGAAAAATATATTTTAATTTGAGCTGTAACTTTTTTTTATGCAATAGACATATGAGAAAAATTTAATTAGAATAATGCCTAAAAAATACCCATAACATATAAGGGTAAACAAAAATTGAAGCATCGCATGTCTTTTTTCTTTTTTTTCCCAGTGTTCCTGATCTTTAATTATAAAAAAGTCTGTAATATTACTTTCGACAAGTTTCCCTCTATTCTAAAAAAAGGTAACTAACGCTGTCACCGCCGCTGACATCGAATTTTTTGTGACAGGGGCCGGGGGGGGGGGGTCTGTCTTCGTTAATATTAAGAAAACAACTGCTTTTTAAAATATGAAAATAAGTAGTTTTATAGAGAAATGTTTGATAAACACGCTGATGTAGGCAGTTTTTTAATCGAATAATTATTTTAGGAGATGTTTGATGTTAAAGTTGATCAAAATTGATCCATCAAAAAAGTTTTATAGGAGCAAAAACAATACATAGGAATTTAATTATATTTAGATCATTTGATACATTAGAAGCTCCCGGTGTGCAGACTGCAATTATTTTTTTTTAATTTGATTAATTCTTTGGCGTTTTATTTCCATTTTAAATTAAACTTTTCAGCAGTGCGAGAGTTTTTTTTTTTTTTTTGCTTATTTCAGAAAATATTATTATTATTTTAAGTTGTTGCCAATCTGTAAAAACAGCGTAAACAATATTATTTCCTGATATATAAAAAAAACTAACTATTTGGAACTATTTGGAAAAGAACCAATGAAAATCTGCGTAGATAACCGATGGACCGATGCAAATCTGCGTAGATATCGTAGAGGACAGGGCTTGGTTCAGTCGTCAAATCTCGCCAAGTTTGTCGCCAACTTGTCAATATATCATTAAATTTGGCAATAAAAATTGGAAAATATTTTTCCAAGTTCCCATAGACATCCAATGAAAAAAAATAGATTTGATTGCTTGCAGAAAATCAAAAAATTGAGATTGAGACATTTAAATGTAACAAAAATTAATATTAGCTTATGAATACAGCGTAATAGTATTATACATTATTTTTGAGTACAAACACTAACTATTTACAAAATCCGTAACAATATATTTATGTGAAATGTATTTATGTAAATTTCTCAGACAAATAAATCCATATGATAAAAATCATAGAATATTGCATGATTTAAATAGAATTGATGAACAAGAATGTGTTTTAAAATTTATAATTTATGAATTTGATGACAAGCGATGATATAACAAATCCACAACTTCGAAAGTTGCTTTCATAATCGAATAAAAAGATACTTGTATTCCATGTGTGGATCTTAAAGTTTTTTCAAGACAAGAAGATGTGAAGATGGCAGTGAGACCACTATTATCAATTAAATCTCACAATATGCATATCCCATTACATTTCCAATTTTATTTCCTGGTGGTATCTAGGATGGGCCTAAAATATGTTGTCAGAAAAAAAAGGTAAGAAGATTACAATTTTACAGTACTTTGGACATCGTTTAGCAATGCGAAAGAATTATTTTATTTAACACGTTCGCTGCCGCTTACGTAAAGATGTGATGATAGATAATGCCGCAATATAGAAGTGGGTTTTTCCCAAAAGCCGATTTACTTTCTATAACAAAGAATCAGTGAAAGGTTTTCTCGCGCCAGCGCGTGACTGGCTATTGGACATCACACCACATCACGCGCTGGCGCGTATGTGGCCCCTTGACGTTGGCTTCATATCACGCGAAAGCGCGTGAGTGGTAGCGAATGTGTTAATTCTGTTTACTTAATTCATTTTACATTAGCGTATTTTAAAATTTTTATTTTATTTTTTTTTATTTTTATTTATTTATTTTTTTATTTTTTTTTATCAAAGACTAGAACAGACATTGTGTCTCTTAACAGCAGCTGATTCGGTCTTAAAAATATCCAATGAATGGAAACCCGTTTACAAGAAGATCACCATTTTTCTTTGAACTTCTTATTCAAATTTTTAAAGCCGATTTAATTAGCCTGCTTCTAGAATCTGGGCTGTCTGAACAGGGACTGGCGATCGTAGCTCTTACGGGGAGGAGCCCCTTAGTCTTAGAAAAAAGTTCATTAAAAATTTCGCCCTTTTGTAAGTATAAGAGAACAATTCATATGTAACATTTTCGTAAGCTGGAATCCCTTTTTTATTGTATCGTTAAGTAGAAAACTTCGTTAAAGGAAAGTTCAACTGTATACATACCATACACAAATAAAATGGTTTTTAAATTAAATAAATCATGATGACGATCTACAGCCGGGCTAGTTTTTGCTTTTTCAATTTTTGTTTCAGATATTTTTTTTCTTTTACTTTAACTTTTGAAACCGGTTAGAACCGGTTCTAAAATTGAAACTATCATAATATAGAAATATATAACCAAAATCGAAAAAGTAAAAACTAGCCCGGTTATAGATCATCCGCAGCTATCCTATGCCAAAAAAAAAAAAAAAAAAAAATCATGTAAAAATATTAAAATTTGAGCGAGATATTTGAAAAGAATGTCTCCATAGGCTTAACATTATCATCCGGGTCTTTTTCAGTGACTACTGTGGGGCCTTAAACCTTTTTCAAATGTTTCGTTATTACATTTCGGAATTAAAATTAAGTGGTACCATAAGACCATCAGAGCTCAAAGGGTTAACCTATATCAATTGCATGGAAATCCGAGTTTATTAATGCGAGTTAGAACGCAATCAAACAAACAGGCAAACCGAATCTGAATTTTTTACGGATTGTAACAAATTTTTATTTTTATGCTCTCTCAAATTTAAATATAAAAATAAAACCAAGACGAAACAAGATTCTCACTTTATTTAAATTTATTATTATAATTCAATCTTTCTCCCTTCCCTCTTTTACTTTGTCCATTAATCACTCGGTAAGTCTTATGTTGCAGACAGGTTTAAAAGATATATTACAATCAAATATGCTGGAAAATAAATTCTTCAACCTAATTCCCAAGGTTACAGTTGTTTCCTAGCAACCACAGATGATTATCGCGCAGGGAAAGTTGAGTTACAGTGCTCCTTCCAAAAACTTTTTTATTATTCGGTTTAGTTTTTGATTCGTATGAGTTGGACACAAACAGAATTAAATGTCACCAAATGTATCGGATTCTGATTTCATTATCATACCCAATTAAATCGGTCTGCAGCGTAAATATCTAGTTACTGAAATAATTCAAAAAGCACTAACTTTTCTTAATGGATTCTCTTAATAATGTTATCATATTACCATGTTAATCCTGATAGGTCACATATAGGTCACATTTCAAAAAAAATATTGATAAATTTTCGCAAGGAAATACAACTAGAATATAAAAAAAAAAAAAAAAAAAAAAAAAAAACTGCTTTGTGATAGGTTTTATTTACCAAACCAAAGTGGTTGGGATAAATGAACACATGTTAATTGTTATTTTTAATATTCAAATTTTTTTAATTTCCTTTTTAAATGCGTTCATAATTCTATAAACACATCGTACCTCACCTATAATCGTCGCCTGACCTGTCCGTCTGTCTGTCCGTCAACCTGCATATAGAATCGCTCAAAATCTAGCTAACCGAATGGCTCGAAATTTAATATATAGAATCATTGCAAATTTCGTCGAGTCCTTTCAAATTTTACAAAAACCTAATCAAAACTTAAAAGAGCATTGATAAAAATTTCCTTCATTCTATCATATATGTAATCATACTATCACATGTAATGTATTCAATAATATCCCATGACAGGTAATGATTCTAGGTTACCATGTGACTATCCTATCAAATCTTTCCAGGATAGGTGTACAGTAGACTCCCTCGAATCTGCACATCCTGGGACCATAAATTGTGCCGATTTCTGGTCATAGCTTTGTTAACATTTTTTTTAAACAGTAATTTGAATATAATTAATAATGAATGAATTAATAATTAATATCTATAATGAATGCTTGCAGTATAATATAATATTGAAATAACTAATTAACTAAAATAATAAAAATTTAGATAATTTTTTTTTAAAATTATTAAAATATTAAAAGCAAAGGTCAAGTTTTATCAATAATGTATGATTAAATATTCATTATAAAAATGAAATGTATTTTTTCTAAATCATTCATTGAAACTTGCCTCATAAAAGTACATTACTAATTCACATCAAAATCATAAAATAAGGAGGTTTTATTTCAGGTTAACCAGACTTAATAACCAAAAAAAGCTTGATTAATACTCAAATATATTTGGTAAGAATATCGTGATTACGAGTGATATCAATTATGTCTTGAATTTTTTCAGAAAATAATTTATTCTTCCTTCATGAAAAAATGAATTCAGTAATTATTAACAAAAATTACAAATTAAAATACATATGGAATTGATATAACTAAAAAAGTCAAATTTTGTCCCTACATATGAACTGAATGTTTCATTGTTTACATCCGTAAATTATGTGCGGATTTTAGGATTGCAGATTTGAGGGAGTCTACTGTACCATGAATCTAAGTTGCCATGATGTGGCGACTAATTGAAGACGAAGTCACATTATTTCCATATAACCGATTTTAATAGAGTACAAAGTCTGCAATTCGGTCTTTCCTTAATCAATATAGGGAGGAAAATAAACAAAATTGTTGAAAAAGAAAGAAAAAAAATTAAAATATCACATCAAATATTGCTTTCTGTTTTTTTTTTTTTTTTTTTTTTTTCACTGAAGCTATTGAATTTAGCTAAAAACTGGGAAACGGCAACACAGACAATCATTTCATCGAAGTTTTGCTGAAATTCCAGAACTAGTTAAAACTCGATTAACATATTGAAACGCAATCGGTCTGCCAAGTCCTATCTTGGTGGAAAACACCTGCAAACTCAATTTCAGTGGCAGTCTCGTAGATTTACCATTGTGTTTTCCTGCTCCCAGTTCTCCATGTTACATAGTTTTGAGTGCAGGACAACACAATTACAGTACTGAACAACGAAATTTACAGTACTGAGCAGCGTAGTGCCCATTGCTTGAAGCGTGTTTTTACTATCTGATATGTGTTTTTCTTAAATTTAACTCATTTTTTGCATGTTATTTGGTGTGTATAAATTTAATAGCTCCTATATGAGATATAAAATCCTGTATAAGGTATAAAAGGATTCGGATATTTCCCCATAGATGGTATTTGTTGAATTTTGATTTTCTATTGCCTCATGCGTTTATTAAACTGTTTTCTTAGACTTCAACATACGCTTTTTAAAATTTGTTAATGTATTCTGACTGTGCTGGAAAGTTTTTCATAATTTGTGCTTGACGCATGACTTTTCGTTCTTTTTAGTTTTTACATCGTTCGAAGTTTAATAATGAATTCTTTTAAACTTGTGCTTATTTTACTCTAGGTGGCTACGCGTGATCGTCGTTGGAAATACGTGGGGGGGTAACGCAAAATTTCAATTTCAGGCAAATATTTTTATATTCTATTCTTAGCACTATTTTTAAAAAATACATTTATCTTGCCCAATTTCATAAAGCGTATGTAAAAGATTTTTGTTTTGAAAAACTAATGCGAGATGCATTGAAAAAAAATGTCGCCTGTAATTGAAACTTTTCGATACCTTTACGTAAGGTATATTACATCACACATTAAATATATATTAATAACCGGACACTTTTAATTTTAGACATTTTGTTGAGTATCTAAAAATATGTTTGTCAGATTCTTCTGGAATTTCAGGATTAAAAAGAACAGGTTTGACTTCATATTTATTACTATCGATTTGATAAATACAATTAGGGGGTTAATAAAAAAAATCAAAGAATAATAATAATGTTTGACATTAACCTATAAATTACAATGCACGAAATGAACTATCGCTGCAGAATACCAATTTGACATAAAAATAAATAAAACCAAGGCGAAATAAGATTCAAAATGGTGAAATTAGAATATAAGTATATTAATAAAAATTTTAGAAAATATGAATAGTTGTATAAAATAATTTTTATCTGCGCATGCTTAAATGATAATAACAACCTTTCTACATAATTTAATAGTCAACTCTATGGAACAATTCATAAAAATTCCCGCCAAACATTATGAAAATTCAGAAAGATAGAGTGAGCTGATTTTTATTTGCTCTCTAAAAAAAGCAAGAGGTAAGGAATTTTCCACAAAATGTCAGTTTTAAAAGAATTATATTTTTAATTTTGTTTCTTGTTGATGTTTATGTTCTTGTATAACTATCAGATCGAATATATTTAACTGATAAAAAGAAGTGTTAAAATAAAAGCATTTGTTCCAAATCTATTCATTAATAACTATTAGATAAATACTCATTTTTGTTGAAAAACAACTTATAATTTTGCTGCTTTTAGAGAGCACCTAAAAGTCAGCTAACTCTATCGACGATATCTTTCAGAATTTTTATAATATTTGACTGTTTTTTTTTTTTTTTTTTTTTTTTTTAAATGAGTTGTTTTATAAAGTTTACTATTAAATATGTTAAAAGACTGTTGATATCTTTCGCGCATGCGCAGATAAAAATTATTTCATACTACTGCTCTTATTTCATTAAAAAAAAAATGAGTTTATTTATATTCCAATTGCACTATATTGTTTCGAATGCATTTTTCCAATGTTTCTGAAACTGGCGTTAAATTTGGATGAAAACCCTGCATGATATAAGCTAAAAATATGCCAGAACTTTTTTTAAAAACTTTTCAGGATATATAAATTAAAGAATGCCAGAATTTTTTTTTTTTTTTTTTTTTTTTTTTTTTTTTTAATGGTTGTATTTCTATTAATATACGTACTATTCTTACACAAAATGGCACTTATGTTGTACGGTATCCACAAATTAGTATTCTGCAGCCATAGTGCATTTTAATTTACAGGGTGATCTTATTATATATTTACTTATTATTTTTATTATATATTATTATTATATATTATTATTTTTCTTTGATTTTTTGTTGACTTTAATTTACAAGGTAATAAAAAATATTATTATTTTTCTTTAATTTTTTGTTGGCCCCCTAATTGTCCTCGATATCAAATCGACGTTAATAAATATGAAGTCAAACCTGTTCTTTTTATTCCTGAAATTCCAGAAGAATCTGACAAGTACATTTTCAAATATTCGACAAAATGTCTAAAATTGAAAGTGCCCTGTCATATAGTGTATCATTCAAGAATTCATATAATCGATGCTTTTGTAAAAATAATGAAGATCAAATATTATCCAGATAGATGAAAAAGTTTAATCTGCTTAAAATCACGAGTCCCAGATTAAAATAATTCAAAATTCTTTTTCTCTTGCGCAAACAGGCTTAAGACTCTGCTCGGTATTTTATCATAATTAAATTTCTTCGTATATAAATTCCTTACTACACAAAAAAACAAGCGGTTAAGCCTATTATCACCATGTAAAACCGCTTTAAGCTTATTTGTTTAACATTAAAATATTGTTTTTCTTTCTTTTTTTGTTTTTTTTTAAATAAATATTTGTCTTTGAGGATATTTCTTTGTTATAACAATGGAAGGAGAATTTAAGAACATCTAACAAATAACTACTTATTTACGATTATAGAACAGTGTTTTTCTTTAACGTGATTGTTATCTTACATATTTTTTAAGCACTGTGTAACATTCACGAAATTTTATCTATTTCTATCTTTCTGTTCATCAGTCAATCTCGATGCATAACTTAAAATAAAACTAGTCAGAAATTTTACATCAAATGTGTCAAATGAGGTACGTTCAGGATTTTCGCTGCCTTTTTAAAAACATTGGAGATTTGGTGAATAAGAAAAAAAAAAAAAAAAAACAGTAACCAAAAGAAAAAAAAATGTTAGCAAAATAGATTTGGTGTGAAAAACTTAAAAATCTACCTTTAACCCCTTATTGTATCTTTTTTTTTTTTTTTTTTTCTCAATGTGTTCTAAAATACCATAAAAATTCTAATAATCGCTGCAAAAACAATAAAAATAAGTACATTCTAAATGTCTAAATGTTTCAAACATTCTTTTAGCTACCGCTAAAAGAATGTTTGAAACATTTAGAATTATGAGATTGTTATTAATTGATATGAGATTTTGACTATAAACGGTAGAAAAAATGGATGATTGGCCATTGATACATTGCAGCACGGTAAATGACAAATTCAATGCTGCTTTTCAGCAAAACTTTTCTCGATTTGGCGATTGATGCGAGTAATTTGAGTTGTAATTTTACTGGCGCATTAGATACAGATAAATTGACAACAGAGAAATATCGTATAATCCTTTCTGTGACTTTTACTGTTGCTAAACTGAATTGGTATTGAATCAGTATCTCTATGAATAAAAATGTAAATGGCACGGTGCGATTGAGGATGAAAAACGACATCAATCGTACAGTAGCGTGGATAAGAATCTCAATTATAAACATACACACAAAAAAGAGTATAAACTGAGCACTCGGAATTTCGTGAATCTGATTTTTCATTTACTCGTCAATTAAACATTTCACATATACTTTTGGTCGGTAAAATACTAAAAATGGCACAAAAATCGGGATTGCAGCGCCCCCTTCCGGCGGATTATTTTCAATTTCAGGGAGGACCAACTTGCCATAGTCATACACTTACACAAAAAATTTGGTTTAATTCGATGCATAACTTCATATACTTTTAGTCGGTACAATATTGAAAATGGCACAAAAATCGCGATTGCAGAGCCCCCTTCCGGCGGAATACTTCAAAACTGAAGGAGGATCTGCTTGCCACAGCCAAAAACATTCACAAAAAATTTGGTTCAATTCTATGCATAACTTCATACACTTTTTGATGGCAGAATGGCGACATACACACAGACACTCAGACACACGGACAAACAGACAATTTGTAAAAACATGTTTTTTGGAATCTCTGACCCCTAAAACGTCTAAATCCGTCAAAAACCGGAAGTCGAAAAAATTTCGATTACAATACTTTCTTCTATTGAAGATAGAAGAAAGTAAAAAGTAAAAACTAGTCCGATTGTATATCGTCCTCAGCTATCCTTTGCAAAAAAAAAAAAAAAAAAAGATCATGTATAAATATTAAAATTTGAGCGAGATATTTAAAAAGAACGGCCCCATTGACTTAATATTATCATCCGGGTCTTTTTCAGTGACTTAGTGTGGGGCTCTTAATATTGAAGAAAGTAAAAATATAATTCTAGCATCTAAAACTTTAAATTGTGGTTTAGAAAGAAAAAAAAAAAAAAAAAAAAAAAAAAAAGTGTCATTTTAGTTAAATACTACTCTTCTTTGCTAAAGAGTTCTAGAGTCGCCGACTAGAATTTAAGATCTTTTATCTATATTCTGGTTTTCAAATTTATTTAAAAATCTTTGCAAATCGATGCGAACACCGAATACAAGCGGTTAGTTTTAGTAACTACAATTTTAGTTTTTGAAACTATATTACAGAAATCAAGCGATATTTTCTCGCAACTGAAACGATTCATTATTGTTTCGTCACTTAAAAAATAAGAAACTAGAAATTCTAGATCATTTCGTCTATTCAGCTTAGTTGTTTACCTATTCGCATAACTCCAAAATAACTATTACTAATTAAGGTATTCAGAAAATGTCTATCTACACATTCTAGGTGAAGGCGGTATATTTTTACTTACTTTTATATTTACAAAAAAGTATTGAATTCATGAAAATTTTCGAAATCCGGTTTTCAACGGATTTACAAGTTTTAAGGGTTAAAGAATCCAAAAACATATTTTTACAAAACATCTGTCTCTGAGTCTGTGAATCTGTCTGTCTGTCTATTAGTTTGTCTGTATGTGACAAAAATTTTGTGGGCGCTCTATCTCAAGAACTAATACACGGAATTTCACAAAAATTTAGATTCCATTAGACCTTGATATAAACTAGATCTGATTATTTTTTTGTTTGTATCGCTCAACAGGTGGCGCTGCTATGCTATATTCACAATTTTCACAATAGATATATCTCAAGAGCTAGAGCTTGCATTTTCATAAAACTTTAGATTTACTTAGCACTTGATATAACATGATGCTGTTTACTTTTTGGTACAAATCGTTCAGCAGGTGATCATGGCGTATTATTCGTAATTAGTGCAATAGCTCTATCTCAAGAACTAATACAGGGAATTTCGCAAAACTTTAGATTCTGTTAGACCTTGCTTAGAAACTAAATCTGATTATTTTTTGGTATACATTGCTCAACAAGTGGCGCTGCTATGCTGCATTATTTACAATTTCCACAATAGTCATATCTGAAGAACTAGCGCATGGATTTTCATAAAACTTTAGATTTAGTTAGTACTTGATGTAACATGGTGCTGATTACGTTTTGGTGCAAACGCTCAGCAGGTGATGTTTCCATGGTGCATTATTCCTGATTATCGCAATAGCTCTATCTCAAAAAGTAATGCACGAAATTTTCTAAAACCTCATTTTCCGTTAGTCCCTGATATAGATTAGTGTTTTTTAATTTTTGGTGTAAATCGCCCCACAAATGACGCTGCTATGCTGCATTTTTCACGATTTCGCAATAAATATATCTCAAGAACTAATGCATAGATTTTTATGAAACTCCAGATTCAGTTCCTACCCATAAAAATTGATCCAGATTAGTTTTTGGAGTACAGCACCCAACATGTGGCGCTGTTTTGCAAGATTTAAAAAAAAGATTTTGCAATAGCTCTATCTCAAAACTAATCCTTGGATTTTCATCAAACTTTAGATTCAGTAATAAGTTGACATAAGTTGCATAGATTTGCTTAGACATGCTGAATAGATTTTTGTTTAAACCTCCTAACCGGTGGCGCTGCTATGCTGCATTTTTCAGGAAGCATTAACATGCATAAAATAGAAGAAAGTTTTGGGACTGCCACATCTGACTAGTTTTTCTTAGTGTATAATGCTAAAACATAAACAATTCACTTTCATTTAGAGAAAAATTTCACGGGGAATGTCAAAGAATTCGGTCCCTTATTAACTGTGCTTGTTTTGCTTGGGCCGAAAGAGTGTTTTTAAATTTGAGCGGTAGCCGGAATCATAGAGCAAACCGTTTTTACGACATATTTGCACCTCTATTATTTTCTCCCTACTTTGTGCAATTTATCCTAAATTAATTCTATAAATGTCAGAAAATTAAATATAGTGAAACTCCCTTATAAGGCCACTGTCGCGAGAAGAAGAAAATCCACTGAAGTAACTTTTTGTTTGTTGCGAATGGCAACGATAGGTTTGTTATGATAGAATGTTATGATGGAATGTTGTTGTTCGAAGATTTGAAAACGGTAGCAATGAATGTAAAAACTACTGCTTTATTTCGATATTATAATGTGAAAGAATGAATATTTTGAAAGAAATTTTTTTTAATGTAAATATGTAAATATTATACGCGTTATTATCCTGTGTATTAAAAGTGATTTGTAATATATAAAAGTAAAACCAATGAAAGAAATCTCCATCGTCTGTCTTCGATTACAGCGAAATCTCTCATTTAATATTATCTTCCACAGCCACCCTCATTAAGAGCCTGCATCAGTCAAACCGAAACTGAAAATCCTATCACAAACCTATGCGTGTTGCCACCAGGAAGGCGTATCCCGAACCCAAAGATTGACACTTTAAAAGACCAATGATATTTTCCAAGCTTGTAATTAATAAGAAAATGGTCATCTCACGCCACCCTTTACCTCCAGGCGATAAAAAGGGGATAAGATACCCCAGGAAGAAAAAAGTCATTAGCAAATGCTAAAAACTCTCGCACCTTTTCAATACTGATAGCCCGAGGGATATGTGCATTTGGATAGTTTCTTCGAGATAATTTCTTACCAAAACACTCGGATCCGTTTTAAAACAAGTCGACATTGACCTTTTTTGTTAGATAGTTTCAAGTGAAATTGAATCATTTATATGTAATTTTAAAAGACAACATACAGATCGTGATTATTATGTCAGAGATTGCACATTAAACATTTTCCAAAGAATCTCCTCTACATTTTAATATTTTTAAATGATTTTTTTAGCATTGAATAGCTGAGATCATTGAACTGTACAAAGACCGTTTTATATTTTTTCGATTTTGTTACGAGTATTTTATAGTGGCTTACATCAATAAAGCGAAATCCCAAGATAGAAATTTTTAAGATATCTCGTTTGTATTTTAATATTTTAAAATGATTTTTTTAGCATTGAACAGCTGAGATTTTTCGGTATAAAGACCGTTTTGTATTTTTTTATATTTTGTTTACAGGTGTTTTAAAGAGGCTACTTCAGTCAAGTGAAATCCAATGGAAGAAATTTATAAAAATATCTCTTCTACATTTTTATATTTTTAAATTATTTTTTGGCATTCGATATCTCAGATATTTCGGTACAAAGACCATTTTGTACTTTTTCGACCTTCTTTAGGGGAATTTTAAAAAGCTACTTCAGTCAAATGAAATCCAATGGAAGAAATTTATAAAAATATCTCTTCTACATTTTAATATTTTTAAATGAATTTTTGTCATTGGATAGCTGAGATCTTTCGGTACAAAGATCGTTTTGTACTTTTTCGACTTTGTTTAGGGAAATTTTAAAAAATCTACTTCAGTCAAGTGAAATCCAGTGGTAGAATTTTATAAAAATATCTCTTCTGCATTTTAATATTTTAAAATTATTTTTTGGCATTCGATATCTCAGATCTTTCGGTACAAAGACCGTTTTGTACTTTTTCGACTTTGTTTAGGGGAACTTTAAAAAAGCTATTTCAGTCAAGTGAAATCCAATGGTAGAAATTTATAAAAATATCTCTTCTACATTTTAATATTTTTAAATGATTTTTTTGTCATTGGATAGCTTAGATCTTTCTCTACAAAGACCGTTTTGTACTTTTTCGACTTTGTTTAGGGGAATTTTAAAAAAGCTACTTCAGTCAAGTGAAATCCAATGGTAGGAATTTATAAAAATATGTCTTCTACATTTTAATATTTTAAAATGATTTTTATGTCATGGGATGGCTGAGATCTTTCTGTACAAAGACCGTTTTTTATATTTTCGACTTTCTCTAGGGGAATTTTAAAAAAGCTACTTCAGTCAAGTGAAATCCAATGCTAGAAATTTCTAAAAATATCTCTTCTATATTTTAATATTTTTAAATGATTTTTTTGTCATGTTATAGCTCAGATCTTTCGGTACAAAGACCGTTTTGTACTTTTTCGACTCTGTTTAGGGGAATTTTAAAAAAGCTACTTCAGTGAAGTGAAATCCAATGGTAGAAATTTATAAAAATATCTCTTCTACATTTTAATATTTGTAAATCATTATTTGGCATTCGATATCTCAGATCTTTTGGTACAAAGACCGTTTTGTATTTTTTTGATTTTGTTTACAGTTGTTTTAAAGAGGTTACTTCAGTCAAATGAAATCCAATGGTAGAATTTATAAAAATATCTCTTCTACATTTTAATATTTTTAAATGTTTTTTTGTCATTGAATAGCTGAGATCTTTCGGTAAAAAGACCTTTTTCTTTACAGCTGTTTTGCACAAAGACCGTTTTGTACTTTTTTGACTTTGTTTAAGGGAATTTTAAAAAAGCTACTTCAGTCAACCGAAATCCTATAGTAAAATTTTATAAGTATGTCTTTTCGACATTTAAAGATTTTTAAATGATTTTTTGTCATGGGATAGCTGAGATCTTTAGGTACAAATACCGTTTTGTATTTTTTTATATTTTGTTTACAGGTATTTTAAAGAGGCTACATCAGTCAAGTGAAATCCAATGGTAGAAATTTATAAAAATATATCTTCTACATTTTAATATTTTGAAATGACTTTTTTTTTTTTTTTTTTTTTTTTTTTTTTTTTTTTTTTTTTTTTGTCATTGGATAGTTTAGATCTTTCGGTACAAAGACCGTTTTGTACTTTTTCGACTTTGTTTAAGGGAATTTTAAAAAAGCTACTTCAGTCAAGTGAAATCCAATGGTAGGAATTTATAAAAATATCTCTTCTACATTTTAATATTTTTAAATGATTTTTTTGGCATTGGATAGCTGTGATCTTTCGGAACAAAGACTGTTTTGTACTTTTTTGATTTTGTTTACAGGTGTTTTAAAGAAGCTACTTCATTCAAGCAAAATCCTATAGTAGAATTTTATAAATATGTCTTTTTACTTTTAAAGATTTTTAAATGATTTTTTGGCATTCGATGTCTCAGATCTTTCGGTACAAAGACCGTTTTGTACTTTTTTGACTTTGTTTAGGATAATTTTAAAAAAGCTACTTCAGTCAAGTGAAATCAAATGGTAGTAATAACAAAAAAAAAAGAATATCTTCTACATTTTAATGTTTTTAAATGTTTTTTTTGGCATTGGATATCTCAGATCTTTCGGCACAAAGACCGTTTTGTACTTTTTTGACTTTGTTTAAGGGAATTTTAAAAAAGCTACTTCAGTCAAGTGAAATCCAATGAAAGAAATTTATAAAAGTATCTCTTCTATATTTTAATATTTTTAAAGAAACAGGAAACTTGTCAAAGAAACAGGATCACAGAACTATTATTGGCGCATTTATGAACTATTCGTATTTGCCTCAACTAGTCTGTTCACAAGTGCCCCACATAGCCATTAGAGTTAAATTGACAAATCATTGACATTTCTCAATTTTAGAAGAAATTTTTTATCGGAAATATTTTAGTTTTCATAGCATACGTTAAAACAGTAAAATTTAAATAAATGAATGAATAAATAAAGTTATTCGCTTAGCAATTTGTTACTGAGATTTTATTTTTGAGATCGATAAACAGACTGTAATTGACTACTAAAGAAAAATAAAATGTTAAAGAGCTTCAAGAAAGTTTTACCATATGTCTGCCGGGGCTGTCATTGCTAGTAATTAAAAAATAAATAAATAAATAAATAAAAATAATATTAATAGTAATAATTGTAAAAAAATTGCTTCATTTTATCACCTTAATTCCAAATTAGTACCTAATAAGAAAGAGAGAGAAAAAACTTTTAATCGCGGTTTCTATGCCTGTTTATTGAATTTAATGAAATATGATAATGACTTTATTTATATATGATTTTGCTCTAATAACTAACAGAATAAAATGTAAATATATTTATAAATAACCATTTAAATACGTAATCACAATTTGAACTTTCAATATTTTTATTAATTACATCAGTAGTTACATGGTACAAAGAAAAATAAATATCTTGTTTATGAACACTTTCAATGATATATACAATATGTTAAGCTAAACAAAGATAATACAAATTTTATTTACACAATTTGCGTCCACAAAGGCATATTTGCTACATTTTGGAAATCAGATTAGCGTATTTAATAATAATTCTGGTAATATCTATGAATTTACACTTTCTAAACATAAAAAATTTCTAAAAATTTACATTTTCTAAATATTAACAAATCTAAAGCATTATTAGACTTACGAACAGCACTTGAAATATCATTATCAAAATGTAAATATTTTAAAACATTTTAGTTTTCTTTAAAATTCTGAGAGTTTCAGTTTTCAATAGCTCTACTAAGTGTCCCCCCCCCCCCTTCAAATATTACTTCACATTTATTTTCTATTATGTAAACAAACACGAAATTACAAATTTTGCTATGTGCAAAGCATTTTTCGTATTTTGTCTCCATCTGAAATCTCCTTCGAAAACAGAGTAATAAATAAAAAGAATAAATTAAAAATCATTTTTATGTAGAATGCATTACTTATAGTACAAAATAAAATAATATATATATATATAGGGTAGATGTGCCATTTCAGTAACTTTATTTATTTATTTATTTTAGGTTATACAAGTTGTTAAAGATATATTATTTTCTGTCTTAAATATTTCATGATTCATTTCTGACAAAACTGCTCTGTACACAACAAAATACTTATAATATTAAATTTATAGAAGTAAATAGAAAGAGAAATGAAACTAGAGTAGTCTTTTAAAGAGGCTACTTCAGCCAAGTGAATTCCAATGGTAGAAATTTATAAAAATATCTCGTCTACATTTTAATATTTTTAAATGATTCTTTTGTCATGTGATAGCTAAGATCTTTCGGTACAAAGACCGTTTTGTACTTTTTAGACTTTTATTAGGGGAATTTTAAAAAAGCTACTTCTGTCAAGTGAAATCCAATGGTAGAAATTTATAAAAATATCTCTTCTACATTTTAATATTTTTAAATGATTGTTTTGTCATTGGACAACTAAGATCTTCCGGTACAAAGACCGTTTTGTACTTGTACGACTTTGTTTAGGGGAATTTTAAAAAAGCTACTTCAGTCAAGAGAATTCCAAAAGTAGAAATTTATAAAAATATCTCGTCTACATTTTAATATTTTTAAATGATTCTGTTGTCATGGGATAGCTAAGATATTTCGGTACAAAGGCCGTTTTGTACTTTTTCGACTTTGTTTACAGGTGTTTAAAAGAGGCTACTTCAGTCAAGTGAAATCCATTGGTAGAAATTTATAAAAATATCTCGTATACATTTTAATATTTTTAAATGATTTTTTCTCATTTGATAGTTGAGATCTTTCTGTACGAAGAATGTTTTTACTTTTTTGATTTTGTTTACAGGTGTTTTAAAGAGGCTACTTCAGTCAAGTGAATTCCAATAGTAGAAATTTATAAAAATATCAGTTGTACATTTTAATATTTTTAAATGATTTTTTGTCATGGGATAGCTGAGTTCATTCGGTACAAACACCGTTTTGTACTTTTTTGACTTTTATTAGGGGAATTTTAAAAAATTTACTTCCTACAAGTGAAATCCAATGGTAGAAATTTATAAAAATATCTCTTCTATATTTTAATATTTTTAAATGATTTTTTGTCATTGGATAGCTAAGATCTTTCGGTACAAAGACCGTTTTGTACTTTTACGATTTTATTTAGGGGAATTTTAAAAAAGCTACTTTAGTCAAGTGAATTCCAATAGTACAAATTTATAAAAATATCTCGTCTACATTTTAATAGTTTTAAATGATTCTGTTGTCATAGGATAGCTAAGATCTTTCGGTACAAAGAACGTTTTGTACTTTTTCGACTTTGTTTACAGATGTTTTAAAGAGGCTACTTCAGTCAAGTAAAATCCATTGGTAGAAATTTATAAAAATATCTCTTCTACATTTTAATATTTTTAAATGATTTTTTTGTCATTGGATAGCTGAGAACTTTCGGTACAAGGACCGTTTTGTACTTTTTTAAATTTTGTTTACAGGTGTTTTAAAGAGGCTACTTCAGCCAAGTGAATTCCAATGGTAGAAATTTATAAAAATATCTCGTCTACACTTTAATATTTTTAAATGATTCTTTTGTCATGGGATAGCTAAGATCTTTCGGTACAAAGACCGTTTTGTACTTTTTAGACTTTCTTTAGGGGAATTTTAAAAAAGCTACTTCTGTCAAGTGAAATCCAATGGTAGAAATTTATAAAAGTATCTCTTCTACATTTTAATATTTTTAAATGTTTTCATCTCATTTGATATTTGAGATCTTTCGGTACAAAGACCGTTTTGTACTTTTTCGACTTTGTTTATGAGAATTTTTAAAAAGCTACTTCAGTAATATGAAATCAAATGGTAGAAATTTATAAAATTCTTTCTTCTACATTTTAATATTTTTAAGGGATTTTTTGTCATTGGATAGCTGAGATGTTTCGGTACAAAGACCGTTTTTGCTTTTTTGATTTTGTTTACAGGTGTTTTAAAGAGGCTACTTCAGTCAAGTGAATTCCATTGGTAGAAATTTATAAAAATATCACTTGTACATTTTAATATTTTTAAATATTTTTTTGTCATGGGATAGCTGAGTTCTTTCGGTACAAACACCGTTTTGTACTTTTTAGACTTTTATTAGGGGAATTTTAAAAAAGCTACTTCTGTCAAGTGAAATCCAATGGTAGAAATTTATAAAAATATCTCTTCTACATTTTAATATTTTTAAAATATTTTTTGTCATGGGATAGCTGAGTTCTTTCGGTACAAAGACCGTTTTGTACTTTTTAGACTTTTATTAGGGGAATTTTAAAAAAGCTACTTCTGTCAAGTGAAATCCAATGGTAGAAATTTATAAAAATATCTCTTCTACATTTTAATATTTTTAATTGATTGTTTTGTCATTGGACAACTAAGATCTTCCGGTACAAAGACCGTTTTGTACTTGTACGACATTGTTTAGGGGAATTTTAAAAAAGCTACTTCAGTCAAGAGAACTCCAATAGTAGAAATTTATAAAAATATCTCGTCTACATTTTAATATTTTTAAATGATTCTGTTGTCATTGGATAGCTGAGATCTTTCGGTACAAAGACCGTTTTGTACTTTTTTTTTAATTTTGTTTACAGGTGTTTTAAAGAGGCTACTTCAGCCAAGTGAATTCCAATGGTAGAAATTTATAAAAATATCTCGTCTACATTTTAATATTTTTAAATGATTCTTCTGTCATGGGATAGCTAAGATCTTTCGGTACAAAGACCATTCTGTACTTTTTAGACTTTTATTAGGGGAATTTTAAAAAAGCTACTTCAGTCAAGTGAAATCCAATGGTAGAAATTTATAAAAATATCTCTTCTACATTTTAATATTTTTAAATGATTTTTTCTCATTTGATAGTTGAGATCTTTCGGTACAAAGACCGTTTTCTACTTTTTTCGATTTTGTTTACAGGTGTTTTAAAGAGGCTACTTCAGTCAAGTTAAATCCATTAGTAGAAATTTATTAAAATATCTCTTCTACATTTTAATATTTTTAAATGATTTTTTTGTCATTGGATAGCTAAGATCTTTCGTTACAAAGACCGTTTTGTACTTTTACGACATTATTTAGGGGAATTTTAAAAAAGCTACTTCAGTCAAGTGAATTACAATGGTAGAAATTTATAAAAATATCTCGTCTACATTTTAATATTTTTAAATGATTCTGTTGTCATGGGATAGCTAAGATCTGTCGGTACAAAGACCGTTTTGTTATTTTTCGACTTTGTTTACAGGTGTTTTAAAGAGGCTACTTCAGTCAAGTGAATTCCAATGGTAGAAATTTATAAAAATATCTCGTCTACATTTTAATATTTTTATATGATTCTTTTGTCATGGGATAGCAAAGATCTTTCAGTACAAAGACCGTTTTGTACTTTTTAGACTTTTATTAGTGGCATTTTAAAAAAGCTACTTCTGTCAAGTGAAATCCAATGGTAGAAATATATAAAAATATCTCTTCTACATTTTAATATTTTTAAATTATTTTTTGGCATTCGATATCTCAGATCTTTCGGTACAAAGTCCATTTATACTTTTTCGTCTTTGTTTAGGGGAATTTTAAAAAAGCTATTTCAGTCAAGTGAAATTCAATTGCATAAAATTATAAAAATATCTCTTCTACATTTTAATATTTTTAAATAATTTTTCTGTCATTGGATAGCTGAGATCTTTCTGTGTGAAGACCGTTTAGTACTTTTTTGGTGTTGTTTACAGGTGTTTAAAGAGGCTACTTCAGTCAAGCGAAATCCTGTAGTAGAAATTTATAAATGTATCTTTTCTACATTTAAATCTTTTTAAATGATTTTTTGGCATTGGACATCTGAGAGCTTGCGGTACAAAGACCGTTTTATATTTTTTCGAGTTTGCTATGGGGGTTTTAAAGGGGCTTACTTCAATCAAGCGAAATCCTATGAAGTTTTGAAGTTCATATAAATATATATTTTTCTCTTCTACATTTTAATATTTTTAAATGATTTTTTTAGCATTGAATGTTAGAAATTTATAAAGATATCTCGTCTACAAGTAAATATAAACTGATGATTACCTCAATCAAGTAAAATCCCATGGTAGAAATTTATAAAGATATCTTTAAGATCATTTAAAAGTCATTTCTATAGATCATTTTAATACTTGTAATTTTTGTTTCATTATATAACTGATATCTTTCTTTACAAAGAACGTTTTATATCTTTTCGACTTTGTCACGGGTATTTCATAATTACTTACTTCAATAGAGCTAAATCACATTTTAGAAATTTTTAAAGATATCTCGTTTGTATTTTAATTGTCTTTAAACTTTTTTTCGGGGGGGGGGGGCATTAGATATCGGAGATTTCTCTGTACAAAGATCTTTTTACATTTTTTAGATTTTTTACGGGTATTTTAAAGTGTCTTACTTGAATAGAGAGAAATCCCATTATAGAAATTTATAAAGATATCTCGTCAACATTTTAATTTTTTAAATGATTTTTTTAGCATTGAATTTCTGAGATATTTCTGTACAAATACCTCTTTATATTTTTTTCGATTTTTTTACGGGTATTTTAAAGGTGTTTACTTCAATGAAGTGAAATCCTATGACAGAAATTTATAGAAATATCTCGTCTATATTTTAATAATTTTTTTTATATTGAACAGCTGAGATCTTTCTGTACAAAGACCGTATTACAATTTTTGATTTCGATACAGGTATTTTAAAGTGACTTACTTCAGTCAAGCGAAATCCCATTGTAGAAATTTATAAAAATATCTCGCCTACATTTAAAAAAATTATTATTATTTTCTTACATTGAATAGCCTTTACGATTTCATTTATTTTAAAGAGGCTACTGCAGTTAAACGAAACAATGTCTTCGCTTTAAAGCTAATGCTATGAAAGAAATTTATAAAAGTTTATCGTCTGTGTTTTAATAGTTTTAAGTATTTTTTTTTCTTACTTTGCCTAGTTGATATCGATTTGCACAAAGGCCATTTTCTATTTTTCGATTTATTTTACGGGTATTAAAAAAAAAAAAAAAAAAAAAAAAAAAAAAAAAAAAAAAAAAAACTTTAATCAAGCTAAACAATTTACTAGCTTATAATAATTCTTTCGACGATAATCCAACGGTCGAAATTTATAAATAAATCTCGTCTGCATTTTAATATTTTTTTCCCCCTTTAATAGTTCAGAGCGATCTCTTCAAAGGCCTTTTTCTACTTTTTTAATTTTCTTTACAGGACAGTTTCATTTTCGGAACCGTTTTCAAAAGTGATATTATCCTCATATTTAAAATCTACAATCAGTATCGAAAAAAGTAAAAATCGGCCTCTATACTAACCATCGTCACCTATACTATGCAGAAAAAAAAATAATTAAAAATTGGAATGAAAATATGGCATCTTTATAAAAATCTTCCGTAGGTTTAGTATAATTGAGTTTGTCTTTTCGCGTGACTGAAAAAACCGTTATTCTAAAATTTAGATCAGTTAGACTATGACAGGCTTTGGAATATAAACGTATTATTTAGTTAAAATAGTATAAGAACTTTAAAAATCATTCGTTTATCTTTCTGAAAGGGAAAAAGACAGGAAAGACAATTTATATACAATAAAGCATAAATGTATCATTTACGGATGTGAATTTTACCGCAACAGAATATATTTGCTAAAGTATTGTAAATTAGTCATAATTTTCGATAGAAGTGTCAAAATAAATATATTTCTATCTTTTAAATTAGTGTTATCCAATTTAATCATAAATTGCATAATAATTACTTTATATTTTAGAGTGGGTATACTGCAAACTTTTATTGATTAAAATAGAAATATTTATGAAATATTTATGAAAAGGAACATTTAAACAAATTCATTAAGAATTGTCTAAAAGAATGATACAAAAAAAAAAAAAAAAAAAAAAAAAAAAGACATAGAAAAATTTAATACAAATGTATTTATTCGCGAATATATCTATTCATTTTTAATGTCAGAACCATTGTTATTTTCTTTCTGCCCTTTCTTCTTTTCCCTTTGTCGACTGCAGATGACAAAAAGTTAATTATGTTATGTTTTATGAATTAACGAATATATCACTTTGATGTTGTACGCAATTAAAGAATCTTTTTTAGAAATTAAACTTCAAATATATGGAAGAAAAATAATAAAAATGGTAAATCTGTTTTTATTCGAAATCAATAATGCTTTTAAAGTACATTTGAGATTAGATGCCTAATTAAACAAACTTTTTGAAATCAACATGTATTTACATCATTTCTGAAATTCATTTCTGATCGAACTTCTTGCGTGAGATATCATGCATTCAGAAAAGGATGTTTTTATTTTTTCATCCTAAAGCAGCAAACAACATTTTACTAATAGCCACAGGCAAGATTTTACACCTTCGTCCCTGTAAGACTCCCTACAGGGTAAACCCATATCGTTTTTCACCCTAATTACTCTTAAGGCGTCTCCCTTTTAAAGGCGGAGTTAAACACCATTTTCGACTCTTTTAAATCAAAGTGCTTCAACTTTTTATACAAATAGCATAGATTAAATTTTTTTAAAAATCAAAATAAAAAACATTTTCTGAAAGCTAAATAATTAAACTCTGCATGCTGTTTTACCAAATTTTAAAATGTCAAACAGATTTTTCGTAATAAGACATTAAAGGTGAATTTTAAAGACTATAAAATAACGCACTTGTATCGCCTTAAAATTCAAAAAAGAAATAAAATTTCAGAATGACGTGCATACTTTAAACCTACAGGTTTGCAAAACAACAAAAATTATTAAATTTGAGCAAAATGCAAAGGAATGAAAGCGATAAATTTCTTCCATTGAAATAACATTAGCCGTTCTATCTCGGAGCGTTACTGATGTAGGGCCTTAAGCCATCATCCCCCTAAGCGATCGTTTTTTCATGGCACGAAATTTATTCCCATATAGGCTCAATATTAAATTTTCCTCCATTCATCGGCCTTGTTGAACTCCCTCCAAGAAAGACCAATTTCTTTGAAGAAAATGAAACAAATTACGTTTTATCTCACTTGCTTGAAGAAGATTTTATTAGAAAAATAATTTCAGAGTGCATCATTCGTCTTAACTTCCCTTCTAAATTTAGATGTATATTTTCCTTTTTATTCCCGTAACTTTTAAGTATTTAAACCCTATTGTGCCTTTTTAGGCAATGAATTTAACTCTTAAGATGAATTAAAAATGACGGTCAATAAATTCCCTGTTCTGTCAAGAAACTCTCGAAGAAATAAAGTAATGAAATTGTCATTATTTGTTCCTGTCCTAACAGAATAGCGTTTATTTACTGAACTTCGAAAGCACTTGGAAATAAAACTTATAAAAGATAAAACCGTAAAATCAAAGCAAAAGTCAATGTATTCATTTTTAAAACTCTGCAGTAATTAACTTATGTAACTATTAGCTTTTGTTTTCATATTTAATTTTTTTTCTAATGTGAAAAAAAAATCTTAGTAACATTAATTGTTAACCGTTTTCAACAATTAAATTAAAATTTAGATTTAAACCTGACTTCTTCCATTAAGAGACTATCTCTCTACCAATTTTTATTGGTAAGATTTCGTATGAAATACTACCTATTGCGATCGCTCCCATGTTGGAATTTCTGAAAAATTTTTGCAAATCTACACCGATCACGACTCTCAGACCCCAAAACTACCATTAGTAAAAAAGTTTATCTATATATATAATATATATATATATATATATATACATATATCACTTTTTTATGGACACGATAACTTCTTTAATTCTGCTCATATCTCTTCCAAACTGATATATGAAATCAAGGGGCATAAAATCTCGGTCGCGTTCGGGCAAAATCGGACCAAGGGGTTTTTTCGTCTTGAGGAAAAATTATGTGGATATATTTTTATTACGAAGAAGGGTAAAGGGGGACACAAAATTTCTTCTTGCCCTTGGTACCAAAAAAGTAGCTACGCCACTGATCTGGCGAACAAACAAAAGTACTTACACACAGACATAAGCTTCTACCACGATTCATACAACATCGACTGAAATGTAAAGTGTAAGCAAGGGAAGGGAGGGGGGGGGGGTTGTAATTTGGACCTTGCAGTATAATTTTTAACATAGTTACTTTTAATAAAATATTGGATTTTTTTTTTTTTTTTTTTCATCGCAGTTGTGCTTTTTTAATGTAAACTCCCCATATTTGCAACAAAGTACGTGAAATCAAATGAAGGGCATTTTTGGGTTCAGCACTCTAAATAAATATAATTAACCAAAAATATCCTTTGCAATTGAATTATTTATTTATTTATTTATTTGTAGACCTGTTTTATTCAGCGTTTCAGAACAAATTACAAAAGATTAAATTCTAGAAGACATTTTAGCTCTGAAAATATATGACTATAGAGTAATAATGTCACCTATCTTTATACATAACACCATAACGATCACCTTTGCTTGGCAAATATATAAGTTGAGTCACTGCAAAGCTGAAAGCGCGCCCCTTTTGATGGCCTTAACAAAAGGGGGAGAGGGGGGGGCAGAAAGAAAGACTCTTCCACAGTGGATGGTGAAGGGGGGGGGGGCGTTAAAGCGATAGAAAAACTTATGAAAGAAGCAAGTTTCTCTGCACACGTGGAGTGGGGGATGAACTGTGTAGTATGAAAATTATGATTGTAAGTTTAGTGGATGTTAAACTTGCAATTCAGGTTTTAGGAGGAAGTCATCTTTAAAGGGACTTTCTAAAAAATACAAGAAGGAGATGCACTTCAGATCAAAACTGTTATTTAATGAGAAATTGATCTGAGGCCACGAGCATTTAGTAAATATTCTCATTAAATCAGTTTTTGTTTCATTTTTTATTGTTTATTTTTTAAGTAGGTATATAAATTAACTTTTAACTCTTTATCAAAGGAATTATTTACCAAAAAATTTCTTAACTACAATAATTATCTTCTTTAATATCTGAAGATATACTAGAAATTTTAAATTAAAATAATGTGAAATTTAGACGTGTTTTTTTCCTTAAAACTGTTTAAATATATCGGTAGTTATAACGTTTTCTGTAAAATATTTACAAGACAATCAGATTAATTAATCAAAAATACTCTTATGAAAATATCCCAAATCTTATAAAAACAATATATTTATATGTATTATGATTCTCTCTGTGAATTGAAAGACTTTGGTAGTTGAAAATGTTTTATACAATTTTTTTTCTTAAGAATAATAATAAAAAAAAAAAAGCTATACTTATGAAAATGATTAAAAATATTACCACTTTTTGAAAATATTTAGCTTCGACTGTTTATCCGTGCTATCTAAAATTAATGGAGGTGAGTTTATTGTGTGGAAAGAAAAATAAATTTTCATTAACAGAATGAGTAAATAAATTTTATATTGAATTTTCTTCAACAGTACTTAAAAATA
Source organism: Maratus speculifer (assembly GCA_964019185.1). Classification (NCBI taxonomy): domain Eukaryota; kingdom Metazoa; phylum Arthropoda; class Arachnida; order Araneae; family Salticidae; genus Maratus; species Maratus speculifer. The sequence goes on along the minus strand of OZ025298.1, from coordinate 211,861,635 downwards.
CCATCAGTGCATAAAGGACTAACTGATCCTTACATAAATTGTAACATAGTAATTGTGAAGCGGTTTGTGAAATCACTCCATCAGAAGACGAATAAAAGGCGCGATTAATTCATAGGATGGTGTTTTTGTACTAAACACTTTGTACATGACTGTTATGATTAAATATCACCTATTCAAAAGTCTCTGGTGATTGTTCTGTTCTACTAAAGTTAGAAACGAAACAAAATTTCGGTAGTGTTTGTGGTTAAATTGATAGTTAAAAGTTAAGCAATAAAAATTGAAAAAAGCAGCGGTCTGTGAGATCGGTAACATTAGTTAAATGTTACAACAAAAGAACCTCCCAAATAGAGTCCTGTATCGGGTCGGATTGACTTCTACCTTTATTTCCTACGGGTCGGGTTCGGGTCGGGTTAACTTTCATTGTTTCAGGTTCGGGTTGATTTTTTACTCTTGCGGGTTGGGTTCGGGTTGACCCAATTTTTAAAAGAAGTTCAAAATATTTTTCAGGTTAAAAATCTATGCACAATAAGACTTCCATAATGACTTTTCTCCTGAAAAACAAACACCTCTATTTAGCTAAAAAAAATTTAAATCCTCAAATTTATATGTATGAAAGCTTATATTTTTAAACAGTGGGCTACTCTCAATCTACACACACGTAAGTATATGTACGTATGTGTACATAAAGTATCAAAATTACGATACTTGTTTTTTTGTGTATATCAAAAACAAAATGTTGATACTATTTTTCATATTCCGAAAGAAGAAGAAATGGTTCTTAAGGGTGTATTTCGATTCAAACTGCTTATTTTCCGATTTATTTTTGAATTTATTATTGCTCTCAAATAGACCAAACTTTCAAAATCTCTTATTTGGAAAGTACACAAGGTGCCGTGATTGTCGATTCTTTGATAAATGCAGAAAATATTGCAAAAAAAAAGCAATCAAAAACGGCATTTCGAACCGATTTTTTCCTAGCGGGAGATCGTGGAACGAAAAAAAGGATCATACTGGGAATATAATTGTTTATAACTCAAATTCTAATGAATTGAGCGTAAAAAGACATCACACGGTACCTCATACGTCCCTTCCCGAGAGGGTCTGACCTCTCAACTGGTAGACGGCAGGTGCTGGGTTCGAACCCAATCGCGGCCGTCGGCCTAACCGTTCGGAGTTTTCGTGGTTTTCTTCGAACCTTGCGTAAATACGGGTTAGGTTCCCTTAGAAAGACCCCCACGAAGGGCATCCCTCCCCATAGGGCCTATATCCCATAGCGTAGATAATCGGCCGACACAAAATACAACAACAATAACAACATCATACGTCCCTTCAAGAATCCTCTCAGCAAGTTTCGTGTTTCTACTTTTAAAAATGAGTCTGAAAATGTATCGGAAAATTTCGAGCTGTTGAAGGTGGAAAAACGTTTTTTCGAATACACCCTTAAAGAAAGAATAATCTATGATTGCGTTTCTTTTACACATTTTATTTCTCATGCATTAAATTGAATATAGATAGACGTGTTTGTTCTCATTTGAAACATAGTTGAGCGTAAAATTTTAGTAAAAATCCCAACAAAATGAGTGACGAAAAATCTATACATGATCCGCAATATATATATATATATATATTTTTTTTTTTGGGGGGGGGGGGGGTAACCCCCGACCTGCAGAAAGAAAATTAGATCCATTCTGAGTCGGAAAAAACATGATTCGGTATAACTCGACGCGATGCTTGACTCTATTTAACAATCCTGAATTGTCCATCATTCAGAAGTTTTATTATATTTAAATATTAACTAGTTGGATGTGCCAATCCCAAAACTTTCTTTTATCTCATATGTACATTTTAATATTTTAAAAAATAGTTACACATATTAATGTTTTAATAATTTTAATTCAATACTATGGCAACTTTGATTTTCATTTTTAATTTCAGCTTCAGTCAATTAATTGGAGTAAAAACGAGTTTGTCTCTGCACGAGCCGATGGACAGATTTTTTTTCAAATTCAGGGAAGACTTACTTGCCATACCCAAAAATAATCATACACAAATATTTTAGTCCAGTTCTATGCATAACTTCATACACTTTTTGATGATAAAATAATGAAAATGACACAGACATCGTGATTATAGCGCCCCCTTCCAGCGGATTTTTTTTTTCAAATTCAGGGCGGACCTACTAGCCATAGCCATACACTTACACAAAAAAATTCATTCAGTTCTATGCATAACTTCATACACTTTTAGGTGGTACAATATTGAAAATGGTACAAAAATCGCAATTGCAGCGGCCCCTTCCGGCAGAATATTTCAAAAATGAAGGAGGATCTGCTTGTCATAGCCAAAAACATTCACAAAAAATTTGGTTCAGTTCTATATATATCTTCATACACTTTTTAATGGTAGAATGACGACATACGGACATACACACAGACAGACAGACACATGGACAGACAGACATTTTGTAAAATCATGTTTTTTGGAGCCTATGACCCCTAAAAAACGGGTAAATCCGTCGAAAACCGGAAGTTGAAAAAATTTTCGATTACCATACTTTCTTCTATTGAAGATAGAAGAAAGTAAAAAATATGGATGCGTTCATTTTTCTGTGTAAAACATAAAATGTTATTAGAGATATAATTGTAGATTATTTTTGATAATATCATTAAAACATGATTTACTTTCATTTCAAGCGGGTTGGGGTCGGCTTGTGCTTTGAAATATTGCGGATTGAAATTTCTCGGGTTCGAGTAATGCATGTACAGTAGGGTGGGCCGAAAAAAACTTTTTTTCGATTTTCGATTATGGCGGGTGCGGAAAAGTGGCCACTGGTGGCACTCAGTTCATACAAAAAATTTGAGATTTTTTGGACATTTCCTTACCCTGCCGCAAACGGCTTGAAGTTTTGCAAAAATGTTCATTTTTGAACTTTTTTCGAAAAAAATTAAAAAATGTTAAATTAAATTTATTTTGGTTGTATTTACTTGAAAAGGCATATTTAATGTACCAAATGTTTAAATAAGATATGATCATGCATTATTTAATATCTATGTGTATTATAACTTAGGCTATTTTTATAGCTTTTTCGCGTATAATAGGCAAAAGTTGTATTTGTTTGAATCGATCGTTAGTTTCTGTATTATTTGTGTCCCTTGGTCTTCTTTATATTTTTTCTATGTGTCAAACGTCATATATTTGAGGAAAAGACAACAGTATACGTCAAAAACAAATCTGGAAGGTGAAAAAGTGGTGTAGCAGGACTCTAAGCGCGCGCAATGATTCGTCGTAATACTCAGGGAGTGAAGGACTAAATAGTTGAGAGCCAAAATGCGATAAAGGATTCTTATTATTTATCCTTGCTAAATTACTTGCGACATTTGTTCAGTGTTTACGTGAAACCCTTTTGTGGTGATATACAGTGCTTTTTGGATCTTTTAATGTGCCATTATAGTGTTTTGTGCGTTTTATTACAACGAGCTTAGAAATGGCTAGTATAAAGGGCCATGACAATGCAAAGACACGCGATAGCGTGAAAAGTAACTCTTTGGGGTCATCATGCATATTGAAAGAATTGCAATTGCCAGCTTATGCTGATAATCATGCGCCACTAATACTGGTTGCTTCACCAAGTAGAAGTTGTGACAGAAGAGAATACGAATCTAGTCATCGATAAAAAAAAAGTCAGAAGAGAGAAATAGAAACTTGGAAAGAAGATACAGGAAGAAGAAGTTATTGAAAGAAGGAAAATTAAAAGCGTATTTTTTATGGTAGAAAGGATAAAAGTATATTCAGAGGAAAAAAGAACAAGCGGCACTGTCGAAGGAAAGGCGAGGAACACAACACCGTGTTGTTTGAACCTGGTTAGGAATACTCGGGTCACTTGACTACCTTGTTCCGGTCACGGAAAAGAAATAGCAAAATCATTATACAATCTTCCAAGTCACCACAAGTTAGACTTATCTGAACTGACGAGGTATCAAGGTAACGGAACGAGGTATCAAGTGACACAAGTATTCCTAACCAGGTTCAAACAACACGGTGATGTGTTCCACGCCTTTCTCTCGACGATGCTGCTTGTTATTTTTCTTCCTCTGAATATACTTTTATCCTTTCTACCATAAAAAAATATGCTTTTAATTTTCCTTCTTTCAATAACTTCTTCTGCCTGTATCTTCTTTCCAAGTTTCTATTTCTCTCTTCTGACGATGATGAGATTCGTATCCTCTGCTGTCACAACTTCTACATGGTGAAGCAACCAGTAGTAGTGGCGCATGATTATCAGCATAGGTTTGCAATTGCAATCCTTTCAATATGCATGATACCCTAAAGAGTTACTTTTCACGCTATCGCGTGTCTTTGCATTGTCATGGGCCTTTATACTAGCCATTTCTAAGCTCGTTGTAATAAAACGCACAAAACACTATAATGGCACATTAAACGACCCAAAAAGCACTGCATATCAATACAAAAGGGTTTCTCGTTAATACTGAACAAATGTCGCAGGTAACTGAGCAAGGATAAATAATAAGAATCCTTTATCGAATTTTGGCTCCAACTATTTCGTCCTTCACTCCCTGAGTATTACGACGAATCATTGCGCGCGCTTAGAGTCCTGCTTCACCACCTTCTCACCTTCCAGATTTGTTTTTGAAGTATACTGCTGTCTTTTCCCCAAATATATGACGTTTGACACTTAGAAAATATATAAAGAAGACCAAGGGACATAAATAATACAGAAACTAACGATCGATTCAAACAAATACAACTTTTGCCTATTATACGCGAAAAAGCTATAAAAATAGCCTAAGTTATAATACACATAGATATTAAATAATGCATGATCAGATCTTATTTAAACATTTGGTACATTAAATATGCCTTTTCAAGTAAATACAACCAAAATAAATTTAATTTAAGATTTTTTAATTTTTTTCGAAAAAAGTTCAAAAATGAACATTTTTGCAAAACTTCAAGCCGTTTGCGGCAGGGTAAGGAAATGTCCAAAAAATCTCAAATTTTTTGTATGAACTGAGTGCCACCAGTGGCCACTTTTCCGCACCCGCCATAATCGAAAATCGAAAAAAAGTTTTTTTCGGCCCACCCTAATGTACAGCCCGACGTAACGCAGACGGCCCGCCCTATTACTACAGTAATTGCTTTGTTATTTACTAAATCCAGTTTTCCTTATGCTTCCACAATTTTAAATTTTATCATCGAATTTTCATCTAAACAATACTTTTAATGTTAAACTACAACTACCTATATGCATATGAAAAATTATTTTATTATATCCATAATTATGCATAAATTAATTTTGTAAATCAATTAACAAATATGGAACTACAATTACGAGTATTTAAACTTCAAAATATCCTTTATGCTTTATATCTTTCAGCATTTATTAGTATGCAGGAATAACAGATATTTGACGTAAATGCATGCTTAGTTGCACCACAATTTTGCTTTGACTTGCTTACTTTTGTTTTATGAACATAAATTTAATGTCATTGAATGCTAATTAATTTCTGATTTATTTAAAATAATGCACTCTCCATATTTTATATTACTTCTGTATTCTTTATGAAATGAAACAGAATGTAATGTAGTTTTTCATAAATTATGTAATAAAAAATTTATTTCATAATTTAGATTAAATTTTCGTTAGAAAAAAAAAACAAGCATTTTGTGCCGAAATTTTTTTTTAAAAATTAGTTTTGAAAAGTAAATTTGGATGTCTCGCTGTATTTCAGTGAGCAAGCACGGGCTTCAAAAGGCATGTTCGGTAAACAGGCCCAGGCAATGTAGCCGTTACATTTTGATAAACATAATGTAGCAATGGGGGGTCAGATCAACGAATTAATTCTCGCAAGCAACGTACCGCCCCCGAAGGATATAAAACTTTTATGAATGAATATACGAAGCCGCCGAGGGTCATTGTTGTGCACAGCATTCCAGCGTTCCCTCGCTATCACGTTGAGGAGGGGGGTGATCCATGGCGGTTGTGTGGAGAAATGAAAAGTGGTGGTAGATATTCCAGTCATCTGTATTGCATGAAGGTCAAAAGAATCTCGACAGATACGTTGTAGAGGGAGAGGATGCAGCAAAAGGATGCTGACAAAGGAGTAAAGAGAAATCACGTACGAAGAGAGATAACAGTATTCTTATTAGTTCCGAACACAGAAGATGAAAAAATAATAATACTGGAGATGATCCAAAGTTGCAAATTCGATATTTCGAAAAATACATATAGAAGCACATACAATTTTTTTAAGCAAGAGTTTTTTTTTAATTGAAAAAAAAAAAATATTTTTTTTTTTTTTTTTTTTTTTTGTAGAACATGCATATTTGGCACCGTCAATTTCTGTTCTAGCGATCTCGGCGTTGCTGCATGTCGTTGTTTAAACCATAATATATTGCAGATTCCTGCAAGCATAAATATTTTTGGAGGCCGTGAAATGTGTTGTACCATACCTGCCGGTTATTTTCATTAGCAACATCCATCAAACTGAACTTGAGCACCGCTGTACATGGATTATATATACAATAAAAAGAATACTGCCCAGTTAAACTGAGGACATTGAGCTCACAGGCTACGTGTATACTAATTGCACATTGAAGCCTTATATTTTCAAGGGTTATTTCCGATCGAAAAAAAAATCAAAGGAGGAGAAACAGCTCCCCCTTTCCCCCTTTTATACTTAATCATTGAACCCCCTAAACTAATCAGGGACATGCTTTATCATATAAAAAATCTATATCCAAAATTCAGAGCAAATCGGAAAATTCTTAATAAAAACCCATTTATATAATTTAAGAGGAGTTATCCCCCTCTCTTTTATACTTAACTATTAAACTTCCAAAATTATTCAGAGATTTGAACGAAATCTGATTATTCTGCATGAAAAATCCATTTATATCAATTAAGGGGAGGGGCATTAAAACCCCCGTTCCCCCTGTTTGCTCTTATACAATGAACACCTAATATTAATCACTGAGGGCCTCATTAGAGTGATCTTATACCTAAATTTTGAACGAAAACGGATAATTCTGAATGAAAAACCCATTTATATCAATTAAGGGGAGGGGCATGAGACCCCCGTTTCCCCTCTTATACTTATCGAATGAACTCCAAAAACTAATCAGAGAAGCGCCTTATCAGGATATACCTGTATACAAAATTTCAAGTGGATAGGATACTTTTATCATGAGTTATCGGTTACGCACGTACGAACGTACATACAGAACGAACGGGCACATAAGGTCTCAGGCTATGATAGCCTGTGAGCTAAAAAGTCGATATACCACAAGGTGATTGTACATCTAGTATATTATCAGACTTATATCATTATGAACGTAAATATTTTAATAATAAAATACATTTATATCGATATATTGATGATATAATTTTAATTGACACTGATAATACCAGTATATCTCAATTCTCAGTAGATTATCCATCTAATTTAGAAATTACAAAAAACCTGAATTCTAATAATACCATTAACTTTTTAGATCTTAAAATTATATTAAAAGAAAACAAATTAATAACTGATATATATGACAAACGGAATGAATTTAATTTTAAAGTTAATACATTTACTAATTTTAAATCCTGTCTTCATAATTCTGTATATCTTAATATAATCCTTAATCATTTATATAGAATAAAATATTTATGTTTTTCTCATCTAATTAATGCAAATATTGAAAAACTAGTTTATGATACACTAAATAATGGTTTTCCTATAAAATTCATACATAATATACAATTAGTTATTACATGATCTCAAAAATAATTAACACATTGCGTAAAAAAAGTACAAAAAATATTAAAACATAAAATAATAATAATAAATTGAAAATGTAAAAAAAAAATTATAAAAAATGTATATAATAGAATGGGTGGGTGGGTAGATGTTAGAGTACGGAGGAGGGCGGTGTTGTCTGGATACTGCGCAATAGTTAATTTTAAAAAAAAGTGGGAAATTCATTTGTTAAATTGAAAAACATATTCTAATGGATGTTTAATTGACACTAATGTATGGATAATTGTATAGTTATATTAACTATATTAATATAACTTAAATAATTTACAAGATTAAATTGCACTTAACTTTTAATAAATGGGAGACCTATAATACTATTCTAAGTGTATAGGGCATATATATTAATTAGCTATTTTTAAATTTTAAATCATCTTATATTAAGATATTGTGTTTAGCTTAGCATAGTCAAATTAAATGTTTTTGTTTTAAATCTTGATAGGGTAAACTGTGTATGGTTTATTTTTTCTGTTATCACATTACTCTGTTTTTAATTAATTAATAAATTTATTATTATCATGTGTACGATAATTATTATTATTATTATTATTATTATTATTATTATTATTATTATTATTATTATTCCCTTTTCATTTTTCTATCCAATTTAATAATTTTGATGTGCCTTGTTTTTTATGATATTTCTTCATTTAATTTTGGTTTTATGTGTGTTGGTAGCCCCAAATTCGTATTATTTTGATTTTCCGTGGCTAATACGAAGATGAAACCATACACTTCATTTGTAATTCCAGAGTATTTGGGGCTTGAAAATTCTGCTTTGGTTCTGCAAATTACATTTGTATTCATTTTATTTATTCAATTAATTTCCTCTCCATGTTCAGCGTCGTAATTTTCTATTAAATTCAAATGGTTTATATATTGTAATACAATTAATGGTTTTATATAATATAACCATTATATAATACTACTATTTAACATCTACATTTATTAAATAAAAACCAATATATAAATCCAATGCAATACAGATATTTACCAAAATCTAAAATTAGTGAAAATAATATATAAACTGTCTGTAAGTATAATGAGCATGAAAAAATGAACCCCTGTTAAAATAAACAAAACAAATCACCATTTGATGTATGAAGTTCTATGGAATGAATATAAACAAAAATATGAAAAACAGATGGATGAAAAAAACAATAGAAAAGCTTATAATGTAAACCACTCTCCAGGGGTGCATAATATGCAAATATAAGCAATAATCCAGTCAGTTTCTATAATAGGTCGAGCTATAAGCTAAGAAATTTGACCTATTATATACCCTGGTAACTTTCATATACTTATTTATATATTATTTATTTTAAATTAACTTATATCATTCAAACATACGAAGCTCAAATTAGTGAAACCCGATTTTATAAGATTGAATACTAGTTTTTGTCAAAACTGATTATTAACAGGAATTTTTAGAAATTAGTCATATTTTATTCAACCTGGTTTTATTTTCAGCGATTTAGAGAGTCGCCAAATTCCACGATATCATGAAGTGTATGCCATTTTAAAGCAACACGATGGATAAAACAAACCAATGAGCATGGTCGAAATCTTAATTCACGTGGACATGCACTCTCATATCAAAATCGATTAATATATACGGGCAAATTGATTTTTTTTTAAATGTCACCCGCATTAGAAATTCAAACTGCTGTATCTCAGGCGTTTTTTTTTAAGATAAAGACAAAGCAAAAAATACTCCGGAATTCATTATTAAGATAAATACTTTCGAAAGAACCTTGTTTCAATTTCCAATTTTTTATTTGTACATCATTATACATTTAAAAGATTTTTTACAAACTTAAATAGCCGCCATTGTGAAATAAAATGGCGGATGAAGTTGGCTAGTGAACTCAGTCAAGACATTGATATGTACTATGTACACACGGAGTTATATCCAAATCAGTTTATAAATATGCGTATTATCGCGTGACAAATTTCAGACCATTTCAAAATGTCAACCAAACTGGAAATTGAAAGTGCTAACTCAGCTATTTTTCAAGATATAGATGAAACAAAAGTGCTCTAGAATCTTTGTATCAAGGTCAAATACACAAAAGAAAAATCTTTTTCAATTTCTCACCTTTTTGTGCCTAATTTTAAATTTTAAATTAAAAAAAATTAAATGGCCGCCATTTTCAAACAAGATGGCGGATGGTGCTGGCTAACGAACACGGTCGAGACATTTGTATGTACTATGTACATACCAAGTTTCATTCAAATCGGTTCATAAATACGTTAGTTACAGCTTACAGCATGACAAAAATCAGATCGTTTCAAAATGTCATAAGAAAAATTCAAAGTGCTATAACTCAATCATTTTTTAAGATATAGATAAAATAAAAAGTCTTCTGGAATCGTTGTTTTAAGTTCTAACACATAAAAGAAAAATATTTTTCAACTTTTAATTTTTTTCGCATTTAATTTTAATTTTTAAATTGTTAAAAAAATTTTAATGGCCGCCATTTTGAAACAAGATGGCGGATGATGCTGGCTAACGAACTCGGTCGAGACATTTGTATGTATTATGTACATACCAAGTTTCATCCAAATCGGTTCATAAATATGATAGTTACCGCATGACAAAAATCGTATATATATGTATACTTTTAATGGTATTATATATATATATATATATATAGTAAAACCTCTAAATAACGGACACCTCGGGAACGCAGAAAATATCCGCTAATCGGAGGTTTTTACGCTATTGAAAAAACTTCAGAGATAGAAAAATCGCTAAGAAATGCTTCATGTTTCATTAATTGACTTTTATATGTTCTAAAACCTCTATTATATGATTAATGAGAAATTAAAATTATTTTAAGCAATAAAACTTAAATAAAATTGTGCACACCTTTAACTGCTGTTTATTACATTCTTAAAAAAAAAAAAAAAAAAAAAAGATTTACTTTTGTTTGCGATTACATGTAATTTGTTTTCAGTGTGAAGTTATTGATCACTATAGAGTTCTGAGCGGGGATAGGGATTACACTTTTTGGTCATTAAAAACATAAAATCATAAAATCTTCCGGGGAAATCCCACATTCGAATGTTCTGGTTCTGGGAGATGTTCCTCCCAGTCCCACGCAACTCCCTGAATTCAACAATGAACGTGAAGGAGAAATTTTGTTAGCCAACCCTCAACCTTTATCTGTGATCAAAAAATTTGTGACACATTGCCCTGATAAATTTAAAGACCTTTTTATTTTTATTTATCACTTTTTTTTTTCTTGTTAAAAAATACTTTTTTATCCTTTATCGCCGAAAATAGTGTCCGCTATTTAGAATGCCAGTTATTCAGAGGTTAAACATACAAAAATTTAGGTTTTGGGAGTGGGGATTGGAGAACTGTCCGTTAAATAGAGGTGTCCGCTATTCGGGAGTGTCCGTTATGGAGGTTTTACTGTATATATATATATATGGTTATATATATATATATGTCAACATTTGAACGGAGGGTGGTTTTGGGGTCTGGGGGTCATGATCGGTGAAAATATGCCAAAATTTTCTGGAAGTGCTTTCCTCCGGACGGCTGCAATAGGTAGCTTTTTACATTTTGTAATGAAAGCTACCTAAAAGATCACAGTAAATATCACTAAAATGTGATTTAAAGTTCTATAATATAAATTTAGATGTTTCTTTTTGATTAAAAATATTTGTTTCCTAATGTCCATCCAATACAAATTATTGAATTCAAACGAATAGTTTTGTACGAGTAGTTTTTTTTTTTTTTTTTTAATACAACAATGTTTGTACGATTAAATGTTTTATACGGTGTAAGCTTTATCCTTTTGTGCAATTATGCGAACAACATAACTTACTACTATCTATACTCTTTAGAATCATTAAATTTTTACCTTTCACCGATACTACCAACCGACAACCGCGTAATCAAAGATCGATTTAAAAAACTGTTGACCTCTAGCCACAGACGTCTTTGATCACCTCTACATATTGCTCTATGCAATATACTAACTGATATAAAGAGAATAATATGCAAAGGCCGTCTAAGATGCCTGTATGAGAGAGTGGTGACATGTATACAGAGAGCATGCTCGTACGCAGAGTTGGGCAAAATAAATTGAAAAACCATTTTTGATACAAAATATAAAATACATTGGTTTTACAACTTAACATACAAAATACAAAACACTTTTCGAATTTCAAAGATTCAAAATACAAAACACATGCATTTTGAAAATACTTTTAAAATACAAAATATATTTAAAAAATCATTATGTATTGAATTGCATTGTGTAAATGTAAACTTCGTTTGCAATGCTGATTTTTTAAAATTATAAATTTTAAAAAAAAGCAAAATCAACTAAAGCTATAATGAAAGATAATATACAAAAGCCTGAAAAATTTTCTTCAGCATTGTGTTTGAAGTATATGAAAGTTACAAAAGTAACTAGTAATGAATAAACTACCATTTAAAAGTCGTTCGTTACTCAATAAGAATAAATAATATGGCAAACCACACTGATTAAACTACATCAATCTGAATCCTATTAGGAATCTCTTTCAGGTGGCATAGGATAACGACACAGTGTAATTGAATGTTCAATGCCAAAATTGAGAGAGTTTTGATTTTCAATATTCTCTTTGCTTACTCTATGCTATACTTTATGTTTTTTCAAAAAGCATAAAATTTTTGGTACAATTCTATTCAATAGGTACAAAGATATAAAAATCTCGGAAATAAAAAAACGCCATCTGTAAGACAATATTAACCAAAATTTCATCCATACTAACTGAATAGGATGGAGTTTGATAAAATTCCATGTTTAACATCTTGAAATATAGCTCTCATGGCACACCTCCCTACTTCAGATTTTTAAAAAATTAATAGAGGGGAGTAGGGAGGGTTGACCCATTTTTTACAAATGACTTTTTATTTTTTAAATATTGAACCAAGAAAAAAAGTTTTATATATCTTTTTATTCGTTATACAATCAGTTATCGAAAGAAAATTGCTACATAAATGTAATATATAAGAAACTTGAAAAATTATTGATTTTAATCATGAGAAAATAATAGGTCAAGGCTCCTCATATATGGCAGGCTTGACCCACTTTGTTTTATATTGAAACATTTGTTAAGAAAAATTGAATCAAAATATCATTATGCTACATGTTTTGATTATTATAAAAAATATTTTCTACAATATCATATTTTAACAAACCTGTTTAGACGGAATCGCAAGTCTCAGAGGAGAAATTCTGTTGTAAACAGGATTTTGTCTGAGAGATAGAATTGTACAGCAGGGGAGGGGGGGATGGAATTTTAACATTTAGGACAGTATTTCGTTAGAAAAAAAATCCGTTTTCAATGGATTTCATTTACTTTTATGCCTGGATTTAAAATGCACTGTCCCGCATCTTTTTTTTTTTTTTTTTTTTTTTTTTTTTTTTTTGTAAGAGTAGGTTTGTTATGGAGAGTATAGTGAGGTAACGGCGTGTACTTTATGGATTTTTTTAAGAAGCACTGCATATCTCCTATTTCTCAAATAAAGCTAAAGGATGTATGTCATATACGCCTGACGTTCACTACTTTAGCAAATACTCTCATAGTCCAAGAGCCGACCGCACAAAACTCTAAGTCATCGAGCATAAGAAAAATTCCTTTATTTTATGGAAGAGTAGTAATAGGGGAATCTAATCATCCATGTCTGCCGGAAGCGAAGTGGTGCCTAAGCCAAAAATTGATACCACTAGTGGTTCACTCGTATGTTTAACATTGTGTTTGCCGTACAATTAAAAGTATGAAAACATGGAAAATTGGGTGCAGGAAAACATAATGCTAAGTCTACGAGACAACCACTAGTGGTGTCAATTTTTGGCTTAAGCACCACTTCACTTCCGGCAGACATGGATCATTAGATTCCCCTATTACTAATTTTCCATAAAATAAAAGAATTTTTTCTTGTGCTCGATGACTTAGGGTTTTGTGCCGTCGGCTCTTGTACTATCAGCCTATACAGTACACCCTAGAGCTCTGCACGGGCCGAAATTTCCAGGCCCGGGCCCGGCCCGAAAGTTAAAATTTCGGCCCGGGCCCGACCCGGCCCGAACGAAAGAAATATTGGCCCGACCCGGTCCGGCCCGAAAGTTAAAATTTTGGCCCGAGCCCGGCCCGGCACGAACGAAAAAATAATGGCCCGACCCGGCCCGGCCCGAAAATTAAAATTTCGACCCGAGCTCGGCCCGGTCCGGAAAAAAGTTTAAAATTCGGCCCGAACCCGGCCCGGCTCGAGTGAATTTCTACAGAACATTGATCTTTAATCTTATGGAAGAGTTCTGACCAAAAAAAATTATATTAGTCTTTTTTTTTCCATGTTTATAATCTCCATTTATGCAGAAGTGCCGTAGGCTGCGATATTTATGCTTTTAAATGAATCTTTGTTTGTTGTATGTAAATGTTTCAGTTATCACTAGTATTATTAATCCATATTCCCTGTAATGGAGACAAAAAATCGAAAAAGCGGTATATGGTAAAATTTGCAAAGACGAAATCGCTTTGGAACGAAAAAAAATGCATTCCCTTCTTAACAGATGTAAATGTTTAATATATTTTTTTCTCCCGTATTGTTGTATTCATTTTGCATGGATGAACATTTTAAAAGAAACTTTCAGTTTTCAGTTTTAAAAAAAAAAATTCCGTCATAATCATTTTTTTTTTTTTTTTTTTTTTTTTTTTTTTTTGTGTGTGTGTGTATGTGTTTAATTCTATTTTAAAACGCCTAGTAATCTACGATTCTTTAAAAGGAATAAATTTTAATGTTTAATTGTAGAATAATGACGGCTTAAAAGTATATGCTTTTTTTGCAGAAATTTTTGGACAAAGCCAAATATTACTGATTTATAAAAAGTCGAGAAAAGGATTTTCATATAGAAAGATTCAATAGGAACTGATTATTTTGGTCCATGAAAACTAGGAAGAATGGAATCAGCCTCGGCTTCGTACGGAAAAAAAAAGTTAGGCCCGGCCCGATACTCCAGCAAAAAAATTAAGGCCCGAGCCCAGCCCGGCCCGAAAGGATTAGTGACTAGGCCCGGCCCGGCCCGAAAGGATTAGTGACTAAGCCCAGCCCGGCCCGAATGCCATTATTGGAAATCGGCCCGAGCCCGGCTCGGGCTTCGGACTGAGGCCCGGCCCGTGCAGACCTCTAGTACACCCTCTGGTGTTTTCACGACTAACTGTGTTACACTCGATGTGAAAACACTAGTTGTCAAATAGTTTGGCTTCATCTCACTGTATTCAACTTGGTGAAATTTGTCTACATACTTTCCTAAAGGTTTTCGATCAATGTTATGTTCTTTTGCAGCCGCAAGAGTATTTAACTCTTTCAGGTGCGCTGTTTACAGTCTGCAAACGCTTATTTTCAACACCATGTATGACGTGGGAAGCACATAATCCGTTGAGAATAATATTTAAATACTACTAGGGAGTCTCTTGAATTATCTTTGCACTTTCGTCTACTTGTAAGGGTAAAATCTGTTGATTTAGGCAACTTTGATAGAGGGCAGAATTTAGTCACCCAACAACACAAAGAGAGTAACTTTAACTTAAAACTGCTCGTCTCATGGGTTGTTCGGATCGGAACATATCGGTGTTAGTATTGGTAGAAAGTTGATGAATAATGGTGAAAACATCAGTAAAAGCCATTGCGTTGGACGACCAGGCGTTATCAAATAAAAAGGACGTCGAAGACTTCCTCCTTTAGTACAGCAAAATCGGCATCAGAGAGTGGCTCTATTTACATTCCGAGACAATACAGGTCCATGTGAAATTTCTTCGGAACATTCAGTTCAGCTGACACTGTTGAATGTGAGACTACAAGGCTGACGTCCCACTCATGTGCCCCTGTTAATTAATCATCATCACCAAATATTCCTACACTAAGTCAAGGAACATCATGACTGGACTATGCAGCATAGGGAAAGAGTTGCCTCGTTGGATGAAACACTATTCATTAGGGTGGAGCGAAAAAAAAAATTTTTTTTTTTAATCAAAAACGGGTAGGTGCCAAAAGTTGCCTTTATAATAGTACATCAACTGTGTGAAATTTTACCACTGAAAAAAAAAATGGCTTGAGTCTGCGCTTTTGCTCCAAAAATCGAAATTTTCGGTAAAATTTGTCATTTTTTGACATTTTTTTCAAAAAAATTAAAAATTTTCTACAGAGCTGGTTATTATTTAAAAGTGCCACTTAAACCTTTATATTTATCTGCTTAACAAATTTAAACTATAAAACAATATCTTTATTCCGTATAGCTGGGGCAAAACAGACAACTTTTGCTAAGAAAACGGCATTACCAATCTAATGGGACATACAATGAATTGTTGATTTTAATACAGCTTTTCTTTTCAAAACTACCTTAGACATACATCATGGAGGTGGCTATATCTCATATACCACGCTTCCCAACTATTCGGTCTCTTAGTACAGCATTTTATTTATATATTGATTTGTGATTTTCTATATCAAAATTTGGCATGTTTTCGATGCATCCACCTAGTTTATCTGTTCTTTGTATCCACACGCTGCTGTGACTACCTTAATGTATATTTTTACAGCTTATACAAAAAAAGACAAGTAGAGTAATGTACGGGAATATTATTAAAGGAATCTATTCGGCCATCTATTATCTTTATCAAACTTACATCTAAGTTGATGAAAGTGATTGGAAGTTCTGCTACCACAACATTTTTTCAGTCAATTATATTTTTTTACCTAATGATCTGCTTCAAAGTTGATTTTAGGTATTTCAACTATAAGTATGCCATCATTTATTCTGCTTTTGCATTTTGTATATGTTAAGAAGCGAGCTGTTTAATGTTATTTCTGGTGATCATCAGAGAGAATTGCAATGGGAATTTGTCCTGCAACCGTTATTGAAATAACTTTTTTTTTGCATTAGTTTTATGCCGTTTTCTAAGTGTTTTCGTAGCCAGGTAATTTCCTATTAACTTTTAGATCCCCATTTTATAAGTGAACAATATTTGATGCTGAACTGTTCTGGGCATAAACTTATAATGCATAGTACTTTTTGAGAGAATGTACAGACTCTAATCGACTATAAGTACTCATTTAAATTTAGGAGAATTCTATTTGTCGCTGTGAACCATTATGCATTGGGTAAGTTTAGAATTGTGTATAATAATGGATCATTTGCTACTTCAACTCCAGTGAATTTCCTCCTCGTCAATTATTAGAGAAGTCGATGTAAAACGTTATAATCTACATGGATTCACTGGATCAATAAGAAAATCTTTGTATACGTACTATTCCCTTCCTATTGCAATTTTTTATAAAATAGATAATAATTTTGAAAAAAAATGCTCTCAAATTAAGTAAAAGATACTCAGAACAGACTAGAAATTTCTGTCGGAGATTGCAAAGCTAATTCATAAGGAAAGCTATTTCTCAGAAGAAATGGGGAATAGGAATTTAGAAAACATCTCGCACAAAAAACAGCTCATAAAGCGAATAAAATTTTCCGCTTTATACAGGGTGATTCATAAAAGATGGGCAGAACTTTAAGGGGTTATAGTACACTTAAAGACAAATAATATTAAATAGGAGACTAAGGGTGCCAGACGTATTGCCAAGGAGATAGGGGGCATTAAAGTTTAGGGTCCGAAATTTCAAATGATTATAAAAAATGGAAGAATTGGTCGATTCGTTTGCGGTTATTGCAAAAAATTTTCTTTATGCCAGTATTTTCTTGAAATAAAATTTTAAAGTTCAATTTCAAAAAATGCCGATAGGGGGCGCTTTAGACTTTGGAGTAACAAACAACTATTTTTTAACGTTATTTTTTGTATTTCTTTAAATGATTTCGAAAGCTTAGACTTAAACTTAAATTTTGATCTAAAAATCTGAGTCCTAACGAGTAGTTAAGTAGCGTAAACTGAAATTTGAAATTTGAAACCCTTCTCCCCCCAGAACAAAAATCAGTTATTCCCGATCTTTGTGTCGTAGATTAGGCTCTAACTACTGCCGCGTTTTGCTAAAATTATTCTTTATGTCAGTATTTTCTTGAAAATAAATTTTAAAGAAAATTTTCAAAAAATTCCGATAGAGGGCGCTTTAGACTTTGGAGTAACGAACAACTATTTTATACCGTTATTTTTTGTGTCTCATTAAATGCTTTCTAAAGCTTAGACTTAAATTTTCAGCCCAAAATCTGAATCGTTAGACGTGGTTAAGTTTCTGGGGAGAGGGGTTTGAAATTTCTACTCCTGAGCACAGTTCAGTTTACCATGTCCACACATTGTGTGCTGTGATACGAGGTAAAAAGACACAAATTAGGATTATGTTACCAAAGCATATTTATTAACATGTAATTACAATAAATGTTCAAAATTGTGACCACCAGAGGTTATGCACGCAGAACAACGGCGAAGAATGGAACGGCGAACATTCGCGAAAACATCAGGCTTTTCGAGCACTTCCCCTACAGCGGCGGAAAGTCTGGCGACCAGTTCCTCGGGGGATTCAATGGGTGTCTCATACATAAGAGCCTTCAATTGTCCCCAAAAAAAGAAATCGAGGGGTGAAAGATCTGGCGAGCGAGCAGGCCAAGCAACAGGACCACCTCGACCAATCCATCTGTTCGGAAATATGATGTCCAGATAGTTGCGGACGTCTCGTACGTAATGGGCTGGCGCTCCATCGTGCTGGAACCACATGACCCGCCGGATGCGTGGAGGAACAACGTTTAACAGGTCTGGCAGCACATGTTGCAGAAATGTGAGGTATGTTTTACCGTTGAGGCGTTCAGGAAGAAGGTACGGTCCGATTAGGTGGTCTCCGAGGATTCCTGCCCAAACATTGATGGAAAAGCGTCTCTGATGAGCATGTGGATACGTAGCATGTGGATTGACATCCGCCCATACATGTGCATTGTGTGTGTTAAATGTACCTTCACGTGTGAAGGTACATTCATCGGTGAAAAGCACAGTTCGTCCAAAATGTGGATTTAGCGCGTTCTGCTGCAGAAACCAGCGGGCGAATTCAATACGATTTGGATAATCCCCTGGAGACAGTTTCTGGACTCGTTGCACATGAAACGGGAGCAAATGTTCATCCTTCAGTACCCTCTAAGTCATGGACTGTGAGGTATCCACCTGCCTAGCCACTGTTCGTGTACTTGTACTTGGCTGCGCCGCTACTACATCCAGAATGGCTTCTGCAACAACTACTGATTCGTCCTTTTTTGAACGACCTGCATTCGACCGGGAAGCGAGAAATGATCCCGTCTCACACAACTGTCTGTGCAAGCGCTCGAAAGTTTTGCGGTTAGGCAACCGCCTGTTGGGAAATCGCTCTCCGTACATTCGTTGTGCCTCTGCACCATTTCCATCTGCCGCTCCGTAAATTAAATGCATCTCAGCCTCTTCCTTATTCGTGAAGGGCACCATCTTCCGATTCATTACTACAGCGACTTACACTTGACTCACCGTTCAGTGGTTTTTATGCCTGAATCGTGTCGAAATTTTGCATACGTGTTCTTCTTCTTCCCCATTTGACATTTGCATACTTTCTGTCTCCTTCTTCACCCGGTGACTAGCGTCAGGAATGGAGCTTTAACGTTTGCATAAGCGACGTTTCCAACTGTGCCAGTGCCTTTATGAGTGAATTCCGACTATGCAGTCCTTGACGAAACTTGTATTTTTGCCTCGTATCACAGCACAGAATCGTTGGGCATGGTTAAGTAGTGCAAACTGAACTATGTTCAGAAGTTGAAATTTGAACCCCCTCCCCTCGCTACTGAACCACGCTCAGCGATTCAGATTTTGAGTTGAAAATTTAAGTTTAAGTCTAAGCTTTAGAAAGCGTTTAATGAGACACAAAACATAACGGTATAAAATAGTTGTTCGTTACTCCAAAGTCTAAAGCGCCCTCTATCGGAATTTTTTAAAACTTTTCTTTAAAATTTATTTTCAAGAAAATACTGACATAAAGAATAATTTTAGCAAAACGCGGCAGTAGTTAGAGCCTAATCTACGACACAAAGATCGGGAATAACTGATTTTTGTTCTAAGGGGAGAAGGGTTTCAAATTTCAAATTTCAGTTTACGCTACTTAACTACTCGTTAGGACTCAGATTTTTAGATCAAAATTTAAGTTTAAGTCTAAGCTTTCGAAATCATTTAAAGAAATACAAAAAATAACGTTAAAAAATAGTTGTTTGTTACTCCAAAGTCTAAAGCGCCCCCTATCGGCATTTTTTGAAATTGAACTTTAAAATTTTATTTCAAGAAAATACTGGCATAAAGAAAATATTTTGCAAAAACCGCAAACGAATCGACCAATTTTTCCATTTTTTATAATCATTTGAAATTTTGGACCCTAAACTTTAATGCCCCATATCTCCTTGGGAATACGTCTGGGACCCTTAGTCGCCTATTTAATATTATTTGTCTTTAAGTGTACTATAACCCCTTAAAGTTCTGCCCATCTTTTATGAATCACCCTGTATAAGCACAGATTGGCAATCAGAGTCTATAGATTTACTCACAAAATATATAATCAAAGTTTATACCGCGGGATATTTTATACCAAATGTAATACACACCTAAAGAATAGGTGTGTATCCTAAAAACTTATTAGAAATTACTCGACTACGAAACAACACAGGAAACGATATAAAACAAATACTAAAACTTCTTCCGAAATGTTGTTGCTTTTCACGCAAATTTTGCTTGCAATCCTCTGTGACGGACGATCATCATAATATTAAATTAGCTTCTCAAAATATATTCAATGTAATAGGTACAGTGAGTGATGACATGCTAGAAATTGAATTCATACAATCAATTTTTAGGCACATCATTATATATATACATAATGCAATTGATTGAAAAAATGTTGTGGTAACAGAACTCCCAATTATAATGTATTAATTATATGAAAATTTAATGAAGGTAATAGGCTGCTGAATAGGTTTAATTAGCAACATACCTAATACATTACTCAACTTCTTCTTCGGTTATACAAAGTATAAAAATATACATGCAGCAGGTCACACCAGTAGCATCCAATGTCAGTGAAAACAAAGAAGGGGTAAACTACTTTGATACATAGAAAACTTATGCCCTTCTTCCTGAAAAAAATAACAATTCAACACATAAATAAAACGCTGGGCCTAGATTGTTGGGTGACTGAGACAGGTGGGATATGAAATGCATCCACATCTACGAGTTATATACAGAATAGTTTCGAAAGCAGATAGGTAAGAAATGCATTCAAAACAACATTTCGTTGTATGCTCCAATAGAGTGGTAATGCCGTTTTCTCACCAAAAGTTGTCTGTTTTGCTCCAGCTATACGGAATAAAGATTTTGTTTTATAGTTTAAAAATGTTAAGCAGATAATTATAAAGATTTAAGTAGCACTTTTAAATAATAACCAGCTCTGTAGGAATTTTTTAATTTTTCTGAAAAAATGTCAAAAAATGACAGATTTTACGGAAAATTTCGATTTTTGGAGCAAAAGCGCAGACTCAAGCCATTTTTTTTCAGCGGTAAAATTTCACGCGGTTGATGTACTAGTATAAAGGCAACTTTTGGCACCTACCTGTTTTTGATTTTTAAAAAATAATTTTTTTCGTTCCACCCTACTATTCATCCTTCAACACAACTATGCAAACTACAACTATGCAACACAACTATGCTTGTATGCAAACTGCTACTCCTCCTTATACAAGTCATACACAGGCCAGTTGTAGCGATATTAAGCTTTTGAGGAATGTTCTCACGGGCATCCCCGGGATGTGTAGTTGTTGTAGAACAGACCATGAACGTCACGAACAATCTGAACAGTATTGCGGATCATTTGCACCATTATACGGTATCTGTCTTCCGAAATGGAAATGGAATCTTCAAGCAAGACAATGCTCCATGTAACATGACTCGAATTATGTTCGAGTGGTTCCAGGAACACAATACTGAATTCAAGTTAACGTCCTGATCGCCTAACTCGACGGATCTTAATCAGACTGAGCACATTTCGGGTATTATTCAACGGCAATCCAGAGTTCAAAAACAACCATTTTGGAATATCTCTAATAATGCATAACCGCTGATTGAACAACTAATATAATTCATCTCTGGCCATCAACCAAGAACTTATGGCAACCATGCCAAAGAGTTTTGCTGTTCAAAGGTAGATCAACACCAAGGTTCTCGCTCTAGCGATTTGGCGAATAAGAAGGAACTACTACAAATGAGTACATTCTAAACATCTCCTTGTCCTAAATGCATAAATGTTTCAGACATTCCTTTAGCAATCTAAATAAAATTTAAAAACAGTTATTATTGAATTGAATATTTCTGACTGAGTGAAAAATTGCCCAAATCGGAAATCGAACCCAGATACTTGGCTTACAAGGCTAGTGCTTTACCTGTTAAGCTAACTGGGCGATAGCCGGCTGGGATTTTTCGCTCAGATAACCTTATTGGTCATAGCATCTGGTCTGTCATTTAGACAGCTCAGCAGAATAAACCTCAGGTAATGAAACTCCATATAACGATGGATACGTAGATATACTATTATTTTAACACAATCAAACGGATTGGTAAATTTGTCATACGGATTGAATATTTTCAACTGATCGAAAAATTGTCCAGGCCGGAAATTGAACCCAGATATTTGGCTTACAAGGCCTGGATTTCCGGCCTGGGCAATTTTTCACTCAGTTGAAAATATTCAATTCGTATGATAAATTTACCAAACAGTTTGATTGTGTTAAAATAACAGCTATTGTTTATTTGCCGTTTTAAAAACATACGCTAAAATTTACCATGAGATTTCGACTCGATAGAAACAATTTGACAGGCCAATGATTCATTTCCATACAACTTATAAATAGTATAATAAATGGCTAATTTAAGCACCGTCCTGCAGTAAATGTTTCTCTGGCTCTTAATGCGAGTAATTTTGTTTGCGTTTTTACCGATACGACGCCAGTACACAGATAGTGGTTAACTGACAATAGATAAATATCTTTCGCATAATCATTTCTGTCTTTGACTGTTTCTAAACAGTATTAGTGTTGAGTCAGTATCTCTATAAATAGAATAATGTAAATGACACAATGCGATTGAACCCGTAAAGCGACATCCAGTCGTTCAGTAACATGGATAAGAGTCTCCACTGAATAAGCACATATGCATATACACACACAAAAAAAGAACAGAAATTGAGTTTTCGCAGTTTGGCGAGTATGATTGTGTTTTTACTTCCCAAATAGAGGATTTAATCACGATTTGGTGCAATGGCGAACGGCAGCGAAAATCCTGGTCACGTTATTAGGTAGGTTGCCATAATGCTTTGGCTCTTGAGTGTATAATCAAAGTGTTTGCAATAGGTCGATTTTTAAAGAAATTAACTAAAAAATCTTAAAATTAACATATTTTCTAATAATGATTTCACATTTAAAGTAAAAATTATGGGAATAAAACTGAAACTTTTCTTTATAAATTTATTACAGAAAGGAGGAGGGGAGGGAGCGCTAAAATTATTGCAGTGGATGAAATCGTAGATTCGACCCTGTAAAAAACAGTTCGTCTTTGCCTTGCCTTTCTATGTACTAATTCGTAACAATAAGTTTCTCTATACATACCGAAGATTTAAGGATACATAAAAACAAGTACTTTGTCAGCTTCGGGTATTTACTTTCCAACTGTATTTTGATAAATATTAAGTAATGAGTCATCACCCGTTTCAATTCCCGTAGGCTAGCGCGGAATATCGGAATCGCCGCGATAGAAAAACCTGTATCGGTGAAGCCCCCTCGTAAACAGATAGCCAATGTAGCAGGATTCACTGAATTTATAAGCTTTAAAATTTCTGGTATGGGCTTTTAACAATTATAAAAGGACAAAACTCGATAATCTCTGACACGCTTTTCCATGAATTTAAACGAGATACGATACAAGACATTGAAAAGGGACACTCCAAACTAATCCTCTCCACCCAAGCCCAGGAATAAAGCAGAAATCATTTGTATATTGTTAAACACTACCGATTGTGTTTTCATTAGGCTTAAAACAAGTTTAATCTTCTGAAACGAAGTTTTGTGTTACATCATATCATCTGTACCGCGGTGACCTCTTGTTCCATTGTAGGAGAATCCATACAGTATTCGACCATCTCCATTTAATGTCTCCATAAAGTAGCTGGATCGTAACAAGAGAAGAGAAGAGCAAGATTAAGTACAAAGATTTCTCCTTCCACGACCCCACAATCTTTTGTGCGATCTCCCCGATTCCTCTATTTATTTCGAGATGACTCATGCTTTATGTAAAAGATTCATGAAAGTTTTCCCATCATGGGAAACCCAGCAAGTCTGTTCTTGATCGAAAACAGTCATGTTGCCACAAGCAAAAATCGACGGACCCGATATATTTATGCTCTGGTGTATTATTAATATGGCATATAAATAATCAACATTTTTCTTAGCTCTCTATTCTAGCAAAAAGTAACTTAACGCAGTTTCTGTTCTGCCATAATCGAGTTTATTGTACCGCGACTATTTATTAGTTTATTCTTAAAAAAGAAAAAAAATGCGTATAAAATTATGAAAATTAGTAGTTTAATAGAAAAAAAAGTATGATAATGAAGGAGACAATTTTAAAACCGAAAAATTATTTTAAGTGCTATTTAATTTTGAAATCGGTCCGGACTATTCAGTTAAAATTTTTTGCAGGACAAAAACTATGCTTTATTCACTAACAATTTAATCATTTTTTACAGGCACACACGTGACAAGTTTCTCTGGTGGACAATCATTTTTTAAATTTGTTTGATATTATTTTTTTTTTTTAATAAATGTTTAACATGCGGAAAAGAGATTTTATACATAGTTTGGAAGAACCATTCTTTTAACTACTGTTGTCAGATTTCCATAAGCCTAAACAGTAAAATATACAAATACAACACATTTCTAGTTCCACAACTAGTTCGATGTGGCAATCCCAAAACTTTCTTCTCTCGCGTACATGTTAATACTTAAAAATTCGTTATCACATTGCCAAAATTAAATGGAAATGTATGCTCATCATTAGGATTCTAAAGATATTAAATTCCGTGTATTAGTTCTTAAGATATGGCCGTCTCTAAAGTCATGTAAATTCTGCAAAATGCAGCACAACAGGCGCCTTTTAGGCGATCAACACCAAAACTTAATTAACAGAAACTTGCTTAATGTATAATTGAATCCTAAGTTAGATGAAAACTCTTGTATTAGTCTTGAGATACTAGCATGGAAATCGTGCAAAATTCAGCATAGCAACGCCAAATGTAGGGCGATTTACATCAAAATCTACTAAGTCACATCAAGAACTGATTGAATCTGAAGTTTGAAGAAAATCCGAGCATTAATATTTGAGATAGAGTTATTGCGAAAATCGCACACAATGTAGCATAGTAGCACTACCTGTTAAGCGATTAACATCAATTCATATCAAGGATTAACTTAATCCAAAGTTTGATAAAAATACGTGCATTAATTTTTGAGATAGAGCACAGCATCACCTGTACAGAAATTTGCACAAAAAAAAGTTAATTTATGTCAAGGATTTACTGAATCTGAAGTTATAAAAATTCGTGCAGGAGATTAAGCAATTCGGAAATCGTGAAAAATGCTGCATGGCAGAAACAGCTGTAAAGCAATTAACACCAAAAAACTAATCAACTATAGTTTATATCAAAGACTAACTAAATATAATTATTTATTAAATTCTGTGACTTAGTTCTTGAAAAAAAGTTCCAGCAAAATTTGTGTCACGTACAGACACACAGGGTTACAGAAAGACATTTTGAAAAACAAAAACAAAAAAAATACATGTGTTTGGGGTTATCTGACCCCTAAAACCTGTAAATCCGTCAAAAACTGGAATTTAAAAATTTTCATGAATTCAGTACTTTTTTCTTGTAAAATCAGAAGAAATAATAAAAAAAGAAAGAAAATAATTAAATTATTACATGATTATTAAGGAAAAGATGCGTCATATTTAAACGATAATTTAAAATGTCTTACTTAAAATGATTTTCTTGCAATGTCGTCATAAAAGACTGAGAAGTAGCGACGATTTTTACTTAATCATTTTACACAAGATGGTTTGCAGATGTGTAACTAATCTTATTTTATCAATCACCCAAACAACCATCAGCGAAAATCACAAATTCTCCAGCCAAGGAAAAATGAAAGGTGATCTGCCGTAATTGTATGTAGCTGTACGATGTCGATGTCTACACTGTGCAAGTTGTCTTTCTGTATTGATGTTGTCAAACTAGTATCGGCTCGTGACACACATTTCTACTTATTCTTGTAAAAGCCATATTCACTGAAAATAGCTTATATTTTATCATTTTTGCTGAAATCTTTATAATGGGCCGGTAGATCCAATATTTTTTTTATCGGCCCGGCCCAAATGGCTCGAACAATTTTTTTGTTGGCCCGACCCGGCCCGGACCCGTGCAGACCTCCAGTACATTGAGAGTGTATATTGTTTGCACACAAAATCTAAGCTCATTTTTATGCGTGAAAAGTATCATTAGAAAAAGTTTTAAAATTCATTAAAAGTAATAATTTCGTATTTGCCAGAGGTTTATAGCCGAAAAAAAATCGCCAAGATTTCGCCACTGCCTTTTTGATTCTAATCATTTCAGTAAAGTAAGTGCACAACCGGATATACCGGAACTCTTGGTTTCAAAATACATAAAAGAAACCATTTTATTTAATTGTTTAATTTAGACCATTTTTTAATTGATAACTATATTAGATAATATTTTTTACATTTAATATACATATTTTTTAGAACATCCACTATTTGTATGATGAATCATATTTATATGAAAAATAAGTAATTAGTTTAAATAGAGTTAAAAATGAAATAAAATCATAAGATGAAATGCAATATGAATTCATAAGATGAAGAATAATAAGATGAAATGCACCTTAATTCAATCGCGAAATACACAACATGAACTTTAAAAAGCCCATCGTTTTATTTAAAAGTCAACAAAGATAATAATAAGATAGATGCTACAAGTTAAACAAATTTTATTTAAATTTCCGAGTATTTTTGTCCAGCAATCTAGGCATATTTTTATTAATTGCAAATCCATTCATTCAAATCGTAGAATTTATAATTATTAGGGTAACTGGAAATAAAAGTTGCAGTGCCTTGAATTGAACTTATGTAGAGAAAAATACTTGACTGCTGTTTCGTTTAGTTTACTACGTCACTTTGTTCACATACTTTTTTTTCAATTTAAATGCGCAATGTAGCTGGACAGGAATAGAAGTAGCAGCGTTTCGGATTAAATTTGAATGGTACGGCTACGGTAGCGGAATATTTTCCTCTGCGCAAGTTTAATCTGAAATATTGCAACTTCCACTACTATCCTGCTACGCATTTAATAACCGTAATGTTACAGATTTTTTTTTTCTGTGTGTGTGTTTTTATAAACGAAATGTAAATGCTACATACTTTATTTTCAATATCAAACATGTTATGATAAACCTCAATAACTTATATCAATTGCGTGATAATTCGAGTACATTACGTAAATGAATAACTAATACTCTCTGCACCACAAATAGTACACAATGTATAGTTTAGTATATACTTCATCGATGCATATTAATTTTATTATTTTGAAATGCACTTGAAACTATTTTTTTCCCATTGGCCGTAATGTAACGGAATACTTTTCATTGTCTCTGTAATCGAACTATACATCCGATTTTCATAAAATTTGAAATAACTTGACAAAACTCTGCAACAATTATATATTTTAAATTTCAAACGCTTCGGTCGGGTAGTTTTTGCGTTGTTATATGCGGACGGACGGGCGGACTGAACGACGTCTACAGCTGCTACGTATTTATATTACCGAACGCCAGGGGCGTCGCCATAGGGGTGTATGGGGGACCCCCCCCCCAATATGTGTGAAGTTGGGAAATTTGCACTTAGAGTTGGGAAAATCTAGATTTTTGAAAGACTTTCTTTTTTTTTAAAATAATTGTAAGAAATATGTGAACTTTTTATTCTTTCGGCGACTATGGTTTAGCAAACAAGTTAAATTATCAAAAGAAATCAACCAGACTCAATTTGTCATTGTATTTCTCTGTTCTACGAAAACATCATACACTTATTAGACCTAAATGTCTCTGCTCCTGTGTATCAATATCTGACTCTAAACAGCCTTCTTCGCTTCTTTGTTTCCTCCAAAACTTTGTTCATTTCTGAAAACTTTCAAATTATAGTCCGTGACTTTTATGTTATTTTCGTATGAAAAGCCATAATGGCTCATATACTAAAAGTCTGTCCGGGCCTGGGCTTGGTCCAAGGTACTGGCATGGCCCGTGGACCGAGCAGGCAAAATGAAAGGCAAACTTTCAAACAGAGCGCGTCCACCAGTCTGATATAAAAATTTAAAAGAAGCTCATAAAATTTGAATTATTTTCAATAAATATGAGTTTCACAAGAATACGTTTAAATGTGCTGCATGAGCCGATTTTATTTTGACAACATTAATACAGAAATACATTATGTCCAATATGTAGAGAACGTCATCGGATAGTTAATCATGTTTGAGCCTGAGCTTAGCTTTTTTGTAGACTCAGGCAGGAGCACATTTCAGAATTTTCTTGGGGGGAAGGAGGGGCAAAGTTTTCTTTGATGGCAGTGGTGTAGTAAAGCGTGGAGTGATCAAGCGTCAGTTTATTACCCCCTCCCCCCCTTTTAATCCTCAAACTGGAAAAATTATTGAATCATTGAATCATAGATACAAAAACAGTAAAAATTTCGAATATGAAGTCGCAAAGGACTGATGAAAACTTTCACTTTAGACAGTTTTTTATCTTTTGGGGGAAATTTTCAAGCTATTTTTTTTGTCAGGAGTATGAAAGGAGAACACTGTACAACATCAAATACCCTACGGGGGGCGGGGGATTCCCCTCACATCGCCAGGTCCCCCAAAATGGCTTTCCAGATTGTTTATTACATTACCTTGTTCATAGTCATATAATAACATCTTCATTAGTCTCACGCATTTTCTTCCGGAAGTTCTTTTTCTTGTAATAGAGGCTGCGATCAAAAATGTCTGTTTTCTTGGGGGGGGGGGAGGGGGTATGTCCTCCCTGCCCTCCCTGTGCCTGCCTCTACTTTTTTTTTTTTTTTTTTAGGTAGATTTCGTATGAAATACTACCTATTGCATTGTCTCCCATGTTGGAATTTCTGAAAAATTTTTGCGGATCTACACGAATCATGACTCCTAGACCCCAAAACTACCATCAGTAAAAAAGTTTATATACCTATCTATCTATCTATCTATCGGTGTATATCACTTTCTTCTAGACACGATAACTTCCATAATTATGCTCAGATCTTCATCAAACTTTTACATAAAATCAAGGGGCATAAAATCTCGGCTAAGTTCGTTAATGGGCAAAATCGGACCAAGGGGGTGGAAGTTAGGAGGGTTTTTGTGAAAACAGAAAAAACGCGATAACTTTTAAATTAAAATAGATATCGAATCAGTTTAAAGTTTATATTACTTCTAAAAAATGAGGAAAAAGTTTATGCGTGACAGATTTTTGATAAAGTTAAAAATGGGCTCAAGGGGCGAAAAAAACATGGTTTTTGGGAGAAAAAAAATTCATAATTTCGTCAATTCTCAAGATATCAAATCCAACTAAATTTTATATAAATGTACTCAACATTATCTAAAACTTTTGTATTTACAGGTTTTTGATAGGACCAATTTTTACCGATGAAAAAAATTAAAAACGAAAAGAAAAAGGGGGGGGGAGGAAAAAGAAAAAAACCCATAACTTACTCTATTCTTAAGCAATTAAATCTAATTAAATTTATTTTACATCTTCACAATAATATCTACAACTTTTATATTGACAAGTTTTTCATAGAACCAATTCTTATAGCAAAAATAAATTAAACAAAAATAGGAATTGGAGAAAAAACCTCAAATCCAAACTGCTTATATTCTGACTCATTTTAAAATTCATTTTTGATTTTAAACGCATCCAAATGATAGATCCTCTTATTTAGCAACTATATAATGCGACGTATTGGCCAATTTTTTGATAAAGGCAGAATATATTTTTAAAAAGGCTGCCAAAAAAGGTATTTTGAACAGATTTCCCGAAGTTTTCATCATTAAAAAATTCATTAAGTATAACAAATTGCGTTTTTTATGAGTCATTTTTAAATTCATTTTTGTTCTCAAACCCATCCAATTTACAGGTCCTATTATTTAGAAACTATACAACTTGACGTATTGGCCAGTTTTTTGATAAAGGCAAAATATATTTTTTAAAAGGCTGCCAAAAAGGGTATTTTGAACAGAATTTCACGAAGTTATCGTGATTAAAATTTGAGGAAATTTAAGAAATTGCGTTTTTACCGAGTCATTTTTAAATCTTTTTTTGTTCTCAAACGCATCCAATTTACAGGTTTTCTTATTTAGGAACTATATAATGTGACGGAGTGGCCAGTTTTTTGATAAAGGCAGAATATATTTCAAAAAAGGCTGCCAAAATGGGCACTTCGCACAAAATTTCCCAAAGCGAGATGATTAATGAACTGTGGGTATTCAAATAACAAATTGGTTATTTTATGACTCATTTTTAAATCCAATTTTGCTCTGACACGCATTCAATTGACAGTTTTTTATTACTTAGGAACTATATAATGTGCGTATTCGTCAATTTTTTGATAAAGGGTGAATATATATATTTTAAAAGCTGTCAAAGTAAGCACTTCGCAAAAAAAAATTCCCAAAGCGATCATGATAAAAGAATTGAGGTTGTATTCAAATAACAAATTGTTTATTTTATGACTCATTTTTAAATTCAATTTTGCTCTCAAACGCATTCAATTGACAGTTATTTGTTATTTAGGAACTGTGTAATGTGCCGTATCGGTCAGATTTTTGATAAAGGCTAAATATATATTTAAAAAAATCTGTCAAAGTGGGCGCTTCGCACAAAATTTCTCAAAGCGATCTTGATTAAAGAATTGTGGATGTATTAAAATAATAAATTGGTTATTTTATGACTCATTTTAAATTCAATTTTGCTGTCAAACGAATTTAATTAACAATTTTTTGTTATTTAGGAACTATATAATGAGCATATTGGTAATTTTTTTAAATAAAGTAAGAATATAATTCAAAATATATTGCCAAAATGGGCATTTGAATAGAGATAGGCTTTTTTTTTTTTTTTTTTGAAATGAAAACTTTTCGAAATCTACCTCCGCCTATAGGCCATGCCGAAAGGGATTTTTTGAAAAGGAATTAT
This sequence comes from Maratus speculifer, assembly GCA_964019185.1. NCBI lineage: Eukaryota > Metazoa > Arthropoda > Arachnida > Araneae > Salticidae > Maratus > Maratus speculifer. Next base: position 211,830,449 of record OZ025298.1, on the reverse strand, counting down.
TTTTAATGCATAAGTATTGTTATCATTATACGCACATTGCATTGTATAATTTTAATTGGAAATTAGAACAATATTTTTCAAGTTGGTAAATTTTTAAATTCTCCCCCCTCAAAAAATATCTCTAGCTATGCCCCTGCCGAACACACCTAACTAGAAAACTCAGCTCATTTACCACGTTTGACGCACAACTCCCGACTTGTTAATAAATCGAATCATTTAAAACAAAACTGACATCGTTTTATATATATATATATATATATAATTAAGGATTGATCGAAACAGGTTTTAATGACCGAAACTAAAAACGAAACCGAATTCCAGTAATCTTCCTATTTTCAGCCGAAAAGGAAAACGCCCAATTTTTTTTTTTTTTTTCAGTAATTAAGGCATACATAAATATAGACAGTTATTAATTAATTATAATAATTTCCCAATTTGACTGTCTGCCTCTGACCAAAACTTTTTTTCTTTTTCGTATAACATATAATGTAATTAATTATCAAAACACAAAATGATTTTCTGTTACACATGATCACAAAATGTTATTCGAATTCCTTATTCTTTCTGATTAAAAAAAAACTAATTTAGGTATATACACTTTGGTTTATATTTTATAATGACTTTTGTAAATGACCATCTGTCACACTAGAAGTTTCTCAAAGAGTATTCAAAACACTTCTGCAATTTGAAATTAAAAATTTTCTGTTGCGGTTAAGTCTGCAGCTTTTGATGAGCACATAGAAAGAGTCTTCAAAGTTTTGTCACATATGCATTGCTTGCTTTATAATTTGCATTCATGTCTTGAGTCAGTCATGAATGATAATTATGAAACAGTGAAGTTCCTAACGATAAAGTTTATCATTGGACAGAGCTCAAATCAATGAGTAAGGGGCTGTGAAAATATAACGTTATCAACTATTTGATGATATTGGACCCCGTGTTCCCTATCCGATGTCCTACGTTATCGATCCTCGAACCCCCTCCCCCACCCAATAAGAATATTCTTATCAAAATGTATTTTATTTTATTTAAAAAATGATTATTATTATTATTATTTTATTTATTATTTTTTGAGTCAGATACAAAACTGGTTACATTTATTTTTTCGCATATTTTGTTGAATCAAATGAAGAGAAGTCAATAAAATATCACTTTATATCAAATAACGCTTAAAAGAAATAATTACCATTTAAAAAATTTTATAATAGTTTTTTGTTACATAATGCATTCAGTAGTAATAAAGTCTTGCATGGGGGACAAATAGAAATTCTTATCTACAAAACAAGTGGACAACATTCTTTCTGTGTTATTTATTAACCCATTAATGCCTGAATTATTTTCGTCTTTAAAATTCAAATTTTGCATTTTCCCACCACTTTTAAAGCAAGAATAACTTTTATCTTAACTTATCGAGGACTTTGTCTCGAGGAAGAAAGTATTTATTTATCCTCGTTTTTTACTGGTGTGAAATGCGTTATTTGAATATTTTAAAACTGTCCCAAACATGGAACGCTAGGCACTAATGGGTTAATAAACGCAAGCTTCATTTGAAATATATTTCACATACTTTTCTCGAACCGTGATTATTGCATACACACATGAAGAAGAAGAGGAATGTCAAGCATTTGGGGTAATTCCATATTTTTGAATTAAATAATTTTATAATAATTTAGTGATTCTAATAATAATTTTGTATTTACATAAAAATAGCTAAAAGATTAAAAAAGATAACATACTTTTTTAAACCAAAAACCATGTTACTAAAAAAAAAAAAAAAAAAAAAAAAAAAAAAAGTTTTAAAAATGATATTAAATTAAAAGACAAATTCCCCTTCCACCTAAAGATATCTTACGATATCATAAGCCCGATACCTCCTCCTCCCTAAAATGATATAATGCACAGCCCCTAAGGTTGAAAATTTCCGAAGGAAAATACGACATTTTTGGGATACAGATTGTTTTGGTCCGGGCAATTTTTCAGCAGCATTTTCGTGGAAACGAAAACGTAAGGAAACGAAAGCGTAAACGAAACTGAATTTTCGGTGTATCCCTAATTATTGTCATCTACCCAAATCAGTTTCTTTCTAAAAGTCAAATTCTAACGCCCAGATCTGAGTCAACTAAACGGCTCCATTCTCATTAATTACTCCAATGAGAGCAATTATGATAGTCATACCCATGTCATATAAGAAATTATTTTCAGGATTTTTCTAAGAATGTAAATGCTGAATCATCAATTTTCGGAAACTTTCGAAACAATTTTCTTAAAAACAAATGCTTTTACGCTGCTCCCGGCATCAGAAAATTCCAGGAACATGATATATGTACTTTTTCCACTGAAGGTCCATTTCTGGGAAGAAAAAAAAACCCGCGTCCATTGGAAAACGATGAAAAATGACTGTAAAATCAATATAGTCTTCCCTGAAAATACAGAAGAAACAAATATTTCCTGAGAAATATTTCGCGGTAACCAGAGGAACAAACGCGAGATAAATCAAATTATACAGGTTAAAATATAACTTTACAACGTCAAAGGTTTATGGATTTTTTAAGAACGCAGTTTTCAATTTAATACATTACGTTCAGAACCGTATAAATTAATGAAAACATCATCTCAGAATATTTGGGAATCATTAAACAGTTTTTAGAAACATTTTATCCATTAAAATTAACTAGCGGGTAAACCGCAAATCGGGACGTTGTCCATGGGCCCCGGTTTTTTAAGGGGCCCCCGAATTCATACATTAAATTATAAAATATTTACTTTCTTTTTCTAATTCCATCACTTCCATGCGTTGAAGTTATTAAAATCATCTTAAAGTAATATAACAAATTGCTAAAGTTGCATAAAAGAGTTTTGTTCTGTATTAAAGAAAAAAAAGGTGTGCTTTTATTAATTAAGGTATTTAATTTAGAATTGGCGGAGCTAAGAATTTTCTTCTGTTTATATCCAAGGTACGAAAATATGTTTGGGTGATTCTCAAAATAGGGGACAATTTAAAAAGTGAAATCTTAAAAAGATTAATGTTGGCAAAATTTCTGAAACAAATAGGTGTTGTTAATATAGTATTAGGTATACTTTACATGTAGCCAGCAGAGCTAAATATTTAAAAATTAACTTAAAAAAATAATTAGTATTTTTTGAGCCATGCTAATGACAAAACAAATTGAATAGAATAAATATATTAAAAAAATTTTATTTTCTTCCTGTTTAAATATTTTTTTCTATATTTATTAGCCTTCCTTTTCAGCAAATGGTTTCCATTTTTACATATATACATATAAGGTGAATAAAAAAATTACCAAAGAGCAAACTTTGTTTACATGAGCAACATTCTGACACTAACAATGTAAGAAGCTGTCTTAGTGATTTTCTGACAGATTTAATGCATATGTTAGGGATAATAAATGTAATACCTAAATTTATATGTAAAATTAAACGTTTATAAAACATACAATATAAGCAATGGTTACATTTATGCACATAGGAGTCTTTAGCATGGACAGAAAAACCATGCTAATGACACTGATATTTGTCCATGCTAATGACAAATTTTAATTTAAATAAGATTATGAGCCATAATATAATCACAATGCAATAGTCCTTTCTGTGGCTTTTTAAAACACAAAAGTCCTATGCAAATAAGTAAAATGAAAATTTTAATTATAAAATAAACATGAAAATTATTATCCATTCTAATGACATACAATTGATGTACGCCCCTAATATTGAACTTCCATTCTTAAAATACAATACATGCTTCTATTTTCAGGCAGGGATAAAATGGCTACTTGTTGCCATGGAGAAACTTTATATTTTCAAACTATTGTCATATGTGAAAATGAAATTTTGATTAATAACCAGCTGTTGTAGTATGACCTTGTTTTGAAAATAGAATATGGAGGACAAACTTTAATTCTTTTTTTATATACTATAATTTTATTTTTTAAAAGAAATTTATTGGATAAATCCTCTCCTTGATTAATTTAAAGAAAGAATAACATTTGTTTCATTTTATAAACATGATATTAACTCTTGAAAATCTAGTATATACAAGGCACAGCTGCTGTGGACATCCATGCTAATGATATTTTAAACATTTATTCTGTTATTTTAAGGTGTTTTTAACTAAAAAGTGAGTAATTCTTGAGTGCAAATAATGAATAATATTAAGACAAACATATCTAAATATAAAAACATGACAGAAAACCTCTCAATTTTTTTTTGTATGCCGAAAGACATAAATTGTCCCCTATTTTGAGAATCTCCCGTTTATGTATTACACATAAACATACCAGTGACCATCAGTTCTATTTGAATAATGTTGCATTGATTGAAAGGGGACCCCCTAATTATCTTTGCCCAGAGCCTCAATTAGTCATAATTGGGCCCTGAGGTTAATCTTGGATTTTATTTTCTTATCTAATAGCAGTAGTTTGCATAAATTAAAGTGTAAATTAAAAATAAAATAAACAAGTTGGAAATTGCACGTGAAGCGTAGCAAATTAGGTGCGTTCGAACGATAACGAAGTTTTAAAAATATTACTTTCATATATCAATCTCATAACATTGTAAATAGTGAATTACAATTAAAACGCTCATCAAACAATGTTCTCCCTATACCATTATGTAATGGAATACTTTTGTGTGGCCTTGTAAATCAATAACAAATGTTCTTTGCACCACAAATTATGTAAGATGTATAGTATAATATGTACTTTATAGTTGCATATAAATTTTATTAAGTTCGCATGAGTGTAACACGATTAAAATGCATTTGAAACATTTTTTCCCATTGACCGTAATGTAATGGAATACTTTTGATTTTCCCTGTAATTGATCTATGCATCCGATTTTCATAAAATTTGAAATAACTCGAAAAAATTATGTAATAATTATGTGTTTTAAATTTCAAACGTATAGAATATATTTGAAACTTTTTCCCCATTGACCATAATGTAATTGAATACTTTTGATTGTCCCTGTAATTCATCTATGCACACGATTATCAAAAAATTTGAAATAACACGACAGAATTATGTAATAATTGCGTATTTTAAATTTCAAACGATTAAAATGCATTTGAAACTTTTTTCCCCATTGACCGTAATGTAATGGAATACTTTTGATCGTCCCTGTAATTGATCTATCCATCCGATTCTCATAAAATTTGAAATGACTCGACAAAATTATGTAATAATTATGTATTTTAAATTTCAAACGATTCGGTTGGGTAGTTTTTGCGTTGTTATATGCGGACAGACGGACGGACGGACAGACGGACGGACTGAACGATCACTATAGGTGCTACGTATTATATAATTACGAACGCACCTAAAAAGGCTCAACTAAAGTATATTTATACATAGGATATTTGATGTCCATGTAAAAAATTGGTATTTCGTATTTTTTCGATTTTTGTTACAACTTATGCTTTCCCTGTTAAGGAATTTTTATGGAAAACGAAAAAAGCAAAAGATAAAAAAACTATGTTCTGAGGTGATGTTTATGTATCCTTTAAGTAAAATGTTAAAAAACATTGAAAGGCAAACAAATAATTTGAATAAGTACAAAGCACAGGTTTAATGTACTAATTCTTTGTTAAATAAAAAGCCTTTTACAGTTATAACATCATTTTTAAAGACATTTTCTGTTAAGTAATTAATTTTCACATGATTTTACATAACAGGCGGTTATTGAAATTTTCGGCTCCTTTCTCTATAAAGCATTTTAAAAATCACCACTAGTAAGTTTTCATTATATGTGAAACATAATAAGGAGAGAAAATTACGGAATATCATACCGTGCAAGCAAAACGTTTTATAATTGACGCCAAAAGTTAACTTACATGCTACACATGTATTGCATTTACTTTTTCTAAGTCAAATTAATGGTATGCTGGAATTACTTTTATCAAATTTTACTATACATAGTTAAAATTGCGCCTGAAGAACTTATATTTTTACAGCTAAAATGTACATAGTTTTAATGTAATGGAAGATAAAGACCAGAAAACCATTGTCAATTTTTATTATCATAATAGATAATTTTACAATGTCTTTTTAAACTTTCAAGAGAGGCGTTTCAGTTTCCTTGGCCGCCTCCCTGGCTACGTGCCTGGTTGGGACCCACCGTAATCTTTACCCTTCATGGCTATGCATAACACAATATATGAAAATAAAATATGTGTAAACTATTTATAAAATGAATTTTAATTCCAAAATAAAATTTTAATGTATATTTAAATATTTTTAGACAATGTAACGAGGCTATAATAGAACATGTGCTAGTATACGGAATTTTATGGCTAAGTTCTAAATGCCAATTAATTATTTTGAAAATATGACATTAACCAATACGAAATCTTACTCTACGAAAAAAAGAAAGTTCTATCAGATCGTCGGAAGACTAAATTAGGCAAACCGTCCCCTGGCGTCACTAGAAGGGAATTATGAGTAATTGAATGATTTTTTAGAGCGTAAATAAAAAGATATTATGCAACAGATAAAAGAATAAATTTAAGTAATGGGATTATGAAGGATGAAAAATACATTTTACAGGGCTGCTTATGAAGAGCTTAGATAGAGCTAATAGTTTTTTCCAACATTAAAATTCAAATCTTTTTCTATTCTAAACAGATACATTTTCAGAATTTAGATTTTTATTCCTAAATTCAAAATTTCCCCGACTTTTCCAGATTATCCTGGTGGATAACCTGGAAAACTGGTGGATAAACAGGTATATATATATATTACCTCAAAAAATATATATTTTTTTTCGGCTTTTTAAATATATTTTTTATATTAATTTTTGGAAAGAAAAATGAATTCTAATCTATGATTTTAATTGACTAATTTTGCCATACATATTTAGAAAAATGTAACAATTTAAAAATTAATGGGGTCACTATTTCATAAACATAATTCTTATTTTTTACACTCTTTTAAACAGTTTTAAAATTTACATTGCTTACATGTCTTCAACATAATGGAGTGGGAGATAAATAAAAATGACTGTTATAGTGCAAGGAAAGTGCTGTTTGGTGCAGTATTTCGATTTCTGTGTATATCAACATGTATTGGAATGATCAAATTTTTTAATGGGTATTTCATTTTCCTTCCAGATTCTAAAGCATCAAGAAAAACTAACATAATATTAAAAAAAAAAAAAAAAAAAAAAAAAAAAAAAAAATTCTTTATGGAAATTTATTTATTTTGCATCATGTGCATTTAAGCAAGTATTGCAGCTGTTTTATATTAAATATAAAACATATGTATATATAAAAAGCATTTATATCCACATTTCATGCTTAATCATAAATTTTGCATTTATTCTATCAAACTTTCATAATGGTCTCTTAAAATAAATATAATATTAATAAAATAAATGATTATTATGAAAACCTTGTAAAAAAAATTTTCATTTCCTGTAGAATATATGATTAACTTCAAGTTATTGTAAATGTACAAAAGGATCATTCAAGCTGCAAAAATTTTGTTATCCATACAAATAAAACATATTTCATTTGTATTACATACAACTGAAAATTTATGAATTACATATTTTTTTTTCATCTTTTTTGCACCTGGATAATGAAACGTTACTTTCTTGCGGTATCCCAATATATCTGCAACTGATTTTTTTTCTTTAATGTGCCAAAAATAAGTATAAAACTGTTTCAAATAAATCTACCCTATATATATATATAAAATAACAATGAGATGATTTTTGTAACAACTCATTAAATGACTGATTATGTTTTACAGACATTTCTTCGAAAATATGGAACGTTTGGCGATAAAATTAAATCTTAATTATACATATTAGTAGGGGAAAAATGAGAGTCCGACCCCAGGAGGAGGCGTGAGGCGCGTGGTGGTGGTGGGGGGAGCCTCCTCCTCGAGCCTCCTCCTCAAGCCTCCTCCTCACTCCTCCTCCTCCTCCTCATTCCTCCTCCTCCTCAATCCTCAAGGTTGTCTTGTAAGAGAAGGGGTTAAAAGGATTTTTTTTTTAATTTTAAGCGGGAATTTCAGGGAGTTAGAATTTTTTTAGCCATACTGTAGTATGGGGGTGTTTTTTAATGTGGGGACTTTAAAAATTTTCGGCTTGTTACAGTATGTGTGGTATGTTTTTCGATTGACTTATGCTGTTGTTCATTTAAAAAGGTAATTAAAAATTATGAGTGAAATTTTTTCAACATACTCTAGTATGAGGGATTATTTTTCGAGTGATGATTTATTAAGAAATTTTAATAATTTAAACTTTAAAATTTTCAACAGTTTAAATTTATTTTGGGTCAAGTGTAAAAGTTAATCCAATTTAACAAATGAATCATTAAAATTAATTTAAAATAATAATTAAAAATAATGAGTGAAAAATAATTTACACACTTTAATTATTTCGGCGTGTTCCAGTATGTGGGGATGTTTTTCGATTAAATTTTGCTGTTGTTCACTTTAAAAGGTAATTAAAAAATTAGTTAAAAATAAGGAATGAAGCGACTTTTTTTTTTTTTTTTTTCACCGTGTTTTAGATGAGGAGTTAAGCGGGTATTTGGGTACACAGAATGTTTTTTTCTATACTTTTGTATGAGTGGTTTTTAATTTTAATGTGGCGACTTAAAAATTTTCAGTTTAGTGAAATTTAAGAGTTTGTTTTTTCGATTTTAAGTGGGAATTTGGGGAGATTGATTTTTTTTTTTTTTTTTTACTGTGTTTTTACATGATGAGTTAAGCGGGTATTTTGGAGGATATTATTATTTTAGACTAATCATTCACGAAGGCTATTTTGTGGATATAAATGTTTAATAGGGAGACTTTAACTTTTTTGCAATGAGATTAACGCGCGCTCGTCGACCTAACCGTATGGAGTTTATAGTTTTCTTCAAATCATGTGTGAATATTGGTTTAGAATTTCTGAGAATGACTTCCACCACTTTTATAGCTATCCATTATCATAAATAACACATGCTGGTAATGGGAATTTGCGAATAACAATTTTGAATATTTATTTAATGAAGGAACTTTAAAATTATTTCGAGTACTATTTTTAGTCAACTATGTTATACACTTAATATTTTAGAATAGTTAAAAAATAACTTTAAAATTTGAATGAAAAAATATGTTTCAAAATGGAATTTTACGTGTTAGCATTGAATCGCACTCGTTGTCCTAACTGTTCGGAATATGTGGTTTCCTTCGAACCTTGGTGAAAATTTAATTGAAATGATTATTATTATTATTTTGTGTGTGTTGTATGTATGTGTATTTATGTTTGTGTATTGTATGCATGTATGTGTGTGAATATATGTTTGTGTGTTGTATGCATGTGTGTGTATGTATATGCGTGTGTTGTATGTATGTATGTGTTGTATGTATGTATGTGTGTGTAAGTTGTATGTATGTGTATGTTGTATGTATGTGTTGTATGTATGTGTGTGTGTGTGTGTTGTATATATATATATATATATATATGTATGAAATAACACATGCTTGTAATGGGAATTTGAGAATAATAATTTTAAATATTAATTTAATGAAGGAACTTTAGAATTATTTCTAGTACTATTTTTAGTGAACTATGTCATACACTTGATATTTTGGAATAGTTAAAAAATAACTTTAAAATTTGAATGAAAAATATGTTTCAAAATTGAATTTTACGTACTAACATTTATTTACGCTCGTCGACCTAACTGTTTAGAGTCCTTGATTATCTTCGAGCAATGGAAAATTTAATTTTATTAATTTATTTATTTAGTTAGATTATTTTTTGATGATCCTGGTTTGAGGATGTTATTTTTGGATAATGAATAAATTTTAATGGTATTACTTTATTTTTAAGGGGTGTCTTACGAAGCGATTTAGATTGTTTTCGAGTGGAAAATTTAATCACATTTAATTTAAGAAATGGTTGATTAAAGGAAAAAAGGCAATTCAATTTAATTGGGTTCCTTTTTCGATAGATAAAAATAGGAATTAAAAATTTTATGAGAAATTTATTAATGAGAGTTATTGAAACTTATTATGAGTGTGACTCTATTTTAAGTAAAGGTTAGAAGAAAGTTTAAAAAATGACACTAAAAAATAAATATATTCATAACACATATATATATACATAGAATTAACTAGCAGTATTTTTAAACTAGAATAACAAACTGAACAATTTTCGTAAATATTATGAAAAAATAAATGCGCTTTAGAGAACGAAAAATTACTATTTGATTGTTATTTAATATTATAAAAATATTTAAATCTAAGCATTTCGTTTTAGGTAACAAACTTACTTTATTAGTTTAGTATATATTAATTTTCATCGTATGGCATTCAAATCACCAGTGTTCATGCAATACGGATTTTCCTACTTATCACATGCGAATGACTAAGCATGATTCATTCTTATCTTAGATAAGATATTACCCCAGAGTCTTCAATTCAATCGACTATATATTTTAACTATGATTAACTAATGAAGATACCAATTGCGTCACAATAATGATTTTATTAATTCAGATTTTAAATTAATATCAAATTGGAGGCTTTTTCTCTTTTCTCACAGATTAACTTTAAATAAAACTTAAATATTTATATATTCATTTACTTTATTAGTAAAATAATGAATGTATCACATTCATTTAGGATTTAACTATTTGAAAATTTAAACTAACCTTTTAATTAAACGATCACATAATTAAAACTATTATAAAATTAAATGTTTAAAAATATAAACGAAGGGTTCATTTTAAAATTTACTCATACTTGGGAATAATTTACTTGGGGAATATTTCTTAGAACCAGTGAACATTTTTAAGGAAAGGTTTTCATAAATATATACTAGGGTATATATATATAGTAACATTTCATATAACATCAAATTTTAGCAAGTACATGTATTGGAACACCCCCCTTTTTTTCTATCATACTTTTTCTCTCTTTGTTGTACTACTTTGGTTGAGAAATGCGGTTCAAAAAATCCAATTTGACAAAACGGACTATGATTAGGTAGTTTTTGAATACCTGCTTTACGAAAATAAATTTAAACTTTTGACATAAAGCTGTTCTTTAATAATTTAAAACAGAAATTATTTTTTATAATTAATCCTTAACAACTTTAGACATGATTTGATAAGTCATAAGGTCATTAAAAGGTGTTTTTAACGTATTAATTAATTTTCTTAATCAGTTCTTCTAAATATTAAAAACTTATTCATAAGAAAATCTTACCTGGCTAGGAAAATTCAACCTCCTTGTATGTTGGTCTCGCAAGGACTGACTGATAACATACCTGCTTATCTACCGAACCATGTGATAAGTGACGTTAGAGATCACGTGACCCTCATTATCTGCTGATAAGATAAGCACTGACTTGGAATTATCTTAATTAATTACCAAACCTCATTTTTTAAAAACCACACTAAACATTGCTCCCATTAATTAATCATGTAAATATAATTTATATCGTTTATGATTATCAGTTTTATACTAACATTTAACACCTATACGTATGTGTTGTATTAATTCTGTTAGTTTAATTCATACAAATTTCAACTAAAGCATCCTATGCTAGTTTTCATATATTTATTATCACATCACGTGATACAATTTCTTGTGATGTTTTAGAAATAATAGATATTTAATTTTTTTAATTAGTTAAAAACATTAAAAAAATTTTATTGCTTTTTAGCATGAATATTTTAAGAAAAACATATTTTATTCTGAAATATCAAATTTAAAAACTAACTCTTAAGAATATGACTCGATGCAATTTACTTATTTTATACAAGTTAACTTTACTACTTGACAGAAATATATTCAAACGCAAAGCGATTTAACTTTCACATTTTTAAAGTTATTTATATAATATACTAACATTTAATTGTAATAGGTAAAATTTTATTAAAAATATTGAAGAAAATAAAATTTATACTATGTAAAAAATTAAAACACCATTTAAAAATATTAAACAACAACAAACTTGTAATTAAGAGATGAATAAATATAAAAATATATGAATCACACAATAATAAAAAGAAATACTTAATCATTCATAAAAATTCTTCCTTTGATCATTCGCATCTGTGTTAGTAAAAATATAACACTAAAGTGTTCAAAAAGATTATAAGCGTTTCCAAATCAACAAAGAAAATTGAGTATTAAATATCAAATAATGGACATGCACTCTTTACACTCACATCTTACAGCGTACTTAGTAACCAAATTTAATGATTTTTAAGCATGTCTTCTTAAATTTTTTTCAATGTAAGACTATCACAGTTGAATTTTTAGCTTTCTCTTCATAACTTTATCGAGAAATATGTAATGTATACCACATGATTTCATTAAATGAATCACAATACAATTCAAACTTCTCATTTTCAATGTTTTATATATACTAGTGTTTATCAAATAGGTGGTTATTCTGAACAATCATTACTTAGTATATTCATGAAAAGTTTGTTTTGAACGGTTTTTAACTCAAATGGTGTGAGAGAAGGATATATTAGGACAGAAATTATTAAATATAGAGTCTTTAAAGTTTATATCCGTGCAACAATTGGCATTTCAAGAAACAAAGTTGTGTCATATTTGAAAGCATTCTTTATATTCGAAACGCACACATGATCACGATCACATCACTGAAGAGTATAGAGAAGCTGTTTATGATGTATATAATTTGAATTTTCATTAACACAATATTATAACCGAAGTTTTTCGACAGTTTGAAAAATTATGATGCACAACGTCTGCACACGTTAACACAGAATAAGATTAGCTTATGCCCTTTCGATGATAAGCGTTATTTGCAGGTAAGATGTATTAACATAACAAAATTTTCTTGGTAATTTTACTCGCAGGTTTCGAAACCACAAACATCTGATCATACTTCTCATTTTTAACACGCGACACTAACCATTGGGCCATTAAAGCCCGTAATTTAGTAACTAAAAATTAAGAAAGATCATCGAAAATGATTACTTCACACATGCAAAAATAATTTTTATTGTGACTTATCAGTTAAAAATCACGAAGAAAAGAAAAATATCACATATGTTTTGGATTACTTTGAGATTTTATGAGTCACTTCATCAGTTAAATAGACATAACCACTTCTTATGAATCACTACTTATGCTTAAATTTTGAAACACTTGCTTATATGAAATGTATTATATTTTAGTTTATCAGTGATAGTGCGATTACTTGTTAATAATTTTAATGTTATTAAAAAAATTTAAAAAAATCAAATGTGAATAATTAATTAAAAAAACACAAGTCACTATTAAAGGTTTGAACAAATTATTAAAATTATTTTACAAAACTTTTCAAATTATTTAAAAATGTTTCACTAATATTTAGTAATCGTCAAATTTTAATGTCGATAATCATTTATGTGAGTCAGGTTTTCTGTTTTAACTGTTAAGTTATCAGATTCCCCCTTCAAGTACATCTCATTGATAAGTTTTAATCAACCAATCAACTATTTATTTACCCCAGCAACCAGCTATTTGTTTACCCTAGTAACCAAAAAGCTTTTGTCGACACATGAACAAAATTTTGAAGATGCAAGACTCTTCATTTTCATTCGAAAAAACAATGACTTATGTAATAAATTTTTTCTTTACTTAAATGAAACCTTCACATGTGTATGGTAAAACTTGGAAAATTTCATTTAATGCACAAATTTAAAGTTAACAGACAAGGTCTTCACACATCTTTTAGTATTTTACTAACACTTTGCCAAATATCTTTAGAAAACAACAACAGAATTTTAAATAATTATTTTAATAAAAATTCTCTTTTGTAAGTGACATTATTAAACTAACTTGAAAAATTAACTTGGCAAAGCAAGTTTTCACTATTCCAACTAAGTAATATTCATAAGTTTTATATGATAAACAACCTGTTTGGTTATGTCCCAGCATGGCTTTATAAAATGTATCTAAAATAACCTTTAATATCAATGTTTAAAAATATGCGAATAATTCAGTTAGTCTTTTATAGATGATTATTTTCCCTTCTATTATTTAAAAGACATTTTAAAATAAAATTATTACTGATGCCAGTTTATCCCAGTGTTATGAAATGTGTATGCAAAACTTTTAATTCTAATTTTCACATTTTATTATTTCAAATTATTGTTTTCAAGTTGTACTAAAATTTGGAAAAAAATATTTAATTTTCATGTATAATTAAATTGAAATACTTTAATAATAAAGACACATTTAACATTGTATACTCACCTAATCCAACACTTTCACAAATACACGTCCGACTCGCTCCAAGGTTTAGGAAGAAATGAGAGATTCAAAGTCCTTATCAGAAAATGTTATCAGATAGTCTTATCTTAAGATAAGTGACGTCAGAGAACATATGTCATCAACTGCTCACGTGATGTATATCACATGACCAGTGCTTTGTTAATTAATCTTATTAATTAATTAAAAATATTAAATAATTTAATTTAATACTTAATAATTAATTAATTAATAATTAATAATTTAATACTTAATAATTAATTAATAAGATTAATTAACAAAGCACTGGTCATGTGATATACATCACGTGACCAGTTGATGACATATGTTCTCTGACGTCACTTATCTTAAGATAAGACTATCTGATAACATTTTCTGATAAGGACTTTGAATCTCTCATTTCTTCCTAAACCTTGGAGCGAGTCGGACGTGTATTTGTGAAAGTGTTGGATTAGGTGAGTATACAATGTTAAATGTGTCTTTATTATTAAAGTATTTCAATTTAATTATACATGAAAATTAAATATTTTTTTCCAAATTTTAGTACAACTTGAAAACAATAATTTGAAATAATAAAATGTGAAAATTAGAATTAAAAGTTTTGCATACACATTTCATAACACTGGGATAAACTGGCATCAGTAATAATTTTATTTTAAAATGTCTTTTAAATAATAGAAGGGAAAATAATCATCTATAAAAGACTAACTGAATTATTCGCATATTTTTAAACATTGATATTAAAGGTTATTTTAGATACATTTTATAAAGCCATGCTGGGACATAACCAAACAGGTTGTTTATCATATAAAACTTATGAATATTACTTAGTTGGAATAGTGAAAACTTGCTTTGCCAAGTTAATTTTTCAAGTTAGTTTAATAATGTCACTTACAAAAGAGAATTTTTATTAAAATAATTATTTAAAATTCTGTTGTTGTTTTCTAAAGATATTTGGCAAAGTGTTAGTAAAATACTAAAAGATGTGTGAAGACCTTGTCTGTTAACTTTAAATTTGTGCATTAAATGAAATTTTCCAAGTTTTACCATACACATGTGAAGGTTTCATTTAAGTAAAGAAAAAATTTATTACATAAGTCATTGTTTTTTTGAATGAAAATGAAGAGTCTTGCATCTTCAAAATTTTGTTCATGTGTCGACAAAAGCTTTTTGGTTACTAGGGTAAACAAATAGCTGGTTGCTGGGGTAAATAAATAGTTGATTGGTTGATTAAAACTTATCAATGAGATGTACTTGAAGGGGGAATCTGATAACTTAACAGTTAAAACAGAAAACCTGACTCACATAAATGATTATCGACATTAAAATTTGACGATTACTAAATATTAGTGAAACATTTTTAAATAATTTGAAAAGTTTTGTAAAATAATTTTAATAATTTGTTCAAACCTTTAATAGTGACTTGTGTTTTTTTAATTAATTATTCACATTTGATTTTTTTAAATTTTTTTAATAACATTAAAATTATTAACAAGTAATCGCACTATCACTGATAAACTAAAATATAATACATTTCATATAAGCAAGTGTTTCAAAATTTAAGCATAAGTAGTGATTCATAAGAAGTGGTTATGTCTATTTAACTGATGAAGTGACTCATAAAATCTCAAAGTAATCCAAAACATATGCGATATTTTTCTTTTCTTCGTGATTTTAAACTGATAAGTCACAATAAAAATTATTTTTGCATGTGTGAAGTAATCATTTTCGATGATCTTTCTTAATTTTTAGTTACTAAATTACGGGCTTTAATGGCCCAATGGTTAGTGTCGCGTGTTAAAAATGAGAAGTATGATCAGATGTTTGTGGTTTCGAAACCTGCGAGTAAAATTACCAAGAAAATTTTGTTATGTTAATACATCTTACCTGCAAATAACGCTTATCATCGAAAGGGCATAAGCTAATCTTATTCTGTGTTAACGTGTGCAGACGTTGTGCATCATAATTTTTATTAAACTGTCGAAAAACTTCGGTTATAATATTGTGTTAATGAAAATTCAAATTATATACATCATAAACAGCTTCTCTATACTCTTCAGTGATGTGATCGTGATCATGTGTGCGTTTCGAATATAAAGAATGCTTTCAAATATGACACAACTTTGTTTCTTGAAATGCCAATTGTTGCACGGATATAAACTTTAAAGACTCTATATTTAATAATTTCTGTCCTAATATATCCTTCTCTCACACCATTTGAGTTAAAAACCGTTCAAAACAAACTTTTCATGAATATACTAAGTAATGATTGTTCAGAATAACCACCTATTTGATAAACACTAGTATATATAAAACATTGAAAATGAGAAGTTTGAATTGTATTGTGATTCATTTAATGAAATCATGTGGTATACATTACATATTTCTCGATAAAGTTATGAAGAGAAAGCTAAAAATTCAACTGTGATAGTCTTACACTGAAAAAAATTTAAGAAGACATGCTTAAAAATCATTAAATTTGGTTACTAAGTACGTTGTAAGATGTGAGTGTAAAGAGTGCATGTCCATTATTTGATATTTAATACTCAATTTTCTTTGTTGATTTGGAAACGCTTATAATCTTTTTGAACACTTTAGTGTTATATTTTTACTAACACAGATGCGAATGATCAAAGGAAGAATTTTTATGAATGATTAAGTATTTCTTTTTATTATTGTGTGATTCATATATTTTTATATTTATTCATCTCTTAATTACAAGTTTGTTGTTGTTTAATATTTTTAAATGGTGTTTTAATTTTTTACATAGTATAAATTTTATTTTCTTCAATATTTTTAATAAAATTTTACCTATTACAATTAAATGTTAGTATATTATATAAATAACTTTAAAAATGTGAAAGTTAAATCGCTTTGCGTTTGAATATATTTCTGTCAAGTAGTAAAGTTAACTTGTATAAAATAAGTAAATTGCATCGAGTCATATTCTTAAGAGTTAGTTTTTAAATTTGATATTTCAGAATAAAATATGTTTTTCTTAAAATATTCATGCAAAAAAGCAATAAAATTTTTTTAATGTTTTTAACTAATTAAAAAAATTAAATATCTATTATTTCTAAAACATCACAAGAAATTGTATCACGTGATGTGATAATTGATGGAGAGATTTTTACATACCTAAAAATATTTTGTAATAATCATATTGCTTCCTTAGTACCTTTGATTTCCCTCCGATATTTCTCTCCCCAAAATTGTGCATCAATTTGATCAACCAATTTATTTATTTTACAATAATTATAATCAAATCTGTTAGTGATCGTATTATGTTTCTAGGATCTGATTAGGGAAAAGAATATTTTCTGTAGCCTAAGGAATACTAATAACAATTCTAATAAAATGATAACATTCCTTACAAAATACTTCCAATTAAAATTTCTTACAAAAAAAATATTCTTATCCAAAAAAATTTAGATTAATTTATGCGTTGTGTTTTTTTTGACGTTATCAGATCCTTATGAAACGTTGATCAGCATGCACCTAGAGTAATTTCGACACATACTCCATAAATCATCACCATGCTTTGTCATTTATAAAACAAAAACATTTATTTGTACAACACAGATCACACATAATACACTAAATATATACATGCACATAAATAAATTACAAAGATACAAAATAATCAAATCAAAATCTATTCATTTTTTTATAGCTGTTGGCATTACTGCATAATTACATTTTATGCTTTGTAACACGATATTTTCAATATTGAATTTGATTTCATAAATTCGTGAGAAATCATCACCATAATTAATTAACCGGCGGGACAATTGGCGTGCAAGTGTTTCACCATTATTTTTTAGTTCGATCATATTCTATACTCGTGGGCAAAATAAGGGGAAATAAGTCGGTAAAAAGCATACCTTTTTTAAAGTTGCTGACATCATAGGTAAATGCATATCCGGACCGATGAGTAGAAGTCCGGCACACTTTTATTGCTCATATTGGCGAAGATTATCACTCGAGCACGTTTGGTAGACTGACTGCCTGACTGACTGACTGCCTGACTGACTGACTGACTCGTAATTTTTTTTTTACAAATTTCAGAAGCAAAAAAGTGTATAATAATTATTCTGTAGTCGAGTTATCCTTCGACCATTCACAGTTTTCCTTTTAACATATTTTTTTCCCCTTCCAGTCTCATTGGCTGTCCTTAAATTGACTATTAACTTGAACGCCCCCTAATTTTAATTTTCTAGGGGCTTCTACAGGCCTAGTCGTCAGAATGTCTATGTTGTTGATAACTATTACCACACACGCAGATGAGATTTCCCCTTTTGCCCTGTCGTAAATACACAATAATGAAAATGTCTCTGTTTTGTCATTTATTTATGGGCGTCCGTCACAGTCTTATTGCCGCTATAAATTTCTTGTCTGAGTTGTAAATCCACTGTCCTCTGTTCCTTTCTTTTTTTATAATTTATTTCCGATAGTTAGTTTTCTTTACAGAATTGTCTGGTTTGAGTGATGTGGGTTTTACACCCATCATCTATCCCCTGGGTCTAAAAAAAAATGAGGTCTGTAGACATCATTTTTGTGCACACCACACTGCCGCAACTGTTGTATCCATATTCATTGGAATTTGGATTCATTTCTGGTGAACACTTCCAAGGTCCGATTATCTTCACTTTTGTGTATTATTTCCCCATGCCCAAATTTTGATACAATAATTAAATTAATTCATTAAAATGCCAAATCATGCAATCAAAGCCAAGTATAAATTTGGAATAATTTTTTCTACACTAAGGAAGAAAAAAAAATATAACATGTAAAAGCTCCGAAAAATCTAAACCTGAATTTGAGATGTATTGGCACACTTTTTGTTTATTTTAAATGTATAATATTTTAAACACATAAAGTAAAATATGTATTAACCCAAAAACAAAACAAAAAGTATAACACAAATTCATAGCAACACCAATGTTATTAGCATAACATATCTGGATTAGTATCGAAATAGTAAAATATATATACAATGTTGAGAAACCCTTCTTTATGTACATCATATGAAATATCTAAAAAAAAACAAATATACCCTGTTGTGTATATTCTGCACTTCATAAGATTATTAACACAAATCATAGCTGAATGTTACAAATTTGAATTATGTTAAGTGTTGATAAAATGGGTAATGTTATATACACATTCCTCATCATTCTCGTGGAGGAGGTATAGAGAACATCGCTGCAGACACATGTGCTCAAAGCATACCTTATTGCTATCCATACGAGAAGCGAACGTTTTCTTAAATGAGAAAAAGAGGAAAAAAAAACGAGCTAGCGCGAAAAAGAGCGCATCCTATCAGTAGCGCGCATTTTGATTGACGGGTGCTAATGACGTGCTTAGTAGCCTAACACCCTGAAACGGTAATGGATGGCTCTTCCTAGAATCAATCCCGATAACTCACCCCTCTACAGAGGCAAAACTTGTTTGTAATTGAGATAACGAATGTTATGGTCCTTGCAAGCCACCCAGGTATGTCTCGTTTTTTTGTCTTAAAAATTATATTTCTTTTGCATGAAACTTATGTTAAACTATTAGAAACTAACCCGTATTAACCTATAACCTGGTACGCATGCCTTCCTTGTAAATTTTCACCCCTTTATTTTATAAAATTGACATATATTCGCTATAAAACCATGTACTGTGTACTGTTTATTTTGTATTTTCAGGGAAAATGGCTTCTTATAGACTGGCTGAAGACGCTTGCTGTCGAAAATCTCGTATTTCCCGCAGAATATATTGGAGTCTCAGAGAAGTATCCTAATAAAATTGCCTTTCAGGAAATAATACCGCGATTATGCAATCGTTTAACCATGTTCCTAAAATTATATTATGATTCTGAACATTGCCTGAAAGATTTTAATATCCAATGCTAAAAATTATAATATCACAACTTGAAAAAAAAATTTTTGAAAATCAATGTGCCTTTTCATTTCACTGGCTGATAATTGCAATTAAACTTGAAAAACTAAAGTCAAATTTTGCCACCAGAGAAAAAAAATTAGCGAAAAAAAAAAAATTCTTTTTCATTACTGGGTGTGATATTGTTGATAAAAACTTTCTGCAAGTAAATCTTTACCGTGCATATCTACCTAAAAAAATATATAACGAAAGAAAAATCTGATATGTTTCCTAAATGCTTAATTTGAGGGGGGGGGGGGGGTTATCTAGCAAAACATGAATAAAAGGGAGTGAAATCCCTGAAATATTTTTTGTTTATAAATCTTATGCTACCTTAGAAGAGTCTAAAAGAATATTTCTAAGTGTAAATGCTTTTAATAAATGCTGGTAAATGCTATAAAGTGTGAAATGAAGTAATATTAATAGAGTGTATCTATATACCATCCATTTATTTACCTTTTCTTGTTGTAGTTTGATTATTTAAAATTTTCAAAGACACTATAGTATGGAAGGAAAAAAAAATACATTTTGAAAACAAAATTACTTAATCATTTGAAATATGTATTGACTTCTATATCTAATTTTATTACTAAAATGATTCAGCATGTCATACTGATTAAAATAATTTATCTTTTTTTATTTTTATTATTATTATTTTTTTTTTTTTCCCAAAATTTACTCTGTTGTTTAGAGTTAAATTGAATTTTTTTTTTTTTTTTTTTTTTTTTTTTTTTTTAAATACTTAAATATTTGTATTTATATATATATATTAATTTGTACGGATTATTGACAATCGAGTATATACATTTAGTGAATAACCTGGCCAGGTTTGATAAATACTCTCTGCCCGCAGAAAGATTTCCTTATATTCATAAATATATGTGCTCACACTGCCGTATGATATCCATACATGAACCTTTATATTGTTTTATTATTATTGTATTTGAATGCCTTATCTAAATATTATTATGAAGTGTGTGAAAGTTCGAAATCGATACCACTTACAATTAAAAAAAAAATTTGTTTATTTATTTATTTATTTATTTATTTATTTTTTTATGTGCAAATGTACACTTTTTATAAAATATTGTTATTTTTCCATACGCCTATGTCGGTAAAAAAAAATATATATATACCTAATAATATATATAGTGTCGTTTAATCTTCGCATTTAAAAAAAAACTTCCTAATTTATTTGCTTTTATAAGATTCCTGATAAGACTCTAAAATAATTTTGCGTCTGTTACTTATCCAATGTAACTAAGTATTGCCTTGTGATGAAGTCTAATTGTTATAACTTTCTTTTGTATACTATCCCAGAAGATCTTCTTTTGAAACTACGTTGCGTGAGTAATGTCATCATACTTATATCTAACGTGCAGCAAAAGAATTTGTAATACCTTTTATTTTCAGGCAAAGGTAAAAGAAAAAAAAATTCCTGTAAAATGTCCTCCAAAAAAAAATATAACCTTTACTTATTTATTTAATTATTTATTTATTTATTTATTTTATTTTATTTTATTTTTTTTTTAATATATATTTTACTCTGCCTATTAAATATTATTGGGAATGCTTATATCACACGCGTTTTCGTAAAATCCTAACCTTAACATTTTATCTTTTTAGCAAACCATCTTAAAATTGCCATGCGACTAAATCTGATATTCAATTTTATAGCTTTCTGTCGTGCCCTGCCTAGAGAAATATTTCCGAATCGAGAGCAACTCTTCCCCCTTCTTGATCTGGGGTGAGATAACTGTGTTTATTCCCCGCGACCTGTCATCCGCTCCATCCATCTCGTCAAGCGGAAAGTCTTCTGTTGGTGAGAAAACCTTATTTTTTTTTTCTTTGAGTTCTTTATTTATTTATTTTGTTTTTTTTTTTTAATCCTATGTGCTGAGTTTCCACGTTATTTTGTTGTGTCAATAACTTGCCTTGCCATTGTTATCTGTTATTTTATTCTTGCGTACTTCGCCGAACTTCTTATCAAATTTCTATATAAAAGTCTGTATTTTTTTTTTTTTTTTTTTTTTTTTTTTTTTTTTTTTGTACTCATATACATATTTTTAATCTCAATTTTGCATATGCGTTGTTTGTAAGAGTTATTTCTCTTCAAGTTGTTTCCACTTTATTTAAATATGCAGAATAAATAATTAAAGTTTTTTTTTTTTTATTTATTTATTTTTTTTTTTTATTGATTATGCACTAGGCGAATTTATTTTGAGCAATTGCTTCTGTCCTAGTCATCCAATGTACAATTATCAGTATTGTTTATTTATTTTATTTATTTATTTTTTTATTTTTATTATTTATTTATTTATTTATTTATTTATTTATTTATTTATTTTTTTTTTATGCAACATGAAGTTCTGTGAAGTACCTATGTAATATTTAGTGTATGTAATGATTTTTTCGAGTGTGCCTGCACATTTCCCCAATTGTAACTCAGAGGGAAATAGTACACTCATCTTGCTATCCCTTTCCTTTTTTTTTCTCTCTATGTTGCTTGATTTTAAAAGGCAAGTTATTATATGATGTCTTAAAAACGCATTGTTTTCAAAAAGAGAAGAAAAAAAAATTATCGACATAAAATTTGTTTCTTAAATACATGATACAAATCCCTATATATTACGAATACACTAGATAATTTTAAATAATAATTAGGGCTTATGTTTCTTTTTTTTTTCTTTCAAATTTTTGTTATGTTTCCCCCTCTGAATCCTCCTCTGCCGTACTGTTTTTCCCGTCTATATGAGGAGTTGCTGCTCTAGGCGCGAATAGTAAATCGATGTTCCTTTTTATAGGCCGAGCATAATTACCTGTTAGGTCTTTTAGTAAATAATTATTGTTGCGTAATTTTTTTATTACTTCAAAAGGACCGTCAAACTTGTTCGCCAGAGCGCCCGGATTTATACGTTTTAAGTATACTACTTGTCCCAAATTCAGAGTAGGTGTATGTAGCAGGTCCTCTTCTTTAGCATACTCATCCTGCATGCGTGACTGATTGGCCAGTGCTTGTAGTTTCACTTCTTTAATGTGTGCCATTCTCTGTGCCACATAAGTTTTAGTTGAGACCTTTTCTGTGGGAATATGCGATGTAAACGGAGTTCTCAATTTTCTCGCAAAGAAAATGAGTGCGGGAGCGAATCCTAAAGCCCTGTGAATTGTGTTATTATAATGAAGTTTAAAAAAATCTAGCCGAATGTCCCATTCCGTTGTGCTTTTTGACATTGCAATTAGGGAGCTCTTCAGAATTCGGTTTACCGTCTCAGCAATTGCATTCGCCTTGGCTCTGTATACACTCGTAAAGTGTAATTCTATATTTAATGCCTTTGTATATTCTCTGAATAAATCACTTCTAAAATATTTTGCATTGTCCAGATATATGCTGTTGCAAATTCCAAAAGTACTGAAGTACTTATTCAGCACATTGAGAATTGTCTGTGTTTCTACATTTCTTAATGCAACCGCTTCTAAAAATCTGGAAGTTGCGTCAGTGATAGTCAGAATAAATTTATTTTTTCGCACAGAAAATGTTAGAGGTCCACATACGTCAATATGTAGTATACTTCCTACTTCCTGGTCTTTAACCACCCTTTGCACTGGTACTTTTATTGTTTTGTGATGTTTAGCTGTTTGACACGCTGTACAGTTCGCACAGAATATTTTGATATCTCTGTACATTCCATGCCAAAATATCCTATCCTTAATGGTGTCATAAGTTTTCTGGAATCCAAAATGGGGGGAATGCGCGTCTTCCATAATGGCTATTTTCAAAGAGTCAGGGGCAATGAGTAGTTCCTTTTTTTCTGTACCTGGTCTCAGAATTAATATTTTATCATCATTTAACATATATCTTTTTGTTGTTCGATTGTTTTGTCCCTTTTCTATTTTGTCAATTATTTTTCTTAACTTTTCGTCTGCATATTGTTCTGATTTAATATTGTCATTAGACAAAGCCTCGTTGACTTTAAATAGAGTATTGTGTAATTGTAAGTCCGTTTCTAAATTGCAAATATGTCGAGATACAAAATCAGCGGGGTTGACCTTACCTTCAATATGCTCAAAAATATAATTATATTCCGCCAAATCTGTCATCCATCTTTTGACTATGTCAGATTGCGCTTCTAAATTCATTTGCTGTGTAATGGGTTTCGAATCCGTCAGAATCGTGAATTGCCTACCCCATAAAATATGTTTAAAATGATTGACTGATTCATGAATCGCCAATAATTCAAATTTTATACTGGGGTAGCTTTTTTCTGCCCCTCTTAATTTTCTCCCAAAAAACTCGATAGGCAATAAAATGCCATTAGACTCCTGCGCCAGAATTGAGGATATGGCTAGCTTCGAGGCGTCACATATCAAAAATAATTCCTTGTTATAATCTGGGGGTCTAAGTGTAGGGTTTTGTATTATTGCTTCTTGTATGTTTTTCAACGCCTGTTCATGCTCCTCACCCCATTTGAATTTTACTTTTTCTTTTGTAAGTTCTACTAAGGGATGTACAATATCTGAATAATTTCTAATTAAAGATCTAAAGTAGTTTGCTAGACCCAGAAGTGATCTTACTCCCTTTTTTGTTTTTGGACGTACTAGGTTTTTAATTTTATCTATGTTTTTTTTTGCTGGGGAATATCCCCATCGGTTGAGTTGGAAGCCCAGAAAATCTATTTCTTCTTTGCATATTTGCATTTTTGAAGGCTCTATGGTCAGATTGTGGTCAATGAGAGTCTGTAGAACTTGCTCTAAAATTTGTAGCATTTCTTGGATTGTATTGGTACCAATTACCACATCATCCATGAAGTATGCCACTTGGGACTTGTTGAAATGTCCCAGCACTTTATCAATTAATTCTGCGAAATAAGCGCTGCTGTTCTTTGTCCCAAAAGCGAGCCTTAAAGGGTTAAATTTTCCTTCCTCAGTAATAAATGCTAGTTTTTGCCTATCCTGTGGCCTTAAATTTATCTGAAAAAAAGCACTATGGAGATCTAACACCGTGTAGTACCTTTTTCCGCTGATCGAGTACAGAATTTCTTTAATATCCGGTATGGGAAAGCTGTATGTGTGTAGAATTTGATTTAATAACCGATAATCTATAGCCATTCTATATTTGGTTTCATTTTTCTTTTCTTTATTACTTTGTTTCTTTTTAACAAAAATTACTGGAAACGCATAATTTGAGTCTGATTTTTCAATAATCTTTGCTCTTAGTAAATTCCGTATCTCTGTTTTCGCATATTGTCTGACTGTTTGAGGTAGTTTATAAGGTTTGGTTTGTATCGGGTAGTCATGACTTAAATTAAATTTTGGTATAACTAAAGATGTTTGACCTAAAGTATCATATGACTTTGAAAATGCATGCGCTTTTCTCATGAGTATGTTTTTTAATTTTTCTCTTAGGTCTTCGGGTAAATGTGTTAAATCAAAGTCTGTCTCTCTTAACTCTGCTTCTCTTAATTTTCTGATCTCTTCGATATTTAAGCTATTTAATTCGTAAATTGTTCCTTGTTCAATGTCCTCGGATTTTGTATCCTGTTTAAAATCTATATCTTTTGTTATTTTGCCTACATTTATCCCTTTATTCAACTTTATTCTTTTGTCAGTGTTATTTGCTATTATGACATGAATTTTACTATTTTGTTGCACTTCATGCAATGAAGTTTGAAATGTGAATTTCGAGTCGTTTCTCAAGGGTTCTAATAATATTACCTCTTGTTCTGCTATGTCATCATGACACTGTAAATTAACTATTTTTTTTGAATTTGCATTTATAAAAATTGTTGCTATGGTCTTAGCATACATATTTTTTTGCTTAGTGATGGGCTGTGTCTTTTTCTTGTTATCATTATTCTTTTCTTTTACATAAGACCCTGATGGATTGTTTTCTTGCCTATCCTTGTCTTCTGTTTCTGAAGTTAGATTATTAACTTGTATCCCTTTTTCCTTTTCTGGAATATTCAGTTTAATTTTTATATTTTTGAAAATAAGTGTTTTTTCTTTAAAATTCAAAATCATATTATTATCCCTTAAATAATCGTATCCCAAAAGCATTTGGTATTCTCGACCGAAATCTTTATTTGTGATGTAAAATGTACCTGTTGTAAAACTGCCCTTTAATCTGAAAACCAGTCTAATACACTGTTTAAAATAAATTTTTGAATTCGTTAAAGTTTGTATTTGTATTTGATTTCCTAGATATTTAAATTTTACATTTTTTTCCTTTAATTTATCAAAAATAGTGGGCGAAAGCAATGAGACCGCCGCGCCACTATCACATAACGCTTTAAATTTGATGTTATTTATCTCTAGGTCAATGATGGGTAACTGATTTTCTCCTTCATTTCTAACACTGGCAATAAATCTGTTTATTTTGCGACACCCTTTAAACTGAGACTCACCTGTGTCGCTAAAATATTGTTGTTTATTTTCAGCGAGCCTCTGATTTAGTTTTCCGACCTTTGTTTTTCGTATCGTTTTTTGTTATTGAATGAACCTCTTTTGGAATGGCCTCTGTGTTTATTTTCCCTTTTGCTATTTTGTTCATTGTAATTATCCTCTTGCTCGTCTGTCTGGGATTTATTAAAATTGTTTTGATAGCCACCTCTTCCACGACCTCTTGAAGGCTGTGCGAACCCCTGTGCTCCTGTATTATGGTAATATTCCTGTGGATACATATAATTGTATATGGGGGGAGGGGGGGTAGGAAAGTGAGGTGCTATATAGCCATAGTTCCAATTGCCAAAATTATTGTTACCATTATGTCCCTGATACCCCATATTTTGGAATCCTTGTTGCTGTTTATAGTTATTTCTGTAACCTCTTGTGCGTGAGACCTGCGACCCTCTATTAATTTGAAATCTGTTAATATTCGTAGCCGCATTATCATTACTATATTTTTGTCTGAACCAACAATCTTTTGTTTCATGGTTTTCTTTCCCGCATACCTCACAGCATGTTTTTTCTCTCTCCGATCTATTATTTAATTTCA
The DNA here is from genome assembly GCA_964019185.1 of Maratus speculifer. NCBI lineage: Eukaryota > Metazoa > Arthropoda > Arachnida > Araneae > Salticidae > Maratus > Maratus speculifer. The sequence goes on along the minus strand of OZ025298.1, from coordinate 211,803,281 downwards.
ATTTAAGGTTGTTTATTTCGGTGACGAGTGTCTGAATTTGCTCTGCACTGTCTGCACTTAATTTATTTAATTTTCCCAATATTTCATTCTCTTTATTAACGGTAATGCTATTTATTTCGGGAATATTTGCTTGATTGTAAGCCTCTTCCAATCTTAGTGCGGACTTGCATGCTGCCTCAAAATTTTCGGGTGCATTTTTTCTCACTTCTAAACTAATATCTGCGCGAATTGCATCCAGGAATCTAGCCAATTTCATTTGGTCTAAAAATTTTGCGTTGCTGTTATCCTCTAATTTTTGACCACTTTTTTTTATATATAAATTTGCCGTAGCATTAAATTCATTTATAAAATTAGCTAATGTTTGATCGGGTTTCTGCTTTAGACTGAAAAATAAATTCTGAGCACCCCCGAAATTACATTTAACGGAAAATAATTCCCTTAACTTCTCATTGAATTTTCCTATGTCTGCTTCTAAAAATAATGATTCATCCTGCATGAGAGTTTCCCTTGCCGATCCTATGATCTTGGCTTTCAAAATTATTAATTTGTGTTCATCGCTATATTTCGTTTTGTCAATTAAATTATCAAATTGTAGTAGGAAATAATTGATATTAGTTTCTTTTTTACCATCAAACGGATAAATTAATCCTACTAAATGCTCTGCATTAGGAGTTGCCATATTTCCTATCCCAGAAATTTTTGATCCCGAATTCTTTGTTTTTTTTCTTTGTTTATCGTTTTTGTTCTCTCCCGAAATTTTTTCGTTTTTATTTAATAATATTTTTAATTGCCTTCTTGTTTTAACGCCACTTAAACGCGTGTTATTTCTGAGAGATTTCCTCGTACCTCCTTTAGTCATAAAATCAATTATCCTCAATTTTTTTAAATAATAAAACTACAATGATTTACTTAAAAAAATAACCAACGTGATATAAATATATCCACATATCTTATTATTATTATTTTTTTTAATTTATACAGTTTTATCCACATGTGCTAACATAAAATATCAAAATATTTGATGAATTTTAGAATAAAATCCTTTCTATCATAAGACACATAAATACATAAAATTAAATAACAACCTTTCTTTTTTTTTTTTCAATAGTGTAAACATACATATATATACACTTTTTGTTTTTTTGAAAAATGTGCCAATTATCTCAAACAAAAATACACTTGCATGCCAATGTCTCGGTTTAGTATCATATTCATAAAATTTATTATGTGAAAAAAAAAATAATTTTTATTTACTTTATTATTTTACGTATATATATACCAATTTTAACAACAACTCCTATTTTCTTGTAATAAAAAGAGAATCTCCAATCTAATTATCTCCTTTAACATGTATATTTGTCATAATCATTCATTCATTTCATTATCATTTTTTTTTTTTTTTCACAAAAGGGATTCAAGTAATCACAGAATTAATTAAATATTTACTTCTAATATGGCAGTAATAATATTTAAATTGAAACTAATTAATTTCTTGAAAAATAATTTGGTTCTTTAAAGTACTCAAATTAAAAGAAATTACCACACTACTGTATTATTAAAGTACTAAAGTCAACCAAGTTCGTTCTTTTAATCATTTAAATTAAATACATAAAAATAAATAATTAAGGAACTGGTATCACGGCAACCAATTTTTTGGGGGGTTGAGATGATGGAGAGATTTTTACATACCTAAAAATATTTTGTAATAATCATATTGCTTCCTTAGTACCTTTGATTTCCCTCCGATATTTCTCTCCCCAAAATTGTGCATCAATTTGATCAACCAATTTATTTATTTTACAATAATTATAATCAAATCTGTTAGTGATCGTATTATGTTTCTAGGATCTGATTAGGGAAAAGAATATTTTCTGTAGCCTAAGGAATACTAATAACAATTCTAATAAAATGATAACATTCCTTACAAAATACTTCCAATTAAAATTTCTTACAAAAAAAATATTCTTATCCAAAAAAATTTAGATTAATTTATGCGTTGTGTTTTTTTTGACGTTATCAGATCCTTATGAAACGTTGATCAGCATGCACCTAGAGTAATTTCGACACATACTCCATAAATCATCACCATGCTTTGTCATTTATAAAACAAAAACATTTATTTGTACAACACAGATCACACATAATACACTAAATATATACATGCACATAAATAAATTACAAAGATACAAAATAATCAAATCAAAATCTATTCATTTTTTTATAGCTGTTGGCATTACTGCATAATTACATTTTATGCTTTGTAACACGATATTTTCAATATTGAATTTGATTTCATAAATTCGTGAGAAATCATCACCATAATTAATTAACCGGCGGGACAATTGGCGTGCAAGTGTTTCACCATTATTTTTTAGTTCGATCATATTCTATACTCGTGGGCAAAATAAGGGGAAATAAGTCGGTAAAAAGCATACCTTTTTTAAAGTTGCTGACATCATAGGTAAATGCATATCCGGACCGATGAGTAGAAGTCCGGCACACTTTTATTGCTCATATTGGCGAAGATTATCACTCGAGCACGTTTGGTAGACTGACTGCCTGACTGACTGACTGCCTGACTGACTGACTGACTCGTAATTTTTTTTTTACAAATTTCAGAAGCAAAAAAGTGTATAATAATTATTCTGTAGTCGAGTTATCCTTCGACCATTCACAGTTTTCCTTTTAACATATTTTTTTCCCCTTCCAGTCTCATTGGCTGTCCTTAAATTGACTATTAACTTGAACGCCCCCTAATTTTAATTTTCTAGGGGCTTCTACAGGCCTAGTCGTCAGAATGTCTATGTTGTTGATAACTATTACCACACACGCAGATGAGATTTCCCCTTTTGCCCTGTCGTAAATACACAATAATGAAAATGTCTCTGTTTTGTCATTTATTTATGGGCGTCCGTCACAGTCTTATTGCCGCTATAAATTTCTTGTCTGAGTTGTAAATCCACTGTCCTCTGTTCCTTTCTTTTTTTATAATTTATTTCCGATAGTTAGTTTTCTTTACAGAATTGTCTGGTTTGAGTGATGTGGGTTTTACACCCATCAATAATAAATATATGAAAACTAGCATAGGATGCTTTAGTTGAAATTTGTATGAATTAAACTAACAGAATTAATACAACACATACGTATAGGTGTTAAATGTTAGTATAAAACTGATAATCATAAACCATATAAATTATATTTACATGATTAATTAATGGGAGCAATGTTTAGTGTGGTTTTTAAAAAATGAGAAGTTTGGTAATTAATTAAGATAATTCCAAGTCAGTGCTTATCTTATCAGCAGATAATGAGGGTCACGTGATCTCTAACGTCACTTATCACATGGTTCGGTAGATAAGCAGGTATGTTATCAGTCAGTCCTTGCGAGACCAACATACAAGGAGGTTGAATTTTCCTAGCCAGGTAAGATTTTCTTATGAATAAGTTTTTAATATTTAGAAGAACTGATTAAGAAAATTAATTAATACGTTAAAAACCTTTTTAATGACCTTATGACTCATCAAATCATGTCTAAAGTTGTTAAGGATTAATTATGAAAAATAATTTCTGTTTTAAATTATTAAAGAACAGCTTTATGTCAAAAGTTTAAATTTATTTTCGTAAAGCAGGTATTCAAAAACTACCTAATCATACTCCGTTTTGTCAAATAGGGTTTTTTGAACCGCATTTCTCAACCAAAGTAGTACAACAAAGAGAGAAAAAGTATGATAGAAAAAAAAGGGGGGTGTTCCAATACATGCACTTGCTAAAATTTGATGTTATATGAAATGTTACTATATATATATATACCTTAGTATATATTTATGAAAACCTTTCGTTAAAAATGTTTACTGGTTCTTGTTTCTGAGTGTACACTTAGTTATTCATGATAAGTCATCTAAGAAATATTCCCCAAGTATGAGTAAATTTTAAAATGAACCCTTCGTTTATATTTTTAAACATTTAATTTTATAATAGTTTTAATTATGTGATCGTTTAATTAAAAGGTTAGTTTAAATTTTCAAATAGTTAAATCCTAAATGAATGTGATACATTCATTATTTTACTAATAAAGTAAATGAATATATAAATATTTAAGTTTTATTTAAAGTTAATCTGTGAGAAAAGAGAAAAAGCCTCCAATTTGATATTAATTTAAAATCTGAATTAATAAAATCATTATTGTGACGCAATTGGTATCTTCATTAGTTAATCATAGTTAAAATATATAGTCGATTGAATTGAAGACTCTGGGGTAATATCTTATCTAAGATAAGAATGAATCATGCTTAGTCATTCGCATGTGATAAGTAGGAAAATCCGTATTGCATGAACACTGGTGATTTGAATGCCATACGATGAAAATTAATATATACTAAACTAATAAAGTAAGTTTGTTACCTAAAACGAAATGCTTAGATTTAAATATTTTTATAATATTAAATAACAATCAAATAGTAATTTTTCGTTCTCTAAAGCGCATTTATTTTTTCATAATATTTACGAAAATTGTTCAGTTTGTTATTCTAGTTTAAAAATACTGCTAGTTAATTCTATGTATATATATATGTGTTATGAATATATTTATTTTTTAGTGTCATTTTTTAAACTTTCTTCTAACCTTTACTTAAAATAGAGTCACACTCATAATAAGTTTCAATAACTCTCATTAATAAATTTCTCATAAAATTTTTAATTCCTATTTTTATCTATCGAAAAAGGAACCCAATTAAATTGAATTGCCTTTTTTCCTTTAATCAACCATTTCTTAAATTAAATGTGATTAAATTTTCCACTCGAAAACAATCTAAATCGCTTCGTAAGACACCCCTTAAAAATAAAGTAATACCATTAAAATTTATTCATTATCCAAAAATAACATCCTCAAACCAGGATCATCAAAAAATAATCTAACTAAATAAATAAATTAATAAAATTAAATTTTCCATTGCTCGAAGATAATCAAGGACTCTAAACAGTTAGGTCGACGAGCGTAAATAAATGTTAGTACGTAAAATTCAATTTTGAAACATATTTTTCATTCAAATTTTAAAGTTATTTTTTAACTATTCCAAAATATCAAGTGTATGACATAGTTCACTAAAAATAGTACTAGAAATAATTCTAAAGTTCCTTCATTAAATTAATATTTAAAATTATTATTCTCAAATTCCCATTACAAGCATGTGTTATTTCATACATATATATATATATATATATATATATATATATATATATATATATATATATACAACACACACATACATACAACACACACATACATACAACTTACACACACATACATACATACAACACATACATACATACAACACACGCATATACATACACACACATGCATACAACACACAAACATATATTCACACACATACATGCATACAATACACAAACATAAATACACATACATACAACACACACAAAATAATAATAATAATCCTTTCAATTAAATTTTCACCAAGGTTCGAAGGAAACCACATATTCCGAACAGTTAGGACAACGAGTGCGATTCAATGCTAACACGTAAAATTCCATTTTGAAACATATTTTTTCATTCAAATTTTAAAGTTATTTTTTAACTATTCTAAAATATTAAGTGTATAACATAGTTGACTAAAAATAGTACTCGAAATAATTTTAAAGTTCCTTCATTAAATAAATATTCAAAATTGTTATTCGCAAATTCCCATTACCAGCATGTGTTATTTATGATAATGGATAGCTATAAAAGTGGTGGAAGTCATTCTCAGAAATTCTAAACCAATATTCACACATGATTTGAAGAAAACTATAAACTCCATACGGTTAGGTCGACGAGCGCGCGTTAATCTCATTGCAAAAAAGTTAAAGTCTCCCTATTAAACATTTATATCCACAAAATAGCCTTCGTGAATGATTAGTCTAAAATAATAATATCCTCCAAAATACCCGCTTAACTCATCATGTAAAAACACAGTAAAAAAAAAAAAAAAAAATCAATCTCCCCAAATTCCCACTTAAAATCGAAAAAACAAACTCTTAAATTTCACTAAACTGAAAATTTTTAAGTCGCCACATTAAAATTAAAAACCACTCATACAAAAGTATAGAAAAAACATTCTGTGTACCCAAATACCCGCTTAACTCCTCATCTAAAACACGGTGAAAAAAAAAAAAAAAAAAAGTCGCTTCATTCCTTATTTTTAACTAATTTTTTAATTACCTTTTAAAGTGAACAACAGCAAAATTTAATCGAAAAACATCCCCACGTACTGGAACACGCCGAAATAATTAAAGTGTGTAAATTATTTTTCACTCATTATTTTTAATTATTATTTTAAATTAATTTTAATGATTCATTTGTTAAATTGGATTAACTTTTACACTTGACCCAAAATAAATTTAAACTGTTGAAAATTTTAAAGTTTAAATTATTAAAATTTCTTAATAAATCATCACTCGAAAAATAATCCCTCATACTAGAGTATGTTGAAAAAATTTCACTCATAATTTTTAATTACCTTTTTAAATGAACAACAGCATAAGTCAATCGAAAAACATACCCCACATACTGTAACAAGCCGAAAATTTTTAAAGTCCCCACATTAAAAAACACCCCCATACAACAGTATGGCTAAAAAAATTCTAACTCCCTGAAATTCCCGCTTAAAATTAAAAAAAAAAATCCTTTTAACCCCTTCTCTTACAAGACAACCTTGAGGATTGAGGAGGAGGAGGAATGAGGAGGAGGAGGAGGAGTGAGGAGGAGGGCTGTGGAGGAGGAGGCTTGAGGAGGAGGCTCCCACCACCACCACCACGCGCCTCACGCCTCCTCCTGGGGTCGGACTCTCATTTTTCCCCTACTCATATTGATTTACAGGTTTCAAAACTGGTATCAGAATCCTAAAATTTTAATTAGTTTTCCATTTTTTTTCTAATTTCAAAGATATTTTACAATGATGGCAACTAAATTACTTCATTTTTGTGGGGAAAATCAAAAGGATTATTGGATTTCTTCTTTTTCATCATTTTCAAATTGAAAGTATCTTTTTCTTCAATCGATAATGAAGACAATATCTGTGATTAATGCTTTTCAAGAAAATTATTATTTTTTTTTTCTCATTTTGATTATCAGTAATCATTTAATTTTAAAAACAAAAGTCATCTACTTTTTCAAAATCCATAGACATAAAAAAAGGATTTCTTATACTGTGGAAAGCAAAATTGTTTGCATATTACATTACGTAATGCAGCATAAATATAGGTAAATGCTTGTGCAAAATATTTTCAATTTGTTTTGTAAGAATTATTGTTCAATAAATTCGTATTAGAAAATTTGAATATTTTTACTAATTAATGCAAACAATCAGCATTGTAAAAATAACTTGAAAATATGTATGATGACATATTAAAATAGAGAAAAGAATTCATGAATAAGCAAGCTGTACTTGTTCCTGAAATATTTAAAATTCGATCAAAACATAAAGTATAAATGTAAAATTTCAAAAGACAGTGCTTTTCAATATGTGGATCTGAAGCTATTTCCAAGAAAATTGAGTTTTTTTAACTTCAAATCTAAATGTAGAATATTGTCCATAGCGTTACTATAAAACTCCGGAAGATAGCATCATTTTTAAATCTAACGATCTTATATAAGTTGATTTTTAAATTTGTAATTGATCTAGCTTATCAGTCCTGAAAACAGAGGTCATTTATTACAACGGTGATGGATGAAACAATGATAACCAAAAAATACTTATTCAAATGGAAAAGCACCTGCACCGGCAGGAATTTCCAGGCTCAGGCGAAAAACTAAAAGCTTGGCTCAGGGCCCATTTGTATTTTCCCAATTCACAGCCCGTTCAAAAATCAGAGAAATCAGGCCAGATCAATTTCCACAAAAAATTACGATAATTCTTAACATACAATTAAAATTCTTCTCTAGGATACTGCATAAATATTTATGGTAGAATTTAACAGTATATTTTAGATTACTATATATTTGCAAGCTAAAGCATACAGAATAGCATAAAGATTCATTAAAATGTTTAAAATGATAGAAAAAATATGGCTATTAGAATTACAGTAGAACCTCGTTAATCTGGGTCGGTTTGGATATTATTATTATTTTTTTTTTTTTTTTCAAGTTTGAGAAGCGATTGGCTAATTTCCATAACATTAACTTGTTTCATCGTTGTTTTTTGAATAAAAAAAAATCTTTTTCTGAAATCTTTTCGGAAGAATTAAACAAAGTAAGCATTTTTACTGTCTGTAAATATTCAATAAGTTTAACATAAGTGTGATTTTCTGTAAGTATGTTTTATTTTATTTCTAATTCTCCGGATAATACGGATTTTCGATAATTCGGTTTGGGTCTGGTCCCAATTAATCCGAATTATCGGGGTTTAACTGTACTTTTTATTTATATTGTTGATTGCAAATTGAACCAATTGAATATCGTTTGGCATTTTAATGCAAATATGCAAAAGGTACATTTTTAAAAGAACTTATTGTTGATTAAACTTATTTATTATCTCAAAATTAATATAATTTTTGATAAAATTAATTAAAAAGTTTTTTTTTGAAAAATCAAAATATTAGAATATTTATTCAAGTAGTTCAAAACATTAGAATGTTTCACATAAATTCTCCTTTAATTATCACCAATTCATCATTGATAAATTCAGGGCATCATTGATAAATTCATATTGATGAATTCAGACAATTTTATTTAAAATCGGTATTCTTTTTGCAGTTTATTTACCTTTTCGTCTTAAAATGGGTCATGTGAGTGATATTCCTGAATCTATTAAACTTTGTATGGTTGATTTGTATCAGCACAATAAAAATCGATGTTATGTAGCAAATTATTTATATTGCTTGCAATCAAGCATTAGTAAAATACTAACACAATATTTAAAAAATGGAAATTTTTAAAATAATTACTGAAATGGTGGCCAAAACCCAAAAATATTTGCTAGAGGTGACAGGAAACTGAAACGTATAGTTATATATATGTATAAAAGAAAAAAAAAAAAAAAAAAAAAAAACTGAGATTTTTGCAACGAAAATGGAAAGAACAAGGAATCGAAGTTTCTACATTGACAATATTGTCTCCATAATATAAGTTTGACTCTCGTGTACCGAAAACAAAACCTCTCATGACTGAAATAAAAACATATAAGATTGAATTGATATAAACCAAGATGTCTATATGGAGCGAAGATTAGAAAAATATTATTATTTAGTGATGAAAGTATGTTTTCTGTTTCATATGGTAATCAAGGTATTCGAGTTTGGAGAATGAAGCAAGAAAAGCATTTGATAAAGAATGCCTTAAACGTTCTGTAAAATTTGCTGTTAGTATCACGGTTTGGGGTTGCATTAATGCAGAAAAACCTGAAAAGTTATGCATCGTCTACGAAAAGGTTAACTCTCAGGTATATGAAAAAAAAATTAGAATATTACATGATTCCATCTTTCAACAAGATTTAGTGTCACCGCATACCTCAGAGTCAACTAAGAATTGGTTCCACCAACGCAACATTAAGGTATTTTCTTGACCATCAAACTCACCAGACCTTAATCCTATCAAAAACTTATGGTGTATAGTTTAGAAAAAAACTCCAAGAAAATCCTCCTGAAAATAAAACTGAGTTAGTGGCACATATAAAGTCTATTTGGTCTAATATTGATAGAAATGTTTGTAAACATCTTTTATATAAGTATGCAAGATCAATTGTCTACTGTTATGAAAGCTAAAGGGAATGCTACAAAATATTAACTACCATTTACTTCATATTCATAAAGTAATATTGTTGCATAAAACAAAATATTCTAATATTTTCAACTAATCTAAATTTTATTCTAATATTTTGATGTGTTTCAGAAAGTAGTACAGTCAGCTCTCGTTAATTCGAACTCGTCGGGACCACAAGAAATGTTCGAATTATCCGAAGTTCGAATTATAGAAAATATGAAATGAAAACATGCTTAATATGGTAATATTACAAAGGAATTAATGTTATAGTGTTTTTTTTTTTAAATTTATTTCGTCTGTTATCATTAGAATATGACTTAATATTAAATTAGAATGTATAAATACATAAACTAATTAAAAGATTAGAAACAAGCACGATGGAAGAAAAATTTAAAGCGTCACTGATAGAGAGACGGGGCTCTAAGAAAGTGGATATCAAATGCATTGTATTATATGTACATATACTCGTTCGGAACAATTTTCACCGAAATCAAAGAAAGAAAGTTATTCAAATGATCTGAAATCCGCGAGAAAGAACAGAAAAATGAAAAATCGGAATTCTCGTTAGTTCGAATTAAACGAAGTCAAGAGAAAATGAGTTCGAATTAATGAAAATTTTTAACGTTATTCTGACATTGAAAATTTCTGAATTGAAAATTTCGGGACTTCATGTTTAGTTCGAAGTAAACGAAGATTCGAATTATCCGATTTCGAATTAACGAGAGTCGACTGTATATCTAATTTAGTACACTGTATTTTATATTTTCTAACTTAAAATTTTATCTAAACATTCCAGATTTAATTTATAAGAAATTTAATTGCATTTACTTGGTATAAAAAATAAATAAATGAAAAGTAATTTTTTCTTATTACGTTTTCTCAATTATTCTAATATTTTGAATATGAGCCGTAATTTCGAATTTCCATTACCAAAAGCTCATTACAACTACTATTATTTTTACAAAATACATTGTTTGTCCACCAGGACTACTTCAGTCACATGAAAACACCTGCTTATTAATGCAAATCTAATGTAAGAATTTTATTTAGTATATCTTGTTGCATTTTAATATTTTTAAATGATTTATTTTATTATTATTATTATTATTATTATTATTATTATTATTATTTGCATTGCCTTATTTAAATTCAATAAAAGCTGTTTTTACTTGTTCTATTTTGTTTGCAGATTCTTATACTTAAAAAACCAGTTCCAAAAGTGAAATTACCCTAATTAAAAAATAACTAGCTGTAAACAAAATCTAAAAAGTACAAAATAGCCTTTTTAGAGATCAAATTTAGCTATACAATGAAAAAAAAAAAAAAAAAAAAAAAAAAAAAAAAAATTCTTTAAAAAATATTGAAATGCAAATGAGGTAGCTTAAATTTTCCCCATTGAATTAACTTTAACGAAAATGCATTTATGAATTATTGGAGATGCTTCTTGAGTCTACTATCAGTCCAATATGTAGACCTGCAAGTACTAGAAAAAATGCAAGTCTGATTTCGGCAGTATCGGATACGAGTCCACTAAAATTTAAGCCCTGTGTCAGACATATTATAACAACCCAATGCCAATCTCTACACTGGGCATGTTTCCTGTAATGATGTTGTCAATCTAGCATCTAATCTTGCAGCATATTTCTACTTATTCTCACTCTGGTCATGAAAATTGATTAGATTTTCTTGGATTAGTTTGATAAGTTTAAATTTTTATAACTGGATGGCCAGACCATTTAATATTTTTGTTGGTCCAGACATGGGGAAAACAATTAAATGGGCTGGACCTGTAATTTATTTTTTGGCCCAGCCCATCAGGTATTCATTTCACCAGCCCAAGTATGGGCCTTAGGTTAAGTCTGGGTTTAAGATCGCTACTATAATGCATACTATATGGCAAGTATTGGTTGATTAAAGAAGGTATTTAAAAGATTTTTTTTTTTTTTTTGAAATCTATTAAATCATGAAACATTTTTATCCCTAAATAAAAAATAGAAAAATGAAATTAAAGAGTTCAAAGACTTTTTCTATAAGGAATTTTAAAGAGCATAGATTACTTAAGAAAAAAAAAAAATCAAGGAATTTTGATGATAATTATCATAATAATAATTACTCTACCGATTCTTTAAGTTAGGATTTCCGGCTTTTTTACATGCATTTTAAAAACGTATAAGAACATTACATACAAAAAACATACTTCATGGCTTATGTTATATTGATTCTTCAGTGTGTTTTCTATAACTGTATTACATATATATTTATCATTCCTTTCTGTATAAAAATGTTATTCTTGAGGAGTTTGTTGCAGAAGCTTAAAAAAATTCCACCACAAAATACATATCAACTATAAAGTGAAAGGTGACAAGTTAGTTGCGATTTTAGACATTTTGTTAAATATCTAGAAAAATATATGAGGAATTATTATGAAAATCCAAGTTCTTAAACAGAATAGTACAGGTCATATATTTCCATGAAGATTTTTTTCTAGAAATCCCCTAGAAGACCATCAACAAATTGAAAAAAGAAGGAAGATTTTTTGCATAACACTGTCAAAACTAATGTAGCAAAAGTTTCCAAACTGCAGACTATGATTACGTAGCTTATTGTAATAAACTGTGAGTATTTTTATGAGGATATTATGTATACTTGTAGAGAAATTAAGGTTTTTATAAAAACAGTCCCAAATTTTTTTCAAGTTTTTTGTTTATAATTTTCAAGAGTTCTAAATGTAAAAAAAAATTCTTTTCAGAAAATATGACAAATATTGTACGTAGTACACTGAAATCAAAATTAAAAAATATTAAAAATTATAAGAAAAATGAGTGTTTCAATGCATATATATCACTGTAATCAAAATGTAATTTGCATAATGTGTTAGCTAAATGTATAGAGCAACTTTTGTTAAAGTCTCAAAAACACTGCTTAAAAATTCTTAAAATAATCATCGATAGAATAAGCTCAAGATCTGTTGTTTTCAAAATAAAGCAAAAAAGATGAGAGGTTGTATCCAAATGTAGTAATACGTACCACATTGTGTATGCTATATTGACACAAATCGATGGATATATGGATACAGGCCTCATCTTTTTGCTTCATTTTGGGAATAACAAATTTTGAGCTTATTCTATCGAAGATTATTTTCAGAATTTTCAAGCTATGTTTTTGAGGTGTTTACAAATTTTTTTTTATTTATTTAGCTAAAACATTATGCAAATTACATTTTGATTCTGGTGACGCATGCACAGTGAAACAGGTGATAGTAAATCTGCACATTTTTCCTACAATTTTAATTATGATTGCAGGGTATTACGTACAATATTATTTATCATATTTTTTGAAAAAAAAAATTTATATGAAAAATTCTGCAAACGATAAGCAAAATATTTGGGTCTGTTTTTATAAAAACCTTAATTTTGCTACAAGTATACATGCTGCCCTCATAAAAATGAACACTATTTATTACAATAAGACACATAATCATAATCTGCAGTTTGGACACTTTTGCTACACTAGTTTTGACAGGGTTATGCAAAAGATCTTCATTCTTTTTCAATATGTTGATGGCTCCCTATGGAATTTCAAAAATCTCCACAGAAATATCTGTCTTGTATTATTCTATTTAAACACCAGGATTTTTAGAATAATGCCTCATGTATTTCCTAGATATTTAACAAAACATCTAAAATCGTAAGTGGCTGGTCACCTTTCGCCATGTAGTGCATATGTATACACATTGGACTCTCTCTATTCTGAATACTCATGGAACCGGCCAAAAATGTTCAGATTATGGGGGTGTTCATTATAGAGACAGATTGGAAATGGGTTTGTAGAAATACCAAGCATCAAATGAGGTCAGTGCTATGGCGTTTTTATTATATTTCTTCCCTGTTAAGGTTTAGAAGTAAACTAACATGATTGCTACAATCGCTAATGAATATCCCATCATGGGCAAAAATGAAATCTGAAATTAAATTGCAACAAAATTGTAAGCAAATAGTTTCTCTAATTGCCATTTTCTCGATAGTTGATCAATCGAAGAAATCGGTCAAATTTGAAAATTAATTTTTAAAATATCATGCTTAAGCTGTGTTTAACAATGATTCATGTAAAACTATTATTTGAAGTAAGCAAGATGGAAGTGGATTACTTTAACTTACCGTAATTGTTTTCAACTAATCAAAAACTAAATGTTTACATAAATATATATAGGACAGTTGCACCATAAACTTTAACTAATAATAATACATTGCTCAGTGGTGCACAAAACAGGAATTTTAATATACATTAGTACATATTAAAATAAAATAAAATTTTCAACATTTCGCGCCGTCTTCAGGAAAATATGAAATGGAAGGACTACGTTTGCATCTTGTTCGAGAGATATTTCTACTAAATTAAAAATTAAATGAATTAAAATTTAAAAATGTTGCCAATTACACGTGAATAAAAATTAAAATATTGCAAGGAAATAAAAATTTATTATTTTATTTCCTTGCAATATTTTAATTTTTACTCACGTGTAATTGGCAACATTTTTAAATTTTAATTCATTTAATTTTTAATTTAGTAGAAATATCTCTCGAACAAGATGCAAACGTAGTCCTTCCATTTCATATTTTCCTGAAGACGCCCGCAGAAGACGGCGCGAAACGTTGAAAATTTTATTTTATTTTAATATGTACTAACAGGGATCTGTTTAGGAAAAATTTGGGTCCGTTAACGGACTCTTCACAATTTTTATTAAGGTAAAAACGGACCCTTCACAATTTTTATTAAGTTAACGCCAATTATATAAACTAGATTTCCTACGCCAAACTTGTTTATCTATATGCCCGTAGGAAAAACTAGTTCTTACTAGGTAAGAGGGAAATCCGTCATTTTCCCTTCATATTTTACCATTAAACCCTCAAAAGTATTCAGGGAATTGCCTTATCAGAAAGAACCTATAAGCAAAATTTGAAGCAAATCCGTAATTTCTGCGTTAAAAACCTTTTATCTAAATTATGGGGGGGTCCTACATTGCCCTTTCTTTAACACTTAAACAATAAACATCCACAATTAATCCCGGAGGCGCCTTGTCAGAATAATTCTATATCTAACATTTTAAATGAAAACTGATAATTCTGCATGATAAATGCATTTCTCTAAATTAACGGTGGGGGATTAGACTTCCGTTCGCTCCCTTTATTCTTATTCAGTGATTTTCCAAAACTAATCAGAAAAGTATCTTATCAGAAGGAACCTACATGCAAAATTTGAAGCTAATCGGATATTTATATCAAGAGTTATAGTGTTACGTACATTCGTACGTACATACGTACATACATACAGAACCTGTGAGCCCTTTATTTCGCTGGCTTTGACGCCTGTGAGCTAATAACACGGATACATACATTGGCCTAGGACAAACTAGATCAGCCTAGGAGAAACTAGAATGTTGGCGCTGGGGCAGTCATTGAATTCAATAAAATCACGCCAAATTGAATTGGCCTAGGATAAACTAGATCGGCCTAGGATAAACTAGTTCAGACCAATAAACAGCAGGCTGAACTAGTTTATCCTATAAGAGTTAGGCCAAACTAGTTTGGCCTAGGAAAAACTAGTTTGTCCTATGGGCCTTAGGATAGACTAGTTTGGCCTAGGAAAAACTAGTCTATCCGATGAGCGTTAGGATAAACTGGTTTGGCCTAGGAAAAACTAGTTTATCCGATAGGCGTTAGGATAGACCGGTTTGGCCTAGGAAAAACTAGTTTATCCGATGGGCGTTAGGACAGACTAGTTTGGCCTAGTCCAATCTAGTTTGGCCTAAAATTGGGTTTGTCCTGTAACATATATATTATGTGTGGAAACGGGAACATCAATACTAGTTTTGCAAAATTTTGTTTTTCACAATTTTACAAAAACAGGACCCTGTCACTGAAGTCCGAAGGGAAGGGACCTGAATTTAAGGTTATTTTTAAATTCACAAAATTAATAATACATTTTTCACAATTTCACAAAAACAGGACCCTGTCTGAAAAGTCTGGACAGACCCCTGACTAATGTATATTAAAATTCCTGTTTTGTGCACCACTGAGCAATGTATTATTATTAGGTAAATGTTTACACTTTCAAATAACGAAAACCATAAAATGACTTTGGCAGGCAACTGACAACAATGTGACAATAAGTGCTCCAAATTTTTAACTGAAGATTTTACCAAAACTATTCAAACAAACTGCAACAAGTACATGCTTAAAATCTATCAGTGATTTTGTCAATTTATTTTTTGAAAGAGTTCGTTAAACCTTTTTCTGTAACAGTTTATCCGAATTTCCATGATAGGAGAGTTTGAATTCTGATTGCAAACACATGTTCAGTTTACAGAAAGGTGGAGAAGAAATGGAGATCAAAAACAGCGTTCATAATACCGGGGTGTTCAGATTAGAGGGTGTTTGGAATACAGAGAGTTCAGCTTTGGTTAAGTCTATGAAGTTTCACCGGGACCGTGGAAAAGTGTTCATTATACCGGGGTGTTCACATTAGAGAGTGTTCAGATAGAGAGTCCACTGTATATACATATATAATTGTATCTATAACACTGGTGCACAGCTAACAGAAAAATTACTTTAATAAATGATTCTGAAGAAATTGCCGATTGATTTTTAAAAAGGCAAGAAAAGTGGAAATCTGCCAAAAATCAGAAAAGTGGTACCCTTGATAAAATATGGGTGATTCAGTGATACATAAATACACTCAATTTTCAGAGCTTTTCATAATGGATTGTTTTTATTTCTGAAATTCTATCCCAAGTATCTTAGAAACTTCAGATTTACAAATATTATTATCTTTAATTTGAATAGAATATATTTTTTAAATTAGGTTAGTTAATCATCAGAGAATCAATTGGGTTGAATATCTGCCAGAAAACATACCTTTTTAAAAAACTGTATGTCAAACTGAGCTCCATAAAAGGCTATTTTATTCAAGCCAAAAGTCTCCTTCACAAGTGCTAATTCCATGGAAGAAATTTATAAAGATATCTCAGTTGTATTTTAATAATTTAAGCAATATTTTTTGCATTGGATAGCTAAGATTAGTCTCTACATCGGCTATTTTACTACTACAGGTTTTACCTTTTTGATTTTGTTTATAGATCAATATTTTAGATGAGAACACTTTCATCTTTCCTAACTGGTTTCAAAAATGAAAGCATTCCCATAAAAGATATCTGCAATCAAAACAGTATACAATGGCCTTGTACAAATCAAGTTTACTATCAAAATGGAAAAATCATTTATCTTGAAATGCAACTGCCTTTACAAATTTCTTTCACAGGATTAGCATCAGTGAGCAAATCTTTTCCTGTGACTGAAGAAGCCCCTTAACAATATTATTGAAGAAAAGAAGCATTTTGTGAATTTTAAGGTACATTAGTATCTATTAAAAGTTTTTCATAACAGATTGCTCATACAAATTATGTTTATCAGAAAATGCACTTACAGGGTGTCCACTCTAATCTTGAAAAAAAAATTCCCTGTATTTTCCCTGTACTGCAATGCATTTATTCCATGCTGAGTGCGAAAAAATATATGCGTGTATGAAGGCTAATTAGAAATGTTATAATTTGCCATTACCAAATTCCCTGTATTTTCCAGATTTTTTAGGTTTTTTTAAGAAGTTCCTTGGACTTTCCCTGTTTTGGGAGGATTTAAAATTCCCTGTGTTTTCTCGGTTCTCCAGGTTGCGTGGCAACCCTGACTTAGTTTTCTATTTCTGAAGTTAAGCAAAGTACTTTCTTAAAAGATGGTAATGATATTAAAAATTACTAAGTGCCTTTTTCCACCATCACAATTATTGTCAACTTAAATTCTGAATTGGTATGTTTGATTAACAATAACATAGAAGCAAAGAAGCATTTTCTCGATTTTAAGATATATTGTCTTTTAATCATTTCCGGAACACTGCGGCCGGTCTGGGTACACCCTAATTTTAATTCCAAACTTGTAAATGGCATCAATAACATTTTAGTAAAATTTTACTTCTACAATGAAAGCTAAGGATTTCTTGAGAAATTAAGGATTTCTTAAAATCTAAAAGAGTCATTTATGAATTCTGGTGACAGTCGATAAATTCTCATTTTACTGACAGAATTTGTCTGTGAAGGAAAGGGTTAAAAAAGTGACTCCTTGTTGACATTCAAAACACTTATTTTCAAAAGGTTAAATACACATTTACAGTTACACAAAAATACATTTCCTGTACACAACTGAAGTGGAAACATTTATAACTACACTTTAAGCATCTGTAAAAAGAAATTAAAAATTATGTTGGCTATCTAATTGAACAGTTTTTCAAATAAATAAATAAAAATAATTGATTTACCTAAAATTAGGCAATGGCATAATTTAATTGCTATGAATTTTAAAAAATCCAACTTTGATGGCTTTTGAAACAATTGATTAATATGAGTTATTTACACTTGTGCTGAAAGTTTTAAACTAAAGAGAAAAAAATGTAAATTCAACCACATAAGTTTTTAAAGTCAATGAAAAATAAAATTGAACAGTTTTTCAAATAAATAAATAATAATAATCGATTTGCCTAAAATCAGGCAATGGCATGATTTAATTGCTATGAATTTTAAAAAATCCAACTTTGATGGCTTTTGAAACAATAGATTAATAGGAGTTATTTACACTTGTATTGAAAGTTTTAAACTAAAGGGGGAAAAAATGTAAATTCAACCACATAAGTTTTTAGAGTCAATGAAAAATAACATTAAATAAAACACTTTTTATTCATAGCGCTTACATAATTAATGAAGAATGATAAGAAATGTCCGTTTATTTACAAATATAAACATAAAACATAGATGACATCTTCAGCCTGAACAACCTCTGCAACCACAGTGAACACATTCAACAATTTTGCCCTGAAGAGAATAATCATTATACATTAGTACATTACAAGAACACATTTAAATATTTTAATGAACAGAAATGAACTATAGCATGTTACATAATTCACATCTCATAGTAAACAGAACTAGGGGTAAACAATTATATAAAATACCAAAAATAAGTTTCTCCAAATCTCACATAGTTTGCAAGCTGTAAAAAAATCCAGGGAAATTTATAAATTCCAAATATATTCCCTCACTCTTCTAATTTTATCTATCTATTACACAAAAATTCCAATTATAAGCATACCTTAATGTTTTAGAATTTCTTGTGTGCTAAAGACGGACTTACTTTTGGTACTGAGCAGTAATAGCACAAAAGTTATAAGGCAAACAATGGATAATGCTTATCAATTAAAACATTCGACTCTGAGGTTCATCCCTCTCATTCAATTGAACAAATTTCTTTAACATGCTTTTATAAAAGTTTACTAGCCAAACAGAATTATCCTAAAAATTTAATTCAAGAACTAAATATTTAATTTTTATAAAAAACATTACTTAGAATTATAATGACAAAGTAAGTGATATAGTTGATGTTTTGAGCTAATTTTCATGGTTCATGATCAGGGAAAAATAATTTTTTTTTTTCCAATAATGCTAGAGTAAAAAACAGAAAGCATATACAAGGATATTTTTAACTATGTCAATTTTATTTAAAAAATAAAAATAATAATAAAGTAAGCAACAAATTTCTGTAAGCATACTGGACCATTTTTATAGAAACATAAAAAGAGGAATGTTTTAAAGGAGCTTAGCTTTACTATATGTATAATAAAAAGAACTTTTAGTTATCTAACATATTAACACTATGCTAAAATTGAACAAATTTTTTTAATAAAAGGGATAAAAATTAATATAAATGGAAAAAGTGAATGCTCAACAAATAATTAATAGGGCTTAATCTAGTGACCAGAACAACAATGATTGAGGAAGGCAATGATTTACAAAAAATGTAACTAAAGCTTAAAAATCAGAAAATAAATAAATAAAAGTCTAAAACAAAATTAAAAAGAGGAAAATCTTGTGATATTTTATGAACTAAACTAGCAAAAGATTCAATACCTAATTCCAGAATCTTTGGAAAGAAGAAACTTTGAAAAATATTGTCATTTTTATATAAGCCGAACATTAAATTGTACAATTAGTTAGTTGTAATGTCATTAATTTGCATTCATCACATTCAATGTTTTCTGAATGCCTTGAGCTTTTATTTTATCTCGTATTCAATATCCAGAAATACTTTACTTATTCTGGCTAAGAAAAAATTACCATAAAATTCAATGTATAACATGCATCAAAGTTTGGTGCCCACAAGCAATTCAAGAATATATTTTCTATACTCTATTTTAAGCATATTTGCTATACAACACACACCCTTCTCTTTACACAGAAACCTGAAATGTACGTATGCATACAATGTTCTTATCTTTTGAAGTTGGTCATTCCAAGAATTTTCACAGTCTTTCGAACAATGGTATACTGATGTGACAAGTAATAAGTGAATATTGGAAGGTGACAAAAATTTTAGGAAAGGAGGCCAAATGCATCTTGGAAGGCTAGAAATAATGTGTGAATGGTAAAAAAAAAAGCATGGAATGAAATAAAACCTGACCTATTTTAAAAGTCATTTAAAAATCGTAGTAAACTCAACAATCTAACTAAAATATATGATTATTTATTTATGGACAGTGATGGTGAAGGGTGAAGATGGAAGAAAATTCACTGATGTGTCTCACGATATAACAGAAGACGAATATGATTAACTTTTCATTTTACCTGATACAGAAAAATTTCAAGCTCATGAGGTAATGGAGGTCTTTTAAATAAACAGAATTTATGCTACACATGGAAATATAATTTTTTATGCTCATTTTTCCTTAATTTTAAAATTACCAATTTTATATCCGACATATAATGGGCATCCATAAATATCAATTTTATTTTTTGGTATTAAGAATATGCGTTATATGTCAGATTTTACAGTATCAACTTTTAATAAATACTTTTTCTACAATAATAATAATAATTATATTTCCTGAAATGAATAAAAAATCTATTCACCGCACCAGTAAGAAAAAAAAAGTTATTTAATTTAGTTCAAAACCTTCTTCAAAAGTGAAAGTATCCTATATTTTATAAATTAGGTTTTTTTAATAAAATAAAATTGCATGAGAAATCAAAAATTAAAAAACATCCTTTGTAGAGATCAATATTAGCTATTCAATGCAAAAAAAAATAAATAGATGAAAAAAATAATTTCAAAAATATTGAAATTCAAATTAAAAATTAAATAATAATAATAAAAAAATCTCCGGTACTACTTGGTTATCCCGTCGACCAAAAATCTATCGCCAAATGATAAGATTAAATGCCAATAATGGATGATCATGGATGTCACATCCAATATCATTAAATATGATAAACTTGTTTAAAACGTCATTAAATGAATTTTATTTTGACTTTTTATTTGTATTTTTATTAATATTCTAATTATTTATTTTTTCGTTATTTAAAATAAAAATTACGTCAATATGTGCAATTTGGCTATTGGTTTGGTGATTTGTACAATTTGACGAAATTGGTCGACGGGATAACCAAGATGTACCAAATCTCCCATAACTCAGAACTAGCATAATTGAAGGGTGTTTCCTTTATCATTTAAATGTATGAAATTTCTAACAGTATTGAAAAAAAAAATTAGTAGGGGATATCTTCGCATCCCATCCATAAGAACAATACTGTTTAGGACTAGAAAGGAAATATCTTTAAATTTTCTATATCTTAAGAAAAATAACTATATAGGAAGGTTTAAAAAAAAAAAAAAAAAAAAAAAAAAAGGAAGGTAAAATATTGTGATTATCAAGTGACATCAGCAATATCTTGATTTTTAAAAAGAATAAATTTATATTCTTTTCATAGAAAACTACGAGTTGAGTCATATTATTAATAATTACATATTAAAATGCACACTGGATGATATAAAACGAAAAAATTCTGTAATTTTGCCCTTACATCTGAAATTAAAATTTCATTGTTTACATCTGTAAAAATGTGCAGATTTTAGGATTTCAGATTTGGAGGAGTCTCCTGTATAACAAATTTAATTATTAGAATATTTTTTTGTTTTTGTTCACTTGTAGTATTTTCTGGTTTTACAAAATGTACCTGTATTAAAACTCATAGACATTTCTTATTTTGACCTATTTTCATTTTTATATTTAAACTAAATTTGAACTGCATTGGTTTATATTCATTTTTCTACATTTTGAGGACATATTTTTATAAAATAAACAAATAGTTTTTATGAATAATAGCATGTATTACACATTTAAAACCAAATAAACTTTACAAATCAGTTATAAATTCCTTTGTCTTCAATAATGATAATAATGCTTTAAAAAATGAAATTCTTAGAACTACTCGGTACTCAGCCTAAAATTTAGCAGAATACTGAGTACATATCAAGTACTCGGTACGGCCTTAATTTAGTATATGATTAAATTTTTGTAGTTCTAATTAAGGTTCTTCTTAAGGTTAGCTATAGGAAAAAGGCATTTATTGTATTTTGAAAAGTTGCAACTTTATATTCTAAATTCAATAACCAATAATAGTTTCTGTCAATTCTTCCATTTGAAAAAAAAAAAAAAAAAAAAAAAAAAAAACTATTTCTTCTTGCCAACCCTGAATGAAGCATTTGATAAACTCAGAAAATCAATAATCAAAATAATTACCTCTTCTAATTTACTTTTTGGAACTCTACATATACAGTTTGTTCCAAAATTGGTATCTCTTGTCTGGATGCATCGCAAGCAACACAAATTTTCATAGCCTTGTTTCTTCCACTTTGCAATCAGATTTTTATCAGCAATGCTCTCTTTCAGACAATATTCATACAACTCTAAAGAGGAAACAAATAGTTGAATTCAACAAAAAGGTATACAGCATTTTGATACTTAATAAGTTAAAGGTTTTTCGCTATAAATTTACAAGAAATTAATATAGAAATTAAGTTTCTTTATATCACCCTCTTTTTTTAATGACGTCGCTGATTTGCAAGCTTAATTTTTACAGGTAAGACTAGTTTTAATCAAAATAGTGATCAAAACTGGTTTTAATTGTCTAAAACTGGTGAAAATTTCATTTCACCATTTAAGATTTTATTAAATATCTTTTGTTTACTTGTTTTGCTTAGTCATATAATTATGTATAATATATATTCAATTATTTGTAAAGATTTGAATAATTAATTAAATATACCTTTATTTTTTCTTCCAAATCTCATAGAAAAGAATCAGTCAAAATGAATTTTGATCACCAATGGTTGAAACATATTTTGACCTGGACAGTAAAAACAGTTTTATGTTTTATTACCCATGGATGTAGGTGGAGGACACAGGGGTATACGCTCTATATCTTCTTGATATTATTAAGGATCACCATATACCCTCTGTTTCTCAAGAAAGCTATAATATATGCACTCTTGGCCTTGAGCGTATACCCAAAGTTTAGAGGGTACACACTCTTCTTTTTTTTTGGCGACTACACCACTGGCTATGACATACCATATTTTGAAAACCTCTTGACTATTACTTGGCACTACGGGTGCAAGTTTATGTGCCACAACTGAAAATATTTTGAATATTTTCTACCCTCATCCCCCTTTTTTCATAAAAGCACCATGTCTACTCAGATACAAACACAGCATTCTAAATGCAGTGAAATTTATTTATGTACAAAATAGAGATGCCACTTAGAAAGTAACAAAAACAAGAAAATTACACATGAAAGTAAAATTTAGGACATTTATTTTAAATATTTATGTATGAACTTCATTGTATTGGATATAAAATAAATAATTTTACAGTATTTTCTGTAATAAATATATTACAATTTCATATTTGGATTTGATAAATGATTCATTTGTCAACATAAATAGTCATTCACCCAAACATAGAATTGCATTTCATATATTTGGTTCAGAAGCAAATAATGTAAATATTAAATTGTTAAATAATCCATTTTAGAAAATACATGTACACAACTATTACAGTAACATTATTTCTGCACCTTGTCGCAGGGTCTTTATTTTGACTACATTAATCCATTTTTTAAATTAAAACTAAAAAACCTGATATAACAGCAGTTTCAAAGATTAAATTGACCTTTTCCAGGTATATAAAGAGACTTTAATGTGCTCTGATAAAAGATTAAAAAAGGACTTATAGAGGAATTTAAAACAGAGTTATGGACAAATTTAAAATTGTAGTTATTGACATGTTGGCATCACTACTGGGGTACATAAAAAAAATTCAAGTGAATCCTCAAAAACCTCTTTTTATTTTTCAACGTCTTCAAAACTTTCTATGCAATAGGGATGCACCGAATATTCAGTATCTATTCGGTATTCGGCCATGTTACCGAATATTCAATTAGGCCGAATATGAAACTATTCGGTTAAGCCGAAAATTTGGCTTGGCCGAATATTTAATTTGGCCGAATATCAAAGTATTCGGCTGAATCTAATACTTGATAAATACTGTTAAAACACATTTTTAAAACTTTTCACAATTTTTACTTTTAACTGTCAATTTATAAATATATTTAAAATAATTAGAAAGAAAATCATATTTAAATAAAATAGAATGTTTTTACATTATTTACTGTTTGTAAAGTCTAACTTAAGAAAATTAACTATGAAAAGGATTAAAATAGTGATTTCTTGAGATTCTCCTTAGGAATAAATGATGCAAGTTCCTAAATTTTATTTAGCAAATAATCTGTTTCTTGCTTCTCCCAAATAAAAGTCCTTAAACAAGAAAGAAAAAAACTTTTGAGATTAGTAATAGC
Organism: Maratus speculifer; assembly: GCA_964019185.1. Lineage (NCBI taxonomy): Eukaryota > Metazoa > Arthropoda > Arachnida > Araneae > Salticidae > Maratus > Maratus speculifer. The sequence goes on along the minus strand of OZ025298.1, from coordinate 211,778,736 downwards.
TATCAAGGCAGACAATTTTTGTTCATGAAACCATAATCATAATCAACTTATTGAATCATAAGTACATTGTATTTCATCTCACTCTAGGTCAAACTTGTGTTTTTGTTTGTTGCATTAACAATAAATAAGATACCATAACTATATTTTCAACTTAATATCTGTAAAATATAATATGATGGGAAAGATGGAAAATACCACCATTCATAAGAAAAGAACTATGAGCTAGACATTCCTTTATTCAGAATTAAGTTGAAAGTATTTATACTTTATATTAAAAAAAAAAAAATCTGAATTTAGTTATTTAAAAAGAACAATTATGAGACTGTACAGCTTTTCTTCAATCAATTTTTTATTATTTGTCTTTGATTTTAAAATGTTTCTTTCAATTTGTAGTAGAAATCATGAAAATTAAAGTTTTATTAACTAAAAAAGTCCTCATAACTGTGCTTCTTAAATAAAAAAGGCACATTTTTATTTTCAATACTAAATGTTCTTATAAAAAGCTCTTGTTTGTCAAAATATAAGTTTCTTTTATTAAATATTATGTAAAACTGTTTTAAAAAGTAACATTTTAATACCTTTAAACTTTAAAAAATAAAAAGTATTTGGAAAGCCGAAAATTCGTCATTCGGCCGAATAGTTACTATTCGGCTGGCCGAGTATTCGGTATTCGGCCCAACAATCACTATTCGGCTTGCCGAATATTCGGTTTTCGGTTAAGCTGTCAGCCGAATAACATTCGGCATTCGGCCAAAATCATTATTTGGTGCATTCTTTCCCTAGTATGTAACTACAGTATTTTTCGTATTCTAAACCAAAAGAGGGGATTTTTAATTAATGATAGACCTGTAAACAATATGCTCTTTTAAATTATATTTATTTCTAAACTAAATGATAAAAAACCAAAAATGGCTTGTAACATCAGAGGTTTAAGATTTATGGGGTGATCGGAACATGTTTTCTCTCATGGTTTATTTTTCTATACAGTAATGATTTTATGTAATACATGAAAACATATATATTAATATGTATTGTAACAATAATTTGTTTGTTCTAATTACTTGAAGAATTTAAAGGTGTCAAGAAATTACTTAGTTAAACAAAAATGTCAACGCCCAATCTAACAGACATGGAACACACAATAAGAGAATTTAATAGTGGCAAATTAGTTAAAAAAAACTGCACAGAAATTATACTCTGACATCCACAACATTACACAAACATTTCAAAATGAAAAAACAATTAAAAAAGAGAGGGATGCAAACAGTACTACGGGCTGGAGATGAGGGCGTATTAGTAGATCGTATTAATACATGAAGCAATTTGAGCTACTCAATAGATTCACTTACCCAATGACTATTAGTAAAGGATAACACAAAACAGGACTGGAATTGTATTAAATTCTTCAATCTGCAATTTGAATACAATTTCTTAAAATAAATTTTAATTTTTCTTGATTTCTAAGTAGTTTTCTAATTTTTAAAAAGGCATATGTTTTCTTGTATATAAAATAAAGTCTTGGTTTTTTAAGTAGCTGTGTTCCTATTCCTCCTTTATCATTATTACCTATTTTAATTAACCCTATTAAAGTTTGAATCAAAATAAATAAAGAATTATAACATTTGTTCCAATTCACCCCGCAGATAGGGGTGAATCGGAACACCATTAAAAAAATAAAATATATATGTAAACAGTAACAAATGTTAGGTTTTTGCTTAAAAAGTAAAGAACAAAAACAAAGTTTCTAGCAAAGAATCAAAAAATCAGTTATAGTTGCTATCAGTTAATAGTTGCTTTAAGAATTTCTATGATATATTGAATATATAGTCAATAATAAATGGTCAACTTAATTCTTAAAACATTAATAAAATATAATAAGGAACAGCTTTGGTATCCATCCCCAGTCCATCATCTTGTTTTTTTCTTTGTGTGAAAAACCAGTTTTCGCCAAGTAGTCATTTATAGCCACTTTTGGCTGGAAGAAGGAGGGGAGGGGAGGGGAGGAGTTGTAATAAACAAATGGTAAAAAATTTTGGTACTTCTCTGTTATCCTGTCGACCAATTTCGCCAAATTATACACATTGGCATAATTTTTATTTCAAATTAAAAAAAAAAAAAAAAAAAAAAAAAAAAAATTACTAGAATATTAATAAAAATACAAACAAAAAGTCGAAATAAAAATCACTTAATGACATTTTAAACATGTGAATTGTATTTAATGTCATGAAATGTGACATTCACAATCATCCATTATTAGCATTTTATCTTAAAATTTGGCAATAATTTTTTGGTGACGGGATAACCTAGAAGTACCAAAAACTTTTAACCAATAAAGTAAGGCAAAAACTCATTTTTAAATATACAAATAACTGACAATAAAAATCACAATAAAGCATTTTTAAATGCTATATTCACGGGAGGGTGGAGTCGTAATAAACAAACAGTAACAAACTTCTAAACAATAAAGTAGGGCAATAACTTGTTTTTAAATATATAAATAACTGACAATAAAAATCACAATAAAGCATTTTTAAAGCCTACATCCACAAACTAAACACCAAACAATCGCATTAAGTAACCTAAGCCTACGCCTACATTGACAGCCCAAATACACACACACACACACACAAAAAAAAAAAGCATTAAAGCAATCTCTAACTATACGCTGCTCAAAAGGAAAAAAAAATCAACATATGATCTTTCGCATACAAAATATCTTGATATTTCTTCACAACATCCTTAACAGGTACACTTACAATAGGAACCATAGTAAATAAATGTAATTAAAATAGCACCTTCATATTGCAGCGATCTATGGTAAGAAAGTGACAAAAACCCTGCATATGTAAGCCGGGATAAAAAAAAAATTAGGGTTGACGGAGCACTAAATTTGGCTTGCATTAGTGCCAAACATTGCCAACGATAATTGCCAAAAAACTTGATGGACAATTGGGGGGAGAATACCAAAGGGTAGCCTATAATAAGTACAGCTCATATTCAAAATATTAGAATAATTACCTTTTTTTAGAAATTGAAAATATCGTTTGGTAATTTAATGTCTTTTAATGAAAATATGCAAACGATATTTTTATTAAGAACTTATTGTTGATTAAACTTACTTGTTATCTTAAATTTAATATCATTTTTGAAAAGATTAATTGCAAAAAAAATTATTTTGAAAAGTCAAAATATTAGAATATTTATTCAAGTGGTTCAAAATATTAGAATATTTCACATTAATTCTCCTTTAATTATTACCAATTCTTAACTGGTGGCATCATTGATTAAATTCAGACTATTTTATTTAAAATCAGTATTCTTTTTTGCAGTTTGTTTCTTTTTCGTCTTAAAATGGGCCGTGTGAATGATATTCCTGAATCTACTAAACTTCGTATGGTTGATTTGTATCGGCACGGTAAAAATCAATGTTTTATAGCGAATTATTTACATTGTTCGCAATCGAGCGTTAGTAAAATACTAACACAATATTCAAAAATTGGAAAATTTCAAAATAATCGCCGAAATGGTGGCCGAAAACCAAAAACATCTGCTAGAGATGACAGGAAACTGAAGCGTATAGTTAAGAAAAACCGTTTTAAAAGTGTGCGATTCTTGCAACGAAAATGGAAAGAAGAAGGAGTTGAAGTTTCTACATCGACAACATTAAGATGTCTCCATAAATTTAAATTTGAATCTCGTGTACCGAAAACAAAACCTCTCATGACTGCAAGACAAAAGCGTATAAGATTGAATTGGTGTAAATCAAGACGTTTATGGAGCAATGAAGATTGGAAAAATATATTATTTAGTGATGAAAGTATGTTTTGTGTTTTATATGGTAATCAAGGTATTCGAGTTTGGAGAATGAAGCAAGAAGCATTTGATAAAGAATGCCTTAAACGTTCCGTAAAATTTGCTGCTAGTGTCATGATTTGGGGTTGTATGAGTGCAGAAGGACCTGGAAAGTTATGCATCGTCTACAAAAAGGTTAACTCTCTGATGTATCAAGAAATTTTAGAATATTACATGATTCCATCATCAGAAGATTTATTCGAAGATGATTTCATCTTTCAACAAGATTTAGCGTCCCCGCATACCTCGGTGTCAACTAAGAATTGGTTCCGCCAACGCAACATTAAGGTACTTCCTTGGCCACCAAATTCACCAGATCTTAATCCCATCGAAAACTTATGGTGTATAATGAAGAAAAAACTTCAAGAAAATCCTCCTTCAAGTAAAACTGAGTTAGTGGCACATATAAAGTCTATTTGGGCTAATATTGATAGAAATGTTTGTAAACACCAGGGTTGGCATTTTTGCCGGCAAAAAGGTATTTTTGCCAGGACAGTGGAAAAAACTGGAAAAAACCAGGGGAAAAATGGAAAAAACCGGCAAAAATGGAAAAAACCTATATGTCTTTAATGTGTAATAAAATCTGCACGCTAATAAGGATAGTAATGGTATAAACAATTAAATTTAACAGTGTACTATTTAATATTTTAAGTTCATTTGCTTATTAATTAATATTAAATATTTTAAATCTTTAAAAAATAGGTGGGATTCAATCTTACTTGGGAATTTAAGAACAAAATAAAAAATTACATATCTAATTTTTTTTTACTTTCAGTCAGGGATATGTTTAGGAAAATTTTAGGTCCTTTAAAGGACCCTTCATAAATTAATTTATCTTAAAACAGGACCCTTCACAAAATTCTTTAATCTCAAACAGGACTCTTCATAAAATTATTTCTCTCTCAAATCGACATTTCACCTTTAAACTGAACTTTTCACAAATTTAATCATTTTAAAATAAAATCTGGCTTGTTAATAAACAATTGAACTCACTAAAAAATATATTACAGTAAAACCCCGATAATTCGGATTAATTGGGACCGAACCAAATCCGGATTATCGAAAATCCGGATTATTCGGAGAATTAGAAAAAAATGAAATAAAGCAGAACATACTTACAGAAAATCACTTTTATTTTAAATTTATTGAATATTTACAGACAGTAAAATGTTCACTTTGCTTAATTCTACCAAAAAGATTTCAGAAAAAGTTTTTTTTATTCAGAATACGACGATGAAACTATTTAATGTTATGGAAATTAGCCAATCACTTCTCAAACTTGAAAAAAAATAAATGACCAAACCGATCCGAATTAGCGGGGTTCTACTGTACTTAGCTTCTCTATATGTGAAGGGTAGAACCTGAAAACCTGATAATTTAAAATTCACAAAACTGTCTAGAATTTTCACAAAGACGAGAAAAGTCTAGACAGACCCCTGTAAAGTAAAGTATTTTATCAGTCATTAACATACATATTTTTTTAATTATCAAAAGATTTTCACTTTCAAATATGTCCAGCAAGCATTGCTACTATTGAAAGATTTTTTTCAAATTTTTCATTTGTGCAAACTGAGATTCGAAATACTTCAGTAGATACTCTTTCAAAACTTGTTTACTGTTATGCTATGCTAAAGCAGCAAAATTTAGGTTGTGAGGAAGATATTGCTGAAATATTTGGAATTTAATAGTTTTCTGCTTTAAATATAATTTTGTATTAAATTAAATTTAGGTTACTATAAGTGTTTCTTCAAATTTCTAACATATATAAACTAAAAATATAAATGCTTTACTCAGTCTCAACAGTTCTATTATGTGAATTAATAATTGTATAAACATGAATAAATGAAGTTTCTATTTATATTAAAATTGGTATTTTTTTCATTTATAATCTTGTTATAAAAATTAGTATTCTTTCATAAAGTGCATAATTATATTTATTTAACTTAAAAGTTAAAATAAATTTAGAATAATATTGATTTTTTAATTAAGTACGCAGTTTATTTTTTCTTTTGTGAAATATTTCTCTCTTTCTGGGGAAAAATTTAAATGGACAGCCTATTTTTGCCACCTCTTTGGCAAAAACCTATTTTTGCCGGGACAGTTTTTACCAGGTTTTTTCCGCAGTTTTTTCCACCTTCGGCAAAAACTCGCCAACCCTGGTAAACACCATGTATATAGTATGCAAGATCGATTGTACGCTGTTATGAAAGCTAAAGGGGATGCTACAAAATATTAACTACCATTTACTTCATATTCATAAGGTAATATTGTTGCGTAAAATAAAATATTCTAATATTTTGAACCAATCTAAATTTTATTCTAATATTCTGGTGTGTTTAAGGAAGCTGTATACCTAATTTATTGTGCTGTATTTTATATTTTATAAATGTTAAAATCTTATCTAAACATTCCAGATTTAATTTATAAGAAATTTAATTGCATTTACTTAGTATAAAAAATAAATAAATGACAAATAATTTTTTCTTATTACTTTTTCTCAATTATTCTAATATTTTGAATATGAGCTGTATAGATTAATGTGAACTTAATGTGAATTAAAAAAATTTTGTAGAAAAATATTCACATTTATTTAAAATTTTGTAGAAATATACAGTAGACTCCCTCAAATCCGGACAGCTTGGGACCAGAGATTGTGCGGATTTCAGGATTTTGCAGATTTCTGGTCATTGTTTTGTTTACACTTTTTAAACAGTAATTTGAGAGCACTTAATAGTGCAATCAGAACTATAATGAATGCTTACAATATAATAAAATATTAAAATAAGTAATAAACTAAAATAATAAGAATTTAGATAATTTTATAATGATTAAAGTACTAATAGCAAAGGTCAAGTTAATAATCAATAGTGTATGATTAAATATTCATTATAAAGATTAAATATATTTTTCCAAAATTATTCAACAAAACATGCCTAAAAAAAATAAATACATTACTAATTCACATCAAAATCATAAAATAAGGATAATTTTTTTCAAGTTTAGCCAGGCTTAATAACCAAAAAAATCTTGATTAATGCATAAATATATTTGGTAAGAAGATTGTGATCACCAGTGATATCAGCAATATCTTGAATTTTTTCCAAAAAAAAATTATTCTTCCTTCAATAAAAAAACATGACTAGAGTATTATTAACAAATTACAAATAAAAAAATATATAGAATTGATACAAAACTAAAAGAATCAAATTTTGTCCCAATATCTGAACTGAAAGTTTCATTGTTTACATCCATAAAATATGTGCGAATTTTACAGAGTTGCAGATTTCTGATTAGCGGATTTGAGGGAGTCTACTGTATTCACATTTATTCAAAATTTTGTAGAAAAATATTTACATTTATTCAAAATTTCTGGAAATTAATTATGCTTGAAAATAAATTTCAATTAATGAAAATCAAGCACCTAGTTTAATGAAGGTTTTATCTGCAATTTATTTTAGACCTGAATCCTCAATATCCAGACATCACTTGCCTCAAACAGAAGAATGTGATGATTAAATAGAATGAAAGGGGAGATTTTTAAAAAGTGTTCTGACTTTTACACATGTTTCATCAATATTTTAAATGGTCAGTTTTAGCAAAAGTTCTATTATGTGTTGTCACTTAATGTAAGGAATTTTAATGTATTTTTTTATTTGAACAAGAGTTAAGATTGTAAAAATGCACTTTTAATCCTTTTCTTGTTCAAATAAATTAAAATATTAATATTAATAATAAGTTAAGATTGTAAAAATGCGCTTTTAAACCTTTTTTTGTTTTTGCATACAAGTAGTTGTTTGCATGTTTTTATAGGTTTTGGAACGCATTGCCATAAATATAATTAATTTTAAATTTCATATTTAAGGCATTATAGTGTTTACCCTAGGCATTTTCAGAAGGGTGCAGCACTATAGGGCAAAATTGGGAAATTTCGTTACCAGCCACTGGCCAGTAAGACTAGTTTTTCAAGTGGCCACTTTTTTATTTAAAAATAATAAGCAGTAAAATTTTTATAAGTATTAATCTAAAACTGAACAGCCCAAATAAATATGATAGTATAAATCTATTGAAACCTAAGAAAGTAGAATCTCTGATAAAATAAAAGTAAATTGTATTATATCCTTGTAAAAAAGTGGCCACAAGGTGGCCACTGATAGACAATTTTTCACTGGCCACTTTTTCTCATGTACTGGCCATGCGGCCGGTGGCTAGTGCTAATTTTGCCCTTTATGCAGCACCCTGCCCATTTTGGGTTTGTTTTGCCGTCGGTATATTTTAAGCAGCGATGACCAGTGGCGCCAACTTTTGAAAAATATTGGGTTGGTTCAAAAATATTGGGTGGGTTCGAAGATATTTTCATAAAATGGTACAACCAGTTTGTTTTTCTTTGAAGGGTGGACAACTGTTAACAAATGAGACTTTTTAGTCAAGCTATCATGCTTTAAGATAGTTGCAATTTTTAAAAATTATATTCTCATATGTTTTTCCTTATAAAGACTAATATTTATTGCAATATCATCATATCATGAACATGACTATACATTAAAAAAGAAGAAAGTTAAACATTTACATTTCAATCATTATGGATTTATGATTGTCAGTCGTAGAATTTAAACGAGTGGTCATATGCAAAATAAATTTTATTCGAGGGAATGAATAATAAATTGATGATTAAATAAATAACATAATAGACCAATGAATATTGGCATATTAGACTTCAAAATTATTGGGTCGGCAAAGGACCCATGGGCTCATATAAGTTGGCACAACTGGTGATGATGCAGATGCACTATAGCACGTAAATTACACAAGAAATAGGTGACAGGAAGCCCAGAAAAAAAAAAAAATATATATATATATATATATATATAATATATATACTTTTGCGTGTTGTGGGTCTTGTAAATTCATCAAAATATCACAGAAAGAGCCCGAAATTTGTCAAAAAATAGTGTAAAAACAGAAAATTTTGTTAAAAGATGGCAAAAGAAAAAAAAAAAAAAGATTAATTTTAAATAAAAAAATTCCCGAAAAAATCGACAAATTTCAGCAAAAAATCACGATATAAATGCAAATTTTGTCAAACAATTGCGATAAAACAACAAATTTCATCGAAAAATTCACGAAAAAACAGCAAATTTCGTCAAAAAATTTGCAAAAAAGGCAATTTTCATTAAAAAATTACAATAAAACAACTTTCGTCAAACACTCATAACAAAATGGCAATTTTCATCAAAAATTAAGCTAAAATGGGAAATTTTGTCAGAAAATTCATGAAAAAATGCTAAATTTCAACAAACAATCCTAAAAAATGCAAATTTTGTCACCCCCCCCCCCCCCCAAGCAGATTTCTTCAAAAGATCTCAAAAAAGGCCTTTCGACAAAAAATCTCGATAAAATGGTAATTTTTGTCAAAAAACAGCAGATTTCATCAAAAGATTGTGATAAAACTGCAGATTTTGTTAAAATATCTGCGAAAAACAGTAGATTTCATCAAAAAATCGCAATAAAATTGCAAGTTTCGTCAAAAAATCTCAATAAAACGGCAAATTTTTGTCTAAAAATTTGCAAAACCCGACATTTTGTCAAGAAATCTACATAAAACAGTAGATTTCGTAAAAAACTCGCAATGAAATGGCAGATTTCGTGAAAAGATCACTATAAAAAGGCAAATTTTGTCACAAAAATCACAATAAAATGATAAAATTTGTCAAAAAATCATGATAAAGTGGCAAATTTTGTGAAAAGATTGACAAAAAAAAAAGCAGATTTCGTCGTGGGGAAAAAAAAGGGAATTTTCTGAAATAATCAAAGGGGGAGAGGGGGGGGGAGAGATTTTACTCTTAATTATATTATTCTTTCACCTGTTTTAAACACAAGAATAATTGCTTTTGTTGCTAATTTTAAGAAAATTCCGAAATTAAATGTCTGCAATAATAATAATAAAAAAAAACATTAAGTTTTTTCTAAATCTGGTAAATATATTTTCAATATTTTACTCATTTATTATTATTTTTAAATGAATATAACTCTGCCTTGCACATTTTATAATTTGGCAACCAAACCAATCAGGAAGACAAAAATATTGTTTAAGAGTACAGTCAAAGAGGGTCTCACAGGGCTTAATTCCATTTAAATGCTTATTGATATATTTCTAATATTTAAAACTAAATTTGTATTCATGAGAAATGGGGTTATGCAAAAACGGTTAAATATTGTTGATTGATCAATATAATATTCTGGAATATAATATCATAATTATTAAAAATAAATAAATTCCGAAAAGGTGTCCATTACTGGACACCTTTTCGGACTACCCTTCATTAGTACAGTTTATTTTGAAAAAAAAAAGTAGTGCATACCTCGGCTGATGGCTTTTCTTTTGAAATACAAATCAAAAATGTAACGAGATTTCTGGTGATGAATTCTAAATATTGGCCATAATGATTCAACTCTCCTTTTTCCATCATGTGGTTCAGTTTCCGCTAGAATTAAAAATAGTTCATCTAAATCAGGAAGTTTAAATAATAACATTTCAAATGTGTACACCATTCTCATTAAAAGGGCGAAATTACAAAAATTAATGCTTCTATACCTTCTCGCATTTTTGCTTCCAATTCATCAATTGTCGGTTCAATAAGTTCCCATCCTTCAGGAGGGCGTTTTCTACTTCGTCTAACTTTCGGCATGGCAAAATATTAATCAATAAAAATTATATTCAATAGTAACGTTTATTTTGTAAACGCAACAGCAATTTCACCACAAATCTTTCTAAGTAACACACCAAATAAATAACAAACAATACAACAAAAAAAAATTGGTGCTATTCACAGTCAGTGTACTAAAGTGATTGGTCATTTCAGATCATGTGATTATCTCAAACAGTTACAGTTAGGCCGTGTTCAGCTGTTACGTGCGCTGCACGCGTGCGCTCAGGACCACGGACATGGAGTGGGTGCCTATAGTGGACGGAATGTGCGTTCAGCACTCGCTATTGCGCCACCGGTTACTGTAACTGTTCGCTCAATAACAGATGGAGAACAGCCAATTATAAAGATAATCTGTAACAAACGAATGTGAGCTCGGTGGTCAAATGGTCAGAGTGCTGGGCTTGTACCCAGATGATACGGGTTCGAAACCTGCTCGGGCCAAAAGTTCGTTTGTGTCTTCTTTTTTTTTTTGGTTGCTTTTTATTAATAAATAAGACATTTTTATTAAAAGTAAATTTTATATTAATAATACAGAAGCACATATATTTCGATTATAATAATAAAAGACTTATTTAAATACGAGAAATGAGATTTTTGCGGAGAAAGCTTTAATATTCTAAATTTAGAATATTAAAAGGATAATTAGAACAATATTAATATCGTTCCAAAGTGATTTATATATATATTAAGCAAATGAAAAAAAAAAGTTTTCTGCGAAAATATTCGTATACGCATAAAATAATTATTAATGTTCTTCTTCTTCTTCTTTTTATTTATTTATTTATTTTTTTTTAATTTTAGAAGTAAGTTTTTATTGATATTAGGATGCAAATATAATGCATGCGTGGATATTTTACGGTGTTAAAATCAAAATGGAAAATATTATAAAAGCAAAATGTAAAAGATATACATTTTTTTAAATTAAGAATATATGCATACATATATTTTAAAGAGGTGAAATATTTGGAGTTTGCCTTCTAGTTTTGTAATGAATAAAGTATGATTAGAATGTTTATAATTTTTCTATTGAAAGTATAAATAAGTGTTTTGCTTATACTAACATAATTTCGGATGTCGTTTGTTTCTCATATTTTATGACATATTTTGGCCTGTTATCCACACGGTATTAAAATATATAATCATTAAATAAGAAATATACACATACTAAAACTTTTTCTGAAAAATTATCTAACTAACAATGCAAATTCCATTGAAATCAATCCAGTATTGTAGATTACAAATCAATCTTGTAATACGTGGATACAGGGCCATCGCTAAGACTTTTTTTTGGTGGGGGAGAAAACCTTAATATTGTCAAGTCAAATTTTTATATTCGCCAACTCGTTTTATAATTTTGCCAAGTTAACGCACTTTGAAAATGTAATACAGTTCTTATTTGTAAAAAAATTAATAATATTCCCAATTAGAGTTGTAACTTTTGCAAATTCTAATAAAAATTAGAAAATGTATCGCAGTTTTTATTAAAATTTTAATTAAATTTGACATAAAAGTTTTAAATTTGCAAAGTGTAACAACATTTGTGAATGTTTTGGGAGGGGAGGCTCCCCCCTGTCTGTCCCCCCCCCCTTAGCTAGTCCCCCGTGTGGATATCTCAACCTTGGTTTATCAACAGCATTCTATTTAATATGAAAAGTATAAAGCAACTGATAAATGATTTTTAAATAAATAAAAATAAAATTATTAAAAAATTTAAATCACCAATTGTTAAATTGTATCAGTGAACCTACCAACTTTGACAACAAACAACGTGCAACCAATAACAGATAAGCACAAAACGCACAATCACGTGATCAAATCGCTCATCAGTTTTATTTGCGTCGCGCGCGTCAGCTTTTGAGCAGGGTTGGTTGTCATATTTTAAATGCTGATCGGGCTTAATTACATGAAATAGGTCACGTGATACTTCCTGGAATATTTTAAATTTTATTTGAGAGGTCACAGGTATGTATTTCCGTTACGAGAATCATGTTTTGAAAGGATAAAGGGATATAGTATTTGTATTTACCAATTCTGAACTATAAAAATAATGCAATAATTGAATAACTTTAAAATTCTCTTCTTCTATAGAACCTACTCCAAGCAGAATCTTCTGAGCGCGCGCGCACTAAAAAAGTGGCTTTTGAACACGGCCTTAATCAAAAGCTTTTTATTTAATTATTTTTTTCGGGTTGCCGTTTGCAATAGCTAAAAAATGCATTGAAATCAAGATGTGCCTGTGTCAATCAAAATTATAAACTTTATTGTTTTATGGAATTTTTTGCTTGTTTACATTTCATGTTGAAATTAGTAGTATTATTTTCTAATAAAAAAGAATTACCATATTCTTTTACCACTAGATAGCGCTAGTAGTTTTTCTTTGTTGAGTACATTAGAAAAATAATTATTTTACCGACATATATTCAAAATAAACAAAATTTGATCTAATGTGTCACGTCGGTGGTCATTTAATTTAGTAATAGTGCATAGAAAAGTTAAAAAAAAATTCAAAAATGGGCATTCTTGAAAGAATTAGTGAGATAGAAAAAGAAATATCTAGGACACAAAAAAATAAAGGTAAAGTTTCACCACTGTATACTATGCATTATTCATATTTTTTAAAGCATGACATTCATAAGCTGGAAAAAAATAAGATAAGAAAATTAATAAATGCTTCTAAGTGCCACAATCATGCTCAACAAATTTTACATTTTTTCCTCAAAAGCTGCCACATGAAAATCTGTTTTAAAAGTAAACAGCACATGAAAATGACCATGAAAAATTTCCGCCAAAATTCAAACTTCCAAAACACTTTTATGAGCTTTATTAGATTTATTAAATTTTCAGATTTGTAATTAGTACTTTCAAATAGTGCATTTGTCACTTTATGTAAATGAATTTGTTCCGACAAAATTGATTGCAATATGTGTCAGACAAAATTTTACCATCCCAACCTTTGTATTGTTAGATTTCTAAAAAAGGAATGTATATACGTACATATATATGTATGTATGGAGAGAGGTAGGAGGAGGAAGAAAGGGGCACATGTGAACAATTTTTACACTTTTAACTATTTCTCAAAATTATTGAGTTGTTGAAGCAAAAATAGATTTTTGTGAATATTTGTACTTTGTTTTTTTGGTGAAACTTTTGAAAGATTTTATCAAGAATTTAAACTAATAACATTATTCTAAAAAATGTCTGAATTTGTTCTCATGTGCCTTGGGGTAGGGATAGTTGTGAATATAGTTGGAGCATATGTGAATACATGCATAAATAAGATAATATATTTTTTTGTGAATAAACACTGTAATCAAAACTAATTAGGGTACTACTCTGTTATTTCGTTGACCGATTTCACCAAATTATACAAATCGCCAAACTAATAGCCAAATTATACATATTGACATAATTTTTATTTTAAATAATCAAGAAACAAATAATTGGTAGAATATTAATAAAAATACAAATAAAAAGTTGAAATAAAAATCACTTAATGACGTTTTAAACACGTGTATCGTATTTAATATCATTGAATTGACATTCATGATCATCCATTATTGGCATTTAATCTTATAATTTGGCAATAGTATTTTGGTCGACGGGACAGGATAACAGAGTAGTACCCTAATTGGATGCCCTCTTTCTAGTTGGGTGAATAAACTAAATTATTCAATGTTTCAACATACAAGAAATTTTTCATAAAATTAAACAATAATCTATGTCTACTTTCTTTAGTCAAGCATAGTAAAACTGTGTTACTTTTATATATGTTGAATAATTCTGTTGTTGTAATTTTACTTTTTTCTGAAAGTTATGCAATGTGTATCACTAAATTGTGCATATCATGATTTTAAAAATTGGTAAAATTGTGATATAAAAATCTGATGATATTGCTTATGATTTTCTTTGGTCAACTAAATTTTACTGTCATAAAATTAAATATAACCCAAATACTTTAACATCAGTTGAGAAAAAATATTTTTTTAAAATTAAAAATTGTTAAATATTAACAAATAAACATATTGATTTTTACCGAAAGCTACCACTTTTAATTGCTATTTAATTTCCAGTAAATTAAACCATAAAAAAATCCTAAAAACATTTTATTTATGGCTCAGTGTTTGACAAGGGTAGTAAAATAAAAAAAATATGCATTCGCAGACTTAGAGAAATACATTTGTGAACTGTTCCCATCTGCCATTGTATGTTCAATTCACAAGTGTCCCATCTATAAACATAAGACCTTCTTATAAAAATATATATATATATATATATATATTTTTTGGTATTACTTGGTTATCCCGTCGACCAATTTCGCCAAATTATGCAAATCGCCAAACTAGTAGCCAAATTATACATATTGACATAATCTTTATTTTAAAAAACGAAAAAATAAATAATTAGTAGAGTATTAATAAAAATACAATTAAAAAGTTGAAATAAAAGCCACTTAATGACATTTTAAATACGTGTATCGTATTTAATGTCATGGTACTCTAGGTTATCCCGTCGAATAATTTCGCCAAATTATACAAATCACCAAACTAATAGCTAAATTATACATGTTGGCATAATTTTTATTTTAAATAACAAAAAAACAAATAATTAGTAGAATATTAATAAAAAGTCAAAATAAAAATCACTTAATGACATTTTAAACATGTGAATCGCATTTAATGTCATTGAATGTGACATTCACGATCATCCATTATTGGCATTTAATCTTATAGTTTGCTGATAATTTTTTGGTCGAAGGGATAACCTAGAAGTACAAATGTCATTGAATGAGACATTCACTATCATCCATTATAGACACTTAAATCTAACAGCTGGCGATATATTTTTGGTTGACAGGATAACCAAGTAATACAAATATTTTTAATCGGAATAAGGAAACAAAACTTTCTGTAGACTTATCTAATTACCGTATATACTCACGTATAGAGATGTAAATTTTCCAGAAAAATATAAGTGTCGGAAAAAAACCGGTTTTTTACCGGTTTTTTTCGGGAAAAATTGGAAAAATTGATTTTTCATGACTGTTTCTCCCAAATAAATTATATTTTCTTAGAGAATATTAAATAATAAACATTTTTTCCCCATTTATATGTATTAAATGAAAATTACTTTCACTTTATATTACAAAATAAAAAGAAAGTAACAAAGCCTGCTTTTAAAAGTTTAGTTTTTTTTTCCACAGCCTAAGAATTTTTATTAAATGCTATTGTTTATTATATCATACCTCTGCTGAAATGATTTTTCAGTTACATGTTTAGCTACCAATTGACCTAATGTAAAAACCTGAGCCAAAATGTCTGCAGTTTGGAATGAAGTAAATTATGCATTCCATTTACATAAGTATAGTTTTTAAGTAAATGATACTAGTTTAAAGAAATTATGGCAGTTTTGTCATTTTATGAATATCAGTATTCAAAAATTCCATTGTTTGTTTAAAAAATGCATATTTTTACATTATTACTTTTTTTCTTGGAATTCTAACTTTATTTCCTTTATAAAATATGTTTAGTTTTGGTATAGCTTTCCAATCTCAACTCAAAAAAGTTTTCATTTAGTTTTATAATCTAAATTCAAGCAAAACTAAGTTTTACTTTGGCTTACTCAGGTCTGCAACTAAAAAATAGCGTAGGATTTATTGACTGTTAAATTTTTACTCACTAAAACCAGATTTTTTTTTTTTTTTTTTTTTTTTTTTTTTTTTTAAGTTTAATTAAATATAATTTTTTTCTTTTTACCCTGAAATCTGGTATTCTATTCTTGAGTAAGAAACCATATTCAATAATGTTTCCACATGGTAATTTTATATTTCTAAGAGTGGAACTCAAAAGTTATGAAAACAGAACACTACAAATAGAAAATGCTCACTATTTGAGGAATTAACAAAAGCAGTTACATACAGAGATAAACTTCTACTGTGCTTTAGAAAACTACAAAAATTCAAAGTTTAATCAAGAGGGAAAGTATAATTTGGAACATAGTTACTTGTAATAAAATATGGGTTTTTTTTTTCATCGCAGTTGTACTTTTCTAATGCAAACTGTCCATGTTTTTGTAACATTACTGTACATTATGGAGGTAAAATGGAGGTCAACTTTAGATTCAACACCTTGAAAAAACATTCAATTAATCAGCTATAACAAAATCTTGAAAAATGCAGCTAGTGCCACCTATAGGGGATTTACACCAAAAACTAAACAACATTAATATATATCAGAAACTGTAGTTTGATTTAAAAAAAAAAAATCGTCCTTGAGGTCCTTGAGGTTAAAAAATCGTCCTATTGCGATAATCATGAATAATGCAGCATAGCAGCGTCATCTGTTGAGCAATTTACACCAAAAAGTAATGAGCACGAAGTTATGTCAAAGATTCATTAGTTTGAGACAGAACTATTGTGGAAATTATGAATAATGCAGCATAGCAGCGCTATCAGTTTGGCGATACATACTAATAACTAAACATCTCGAGTTTGTATCAAGGTGTAACTTCTGAATCTAAAGTTTTGTGAAATTATATGCATCAGTTCTTGAGATAGAGTGCCCATAAAATTTGTCACATACAGACTCACAGAGTGACAGATATTTTCCAAAAACCATCAAAACGTGTTCAGGACCTTCTTAAAATTTTAAATACACCAAAAACTCGAAGTCCAATTTTTCACGAATTCAATACTTACTTCTTCAAAATATAGATTAAAGTAATAAATGCATACTTCAAAATTTTATGTTGAATTTTTAATTTTATCATTTCCATTAATCGGCATATTATTACAATAATTTTACACATGAATTAATTTTTAAAAAGATTATTTGCATTTAATTACATATCTAGATTTTTTTTAATGTAATCAAGTTTTTGTGAAATTGCGAACTTTTTGTATATACTTGTACAAAATATATTCAGAATTTTTGAATAAGAAATTATTACTATATTTAGGTTCCTATTTAGACATTTTTAATAAGGTTATTTACATGATACATATATGCAACTTAATAAGATTCAGCTGCTGTATGGCATGAGATTTTTTTTTCTTCAATCACTGCACTTGCGAAAGATTCAATTTGTTGATTAAACTTTTTTCTGAAAAGTCTATTTTCAAGAGAAATTTTGCAAAGGGTCTTGTGCTTCAAACCAGAAAAAAATGTGAAGGATTCTTTCAAGTCTTCTCAAACAGATTTCTGCTCAGAGATCAGATTACCCACATTAAAATTTTCATGTGAGACACTCAACATAAAAATAAAATAAATAAAAAGTATGAGAATGTAGCTATAACAAAATTTTCACTAAATTATTTCATAAGTGAAATTTCAATTTTTCCAGTTCGGAAAAATTGAAAAATAAGCCTTCGGAAAAAAACCGGTTTTTTCCCCAATTTTTCTGGTTTTTTTCCGAGCATTCCCATCTCTACTCACGTATAACTCAAGAAATTTTAGATTAAAAAAAAGAACTTTAAAGTGGGGGGGATCGACTTATCTGCGAGACCTAATAAAAAATAATGTATAAATAAATTATCAGAAAATAGTTTGCTAGAGAATAGGTGCTGCAGCACCTCATTACATTAGTAAAATACAAAGTGTAAAATCCGGTACCCTTCAAACCTTGGGATTCTGAATTTCAGATTATTTTTAGTTTATTTGTCATAAAAGTAATCTAACCTACCCTTTTGCCTGAAACAAAAAAGAAAAGAGTGTGATTTATTTCAAGAACGCATTTCCAATACTTAAAAACTGTTCTTATGTTGACTTAAAATACTGGTTAAAGTTAACGAAATAAGTTTAAAATAGTTAACTTGACATACTGTTTTTACCTTCTCCAAATCAATAGCAAACTACATTGGAGCGCCATTCAGTGGCATAGCTAGAATGGGTGACACCTGGGACATATGTAAATAGTGTCACCTCAACCAGCATTATGTCACCCCCCGAGGCACAGACATCTGCTACAAATGGGCTATTTTGACAATTTCTGTGCCAAAACGTCAATTTTGTTTATTCTTTCTGCACCCAAACTTAATTTCCTAGCGCCATTTTGTTTCCTCCAAAGAATTTTCTTTTTCATTTTTTAATGTTTTGAACCGATTCTGTTCCGAATTTTCTGAAAAATTAAGGCAATCATTTCAGAAAATTAAAAAATATCGACCATAAAATTTATCACGAATTCTGGCAAATCGCTGCCAGAAAAAAAACAATTTCATCGAACGACCGTGGGAAAAGCAAAAATTTAGTCACAGGATTGCAAAAAAGTGCAAACTTTTGTCCAGAGGTCACAGAAAAAAGAAGAAAATCGTAAATTTAGATCAAAATAGCGTGAAAAGTGGCAAGTGTCATCAAAAGATCACAAAACAACAACAACAACAACAAAAAAAAAACACCGGCAAGTTTTGACAAAGAGTTGCAAGAAAAAAAACGGTAGATATCATCAAAAGATCACATAAAAAGGCAAACTTCTTCAAAAGATCTCGAAAAAAAACTAGATTTCATCAAAAGATCCCGAAAAAACCTCCTCAAATTTCATCAAAAGATCTCGAAAAGAATAATGACAGATTTTGTTGAAAGATCTCGAAAAAGCGGCAGATTTTGTTGAAAGATCTAAAAAAAAGGCAGATTTCGGCAAAAGATTGAGGATAAACAGCAGATTTCATCAAAAGATCTCGAAAAAAGGCATATTTTGTTGAAAAAGGCTGCCAGTTGGTCCCTATTTCCCTAAAAGGTCCCTATTTTTTAACTTGGTCCCTAAAAGTCCCAATTTTCACTAAAAGGTCCCTAAAAGTCCCTTTTTTTAATCTATACTGTGTCTAAGTTAATTTTTTCCTTACATTTTACCAAAATTTATCAAGAAAATTTACTTAAAAAAAAAATTTAATATTGTAGATGATAGCACATAACTGATCATAGTGGAAGAAATGAAAAAATTGTAGTGAAAAAACCCTGCAATTTTGGTCAAAGAGTCCTGAAAAAAACCCACAATTTTGTTCGAAAAATCTCAAGAAAATGCCTTTATCGTCAAAATTTTGTGAGAAAAATACAATTTTTATCAAAAGATCGCTAGAAAAACGCGATTTTTGCTTAAGATCGTGAGAAAAACGAGATTTTCGTCTAGAGATCGTGAATAAATGCTATTTTCATAAGGAAATTTTCGCCGAGATTTTTGCCAAATGACTGTGAAACACTGCAATTTTCGTCTTAAGATTGAAAAGAAACAGAATTTTTATCAGAAGATTGCAAGAAAAACACGACTCTTGTCGAAAGATCACGAGGAAAATGCAGTTTTCGTCCAAAGATTGTGTTTGTTTATTTTTTAAATTTCATTTGTAATAGTTTATTGTCATTTTCCATCTTTGTGTTTATTTGTATTTTGTTTTTCTGATGACGATTGAGTAAATTCAATCGAAACATGTCAAATTATTAAGATCTTTTAATGTTTTTATTAGTATTTGATGTCCTTTTTAGCAATTAAATATTTTAATACATATTTTTGAAATTTATCGTATCTTCACGATTTTTGTACAAAATTTGTTTTTCTGCGATTTTAAAACTAAATTTGCTTTTTTTAGGTTTTTTTTTTTTTTTTTTTTTTTGACAGAATTTGCAGTTTTTTTGCAATTTTTTGAGGAGATCTGCCTTTTTTTGCAATCTTTTGATGAAATATGCCATTTTTTCGTGATCTTTTGACAAAATCTGCAGTTTTTTCATGATCTTCTTATGAAATTAGCCTCTTTTTTTTTTTCCTTTTTTTTCAATTATTGACAAAGATTACCGTTTTTTATTTATTTTTTGACGAAATCTGCCATTTTTTCGCTATCTTTTGGCGAAATATTCCAATTTTTCGTGATCTTTTGACGAAATCTGCCAGTTTTATGCGATCTTTCGATGAAATTTGCCTTTTTTTTCAATTATTGATAAAGATTACAGATTTTTTTTTTTCGCGATTTTTTGATGAAATCTGCCTTTTTTTGCGATATTTTGACAAAATCTACCATTTTTTTCGCGCTATTTTGATGAAATTTGTTGTATTTTCATCCTTTTTTGATGAAATTTACTTTTTTCTTCGATTTTTTTTTACCGATATTTGTCGAAATCCTTTGATTAAATTCGCGTTTTTCCATGATCCTATGACGAAATTAGCAATTATTCTTCAAACGATTGACAAAATTTATTATTTTCGGCGATCTTTTGTCAAAATTCATGATATATTTTGTCCTAATTTTCAAATTTGTGATCAATTTTTTTTTTTTTTTTTTTTTTTTTTTTTTAAATTCTGAAATGATTGATCGCCCATTTTGGCAATCAGATGCATAGCATAAAGTCACCAATTTTTTACATTTAGTCGCCATGTGGCCGGTGGCGACTGCGAATTTTAACCTTTACTGAAAATCATGAAAAAACGGCTGATGACGCCGAACGATCATGAAAAAAAAGGCAGATTTTGTCAAAAGATCATGAATAAGTGACAAACTTCATCGAGAGATTGCAAAAAAGCATCAGATTTCATCAAAAGATTGCGAAAAATGGCAAATTTCTTCAGAGGGACACAAAAAAATAAGTTATTGCTGGAAATAAATTTTTCTGGTTATAAAAACTAATTTTGCTGCTATAAAATTCTTTCTTCTTGCTGCTCAAAAACTGGTCTTGTTGCTACAAAATTGTTTATTTTTTCTTTTCTTTTTCCAAAAATCGATTTCCCTACTCCAAAACTGTTCTTTTGCTGCTCCAAAATTGGATTTTCCTGCTCCAAATCTTTCTGAGTGAATGTGACCCTTGTCACCTGCACATAACATAAAAATGTAATAAATATCGTATTTCCAGTGTTTGCTCCTGTTCATGCCTGCAGACACTTTTGCTCTCAAATATCTTTCACTCCTTATGCATTTGCTATTATTACATTGATTTAAACCCGATTAATTTTGTACATAATGAAACATATTCTATGTCAGTAAATTTCTATTGATTTTTTTCTTTACATTTTTATTTAATCGATTTTTAATGAATTCTTTTTTTTTTTTTTTTTTTCATTCCCATAGCAACGGAATATCATTTAGGTGTATTAAAAGCTAAATTGGCAAAATATCGATCTCAACTTTTAGAACCTGCCAGCAAAAAAGAAAAGGTATGGTTTTCTATTGTTATAAAATAATTAAGTTTTTCAATAATTTTTTCGTGTGAAAATGTAAAAATATTATTTTTATCATAGTTTTGGAGTTATGTGTTTTCTCTTTTTGTTAATATTAAATATTCATTTATTATGTCTTGTCAGTTATTTGTGTTTAGAAATGAATCATTTTAATAAATTTTTCTTGGTGCATTCCAGGGTGAGGGTTTCGATGTTATGAAATCAGGTGATGCCCGTGTGGCACTTATTGGTTTCCCATCTGTTGGTAAGGTAATAAATACTTTTTATTTTTTCATTATAGTTTCTATCTCTGAAACAATTTTAACTATTCACTTTGTAATATTTGTAAATTTATATATTAAATAAAAATAATTCATTATTTTTAATTATGATGACATTTATAAAAAATGTCTTTTAAATCTGCTTTGTGTGTATCTTTTTATTAGGAGAAAAAAAATAATGTTAGAACATCCACCCACCTTTATTTAACTGACATTCATAAATCAGACTGTTTGAATAAAAACTTTGCCTTTGATAATTACGGTTGAACTTCTATTTTAAATATCTGACAGCCAGGGCTGTAGCTAAGAGGATATAGGGAGGGGGTGGGGCATTCAGCCCTCTCTAAAATATTTTGACCCACTCCTGGAAAAAATTCCAAGGTCACTAAATGAATTTGTTCTGAAAATCTAAATGAAATTCAGTTCAAAAAGAGGACTTTCACAGTCTTGCAGAAACATTAAATTGTTTCAACATTTGCTCATCCTATTTGCACATATATAAGCATTAATTAAGCTAACTTATGTTTAATATTGCACTATTCATACACTCAAATTTTTCATCATCATATTCTTTTCTTAACATAAAATGAAGTTATTGCAACAATTTAATAAGAAATATAGTATCTAATATGTGAAGATGCATTAATTTAACTTTTCTGCATTTGAGAGGGAGAAAATATGAACCCTCCCTTTGGTATCAAATTTTTATCCTATTACAATAAATTTTGAATTAACATTATAAAGTAAATTTTATGTTTTTAGATTTTTGAATTTTAGTTATTTTTAATGATTTTTCGAGTTCTGCAGCAATTTTTTAATATTAGTAAATGGATTTTGGCTGCTAACTAGCCTAATATATTACATTTTGTCCTTGATGTCTTTTTGAATTTTACCCCTTTTTAATGTGATTTTAGGGATTTTTAGAGATTTTTAGCACTTTGTGTCAGTTTTTTGTTATTCATGAAAGATTTCTAAATACTGATTTCTATACCCTGTTGCCAGGGTAACAGGCCAGTCGACTTTATTTTTGGGAAGCCTGGCGTTTTTTTCCTTGCCAATTCCTCTCCATTGAATGTTTTCAACCTTAATCTTATTTTTTTTACAGCAGCGACTTTCGAACATTTAGTGATTTTTAATGCAATTTCAGATGTGATTTTTAAAATTGCAATTTTTCCAGTTCCATCAATTATTTTTTGATATTTTAAAATGAATTCTACTTCAAACTTAATTTCAAACTTTTAGCCCATTATGGTAATATGGGTTATTTTTTAAGTATAGCAATTTTTAATGTGACTCAATACGATTTTTTAGTGCTTATTTTCTTTATGGAGTTCACAGTAATATTTTGAGATAAGGGAAAGGAATTTGGTTTAACTTTAGCCTAATATATTTTTTTTATTGTGCTACTTTTGCTATTTAACAATGAATGAATGTTTAATGTTTTTCTACATTTCACTGTTTAACATTCATTACAGAAAAAAAAAAATATTTGAACTTTTTATCTAAATATAGTAAATTTTAACTATAGTGATTTTTAAAAATTTAATTCAATTTTCAATTTTTTTTTCCGATATGTTACAAATAGACAGAATCAGAACTCCTTCCAGCTTAACATCTCATTACAATTGACTCTTCCAGATATTGTACATTTTGTAATTGCTGAGACTCTTGCATTGTAAATAAAGGAACTGTCATCAACACCATCTTCATACAAAGATACTATTGTCCACTCAGTGTTATTTTCATATAAAGAAAATAATGTCCACTCAACACCATTAAATGCTGACTAGGATTGTTATTATGCCATCTTTTTCTTAATGCTGTTGCAAGCTGACTGTGTCTTATCCTGTTTCTTCCTGACATACATTTTTTATCAATCAAAATTTAAAAATCCCTGCATTGTATTTGTTTTTCTGCAGTTGTTTTATATCTTAATGGTGCACTCACCCTATATTTTTCTAATCACACATCATAATCAAAGATGTTCTGTTAAACTTCAGTAAAATGGACAGTGTAGGAACTGTAAAAATTATGACGTGCAGATGATATGTAATATTATGGTATGAGATTATGATATTGTGATATTATGATTTTTTATCAGCAGCCACAGAACCAGAAAATTGCTCATAAAGAATGCTTAGCAAGAATGTTGATGTGTGTAATGTGAAGTTTCACTGTATAGGATGCTGGCAATGCAAAAGTTATTTAGTTTAAATAATTATGTAACTTAAATAGTCAATTTCAAACAATGAAAATAACCGAGTAATTATAATTATTAAATATTTACAAGAATAAATTGTTAAAATTAATTATTAATGTTTTAAATTTTTTTTGTAGATACAGTAGTCTTTCTCAAATCTGCAAACCTGAAATCCACACATCATCCAAAATGTAAATAATAAAGCTTTCATTTTAGATGTTGGGACAAAATTATAGAATTTTTAATGTTATATCATTCCATTATGTAATTTATTATGAAATTCTCAATAATGTGATTAAACTTGTATTTGATTATTTATTTATTTATTTATTTATTTGTTTTTAACAAAGAAAATATAAATATATTTCTTGGGAAAAAAAAAAAAAAAAAAAAAAAAAAAAAAATCAAAATATTGCTGATATTACTGGTAATCCCAATCTTTTCATCAAATATATTTATGTATAAATCAAGCTTTTTTTGCTTATTAAGACTGGTTAAACCTGAAATAAAAGTTTCTTACTTTGATTTTCATGTGAATTAACCAAATAACTGTATGAGGAAGAACATTGAATAACTCAAAGAAAATATATCTCATTTTTATTATACATATTTAATTATGCATATTTATTTATGCATTATCAATTACTTATTTGATCTTTACTTTTAATAATTTAACCATTTTTAAAATTATCTTGTTTTTTTTAATCATTTTTGTTTATTATTTTACTTCATTATTTTAATACTTTACTATATTGCAAGCATTATCATATATATTAAAACAGTAGGCTAATTCTTTGAGATCAACTCAATGCGCAACTTGTGCATGCGTGAAATGGAATTTATTAGCTCTTCCAGTTAGAGGAAAGTTGAAGCAAGTCTGGTTAGCTCAGTGGTTTAAGGCATGAGTTGAAGTTCTGTTCTTTTGAAGAGGACTAGGATTTGATCCCAATGCTTGGCAAAATGGAAAGTTATATGTTTTTTGTTATCATGATTATTTTGATGCTTTATAATGAAATAAAATTTAACACTCAACAGTTTTTTTTAAGCAACAATTTTATTTTTAAAATATTTCAAGTAATTAAAACATATTAATTATTAGATATAAACAGCCAATTTCCAGTTAAGGGCTTTAGAGTCATATTTGTAAGAATATAATTATTGAAAATCTTTACAAATTGTATTCTTACAAAAATTAACAACAATAAATACACAACACACAAAGAAAAATTGTAAAAATGTCATAAAATTTAATTTAACATCTAGCAATATTTAAAAATATTTATATTCTTATTTTCTAAAAAATGTAAATGTTTAAACATTATTTTGTCGGTAGGTAGTAGCAGCAGTTTTCCGCTTTCCTGTCATGTGCGTGGAAGCTTAGAAAAAGTAATCCATTTGTAAACTGTAATATACGTGAATTATATAAATAAATAAATGATATACATCATTTAGACCATACATTAAATGATTTTTAACTAAATCCCTGAGTGCCATTTTGAAGTAATGTCTGAATCTTTAAAATTGTGAAGTCTGCTAAAATATTTTAGAAATAGTTTAACAATTTTAATTTAAAATATTTAAGTAAAGTATTTTTCATTTAATTTAAACTAATCTACAATTTTTGTTATATTTTGTATGGGCATTACAAGGAAGATTTATGTTTGTGTGCATATAAGGAAAAGTATTAATTATTTTCCGGAGAAAAAAATTAAAGTAAAGAACAGAAAACAGGAGAAAAGAGAAATAGTCATGTAAGAATTATAATTGAACTACTTTGTGATACTCATGGTTTAATAATTAAATAACGTATGAAAACGTCATGAAAAATTCAAATAATACAAATATATTATAAATAGTTACTTGGTAGCATGAAATTTTAAGTTTAGGGATTTAAAATGAGACTGTTAAAAATAAAATTAGTAAAAACTTTTCAATTAATTTAAAAAATTAGAAAATACTAAGCATTATTATTATTTTTTTTTTTTCAAAACACTGAGAAAATACAGCAAAATAAATATCAGTTTAATTGATTTTAGTTATCCTTCTGCTTAAAAGCAAGTGCGGCAAAAATTCTTAAAATTTTGCTTAAATTTTTTTTAGATGATTACTTGAGTAGGTTAGACTGACAGAACCATGAAATGTTTTGAATGTGTTGGAATCACCCAGATAACATACAATTAAATCAAGTTTTCAAAACTTTATTTACAGGTTACTAATTAAGAAAATCAAACATTATTCTAATTAATATTTTAACATGTTTATCGTCAAATCTTGACGGGTACCATCTAATATATATTAAAATGGTAAGCTAATTCTTTAAGATCAACTGAAAAATTCAGGAATTTGTGCATGCGTGAAGTTGAATTTATTAACGCTTCTAGTTAGGGAAAAGTTGAAGCAAGTCTGGTTAGCTCATTTGTTTAAGGCACAAATTTAAAGCTCTGAGCTTTTGTAGAGGACTCTGGATCGATCCCAACGCTCGGCAAAATAATTTATTTTGAATAATGATACATTTTACTATGAGGGAAACTTATATGATTTTTATTTTTTTTTGTTGTCATTATTATTTTGATGCTTTATAATTAAATAAAATTTAACACTCAACAATGTTTTTTTTTTTTTTTAAATAACAATTTTATTTTTAAAATATTTCAAGTAATTAAAACATAGTAATTAGTAGATATAAACAGCCAATTTCCAGTTCAAGGCTTTAGAGATATATAAAACTATTGAAAATCCTTACAAATCGCATTCTTTAAAAAAAAATAAACAACAATATACAAAACACATAAATAAAAATTTGTAAAAATGTCGTAAAGTTTAATTTAACATATAGCAATATTAAAAAAATAAAATGTATTCTAATTATCTAAAAAATGTAAATATTTAAAAATTATTTTGTCTGAAGGTAGTAGCAGCAGTTTTCCACACTCCTGTCATGTGCATGGAAGCTTAGAAAAAGTAATCCATTTGTAAACTGTTATGTATGTGAATTACATAAATAAATGTTATGCATCATATAGACCATATATTAAATGATTTTTAACCAAATCCACGAGTGCCGTTTTGAAGTAATGTCTGAATTTTTAAAATTGTGAAGTCTGCTAAAATATTTTAGAAATAGTTTAACAATTTTAATTTAAAATATTTAAGTAAAGTATTTTTCATTTAATTATCTTTTAAGTATATTAAACTAATCTACAATTTTTTGTTATATTTTGTATGAGCATTATAAAGAAAATGTATGTTTGTGTGCATATAAGGAAAATTATTATTTTCCGGGAAAAAAATGTAAATAAATAAGAGAAAACAGGGAGAAAGAAAAATAGTCATCTAAGAATTATAATTGAATTACTTTGTGATACCTTGATTGATGAATTAATAATTAAATAATGCATGAAAACATTATGAAAAATTCAAATGTATTATAAATAGTTACTTGGTAGCATGAAATTTTAAGTTTAGGGATTTAAAATGAGACTGATAAAAGTAAAATTAATAAAAGCTTTTCAATATAATTTAAAAAATAGGAAAATACTAAACATTATTATTTTTTCAAAACACTGCGAAAATTTACCAAAATAAATATCTGTTCAATTAATTTTAGTTATCCTTCTGCTAAAAAGCAAACACTGACATAATTCTTAAAATTCTGCTTAAAATTCTTTCAGATGATTACTTGAGTAGGTTATAAACTGACAGAACCATAAAATGCTTTGAATCTGTTGGAATCGCATAGATAACATAGAAATAAATCAAGTTTTCAAAACTTTATTTGCAAGTAACCAATTAAGAAAATCAAACATTATTCTAATTAATCCTTTAATATGTTTATTGTCAAATCTTGACGGGTACCATCTAGTTCATTATAATTTCAATTGCATTATTACATTCAAATTATTGTTTAAAAAATTTAATGAAATCAATGACGAGAAATCTGCAAAATTCTAAAATCCAAACAAGCTGTGGTTCCAATTTGTGCAGATTTGAGGGAGTCTACTGTACTAATAGGTTTTTAAATAGCCTGTGTTAATTCTAGATTAAAAAAACTATCTTAATTTTGATTTGTGAGGAGACTTGATTTCTATGAGTAACTCCCTTTCTCATGCCTATAAATGCTGTTTTATAAGTAATATAAATGCACACATCTAGATATAAACAAGATATTTATTATTTAGTTATTACTTTTTAGATTTTTATGAATTCAGTTAAACTTATCTTTATTTCTTTGTTTGATTCTTTTATATAGTCTACTATCCTCAACATTTTAACTGATACGCACAGTGAATCTGCATCTTATGAGTTTACGACATTGACATGTATTCCTGGTGTTATACCGGTAAGATGATATTATCAATTATTGTTTGTTATTTCTTTTTCTTCTATTAGACAGTGGTCTCTTGTTCATTTTGTTTGTTATTGTAATTTTTGCTTCAAGAAACTTCTTTTATACGTACCATTTTGAATTAGTATATTTCTCATCATTATTTTTCACTATTGTTAATAGACAAAATTATAGTTCAAAGGGAAAGAAAGTTGTAATAAATTATTTTGGATGGGATGGTTAAACGGATGATTTTGTTACAAATATTAATTTTTTATACATGAGAATGAAAGTTTGTTAAGTTAGTAATATTAAAATGTTTGATTTTCTAATTAAAAAATTTATTAAATGAAGAAAGTATTTTTTTAATTGTTGTTAAAACGTGTTGTTTTAATTGTAATTAAAACATGTTTGATTACATTTATGTATATTTTGTAGATTGTTGAATTAAGCTAGAATGCCCTTTAATAAATTTAAAATTAAATATTATTTAATCTCTAATAAACATGCATCAATGAATAAATATATTGCCCAAATTATCTATATTTAAAAGATAATTTGAAATCTCAACAGTTTTAGCAGTTATTTGTAGTAATACTCAAATTATTAAAATATTCATCATTTAGCTTTCTAATAGACATTTCTTTTCTGTTTTTAAAGGATAATATTTGTCACCATTCAATGCTATTTTACTTTATTAACTATATATAAATTAGTATTTTAGGTTATTTTCTAATACTGTTTTTTGTTTGTAGTATAAAGGAGCTAATATTCAGTTATTGGATTTACCTGGTATCATTGAAGGAGCTGCTGCAGGTAATTTTTTTGTTACACAACAAAACAGTAGTCCTACTTTCTGTCTCATATTATATACAAAAAATATATATAATTTTTTAGAAAGCTCCCTATTTTAAAAAAAACACTGTTGAACTTGTTATCAATTTAAAATAATTTAAAGCTCATAGAAAAATCTTATTTAAATTATTATGAATCACTTTCTTTGAAAAATGAAGCTTAAAAGTTGTATTTTTGTTTTTCTTGAGCATACACCATGCTTTTATTATTATTCGTTTGGTAACTGTAAAACATTAAGTATGTATTTTATTTTGTCAAAATTGAGTCTGTTTTTAAAGTATATTTAAATAGAGAGAAGAGGGGGGTAAGTTCTACAATTCTCTGCTAAAAAATGTCTCTCAAATTTTCATAAATATGGTCAGTAATACAAGTCTTGTTGTTAACATATAGTATGCAATAGACATCTTCTTGAATATATTTGAAACACTTGGGCTTTATATTCTTTATACTAAAAAGCAGAGATAAACTTATTCCTGTTGTCTGCAATTAAAATTGCAAGCTTTTATTTAGCTATCTTACAACATCAAACGCATTTATCTTCTTTGATAGGTAATATTTTCTCTGGCAATATCTTAAAAAACAAATCAAAAACAAGAGTTCAAGATATAAACAACTTCTGCCACTTACCCAGAATACAAGAATTTTAGCCTCTTTTTTTTTTCTTTATATTCTTTTGTTCATGATATGTTTGTTATATTTTCACCGCACAGTTTCCTTTAACTCAAATTGTTCCAAGAATTTCATAACCATCCATCCAATAATTTGAAATCTTTAATGTGTAATTTGGATGCAAAGAAAATGTTATTTTATTTATTTATTTTAACTGAACTCATTTCTTTCAATTGTAACCAGTTTCTCATCTTTTGAAGCCAATAAAAGAAAGTTTTCTAAATTTGATTGTTTTTATTATTAGAAATATTTACTAAAGGATTCTTTTATAGATTTCACCATTAGTTCCAAAGTTTTTGGTCCATGACTTTGAAATTGCTAATTTGAAACTCCATTTTTCTAAGTGATTTGTGCCTTTCTTAATATTTTTTCATTACTTTTTTTTTTTTTTTTTTTTTTAACTCTCTCTCCCCCCCTCCTTTTTTCCCCCCTACCCCAACAGATAAAACACCTGGGTGGTTTTCAGTTGTATTGCCATATTAGGCAAAACATAATTTGAAAAAATAATTTGATTTAAATATAAAAATTTATTCAGGTATGAGTTGCTTATAGTTTACAGCATTCTAAGCAGTTGATTATTTGCGGTTTTTTTTAATTTATATTTTAGAAATTTCAAAACACGTCTTGGCCAGTCACTATTTTTCTCATAAGTGTGACCTCTATAAAACATTCTGTAAAATTTTTGTATCAATAATTAATTAAAAGAAATTGCTGAAAATTATCTTACATATGCATATATAAATAAAAATGTATTAATATTTATTTATTTCATAAATTTAAAATATTTTAATAGTATATGTCATGAGTGTTACTTTGCTTCTCAAATAAAGGGTATAACTTCTGCAAAAAACAAATTTAAATAAAAATTAATTGTTTTCATTGCAGTTATAATAAAGAATTAGAAAGTTCTAATAGACAGAACAATTAATTTAAGTGAAGTAACAAATGCATTAATAAAATTCTGATTCTTAGTTATAGTAACATTCATGATAAGTGGTAACACTCATGACAAGCAGTAACACTCTTGAAGCAAACAACTTTTTTGTAACAATGTAAAATATAAAGCCACTGTATAAAACAGAAGTCAAAAATGAAAATTTATTATAACATCTATTTTTCTACATCAGAAAATGTTTAAAAATTTAAGTAACAAGTAAAAAAATATAAGTAACATCATTCACTAATGTGACATTTATTCAAAAATGTCTACTTGGTGGTCAAACTTATAGAAAATGTGTCCTTTGAAAATTATTTATTAAGAATTAAAATTTGAATCTTAAATAACACTTACAAAACTATGTGCAGACATGAAAATCCTGTTATTATTTTTAAATAATTATAAATATATATAATATGACAAAATATATTTCTGAATCATGAATCAATTATAATCATAACTTAAGTCTTATACAATATCTATAGTTGTAGATTTACTTATTAATTGGTTGCTTTAAATCATCAGTGTTACTTCTTTTCTCATGAGTGTTATTTGGAAAAAGTAACACCCATGTAAGGTAACACTCATGTATGGTAACACTCATAACATTTATCAAAGAATTCTTTATTAAAATAAATTCTAACTGTTTTATTGAAATTTTAGTTGGGCCTATTTATTTCTTAACAAAAAATACAGCATTTCCTAACTTAACATTTTTATACCTTAAAAAATAACAATAAATTAATGGGTAACACTCTTGTAAGAAAATAAAAATACTCACCGTGTTGAAATGAACATTCCAATAAATAGCAATTATAGAACAAAATTATCGAGTTCTAAATAAGTGCACTGTAAAGAAGAAAAACATCGTTTTCTCACTACCGTTGCCGACAGCAATATACAAATATTTTGAAAACAAATAATATTAACTTCCCTAAGGTAACATTCATGTTCTGCATATGAAGACACAAAATACATTGAAATTTTAAACACTTAGATACATATTTTAAAAATATAAATTGTTTATTTGTTTAATTAACACATATTCTACTTTTAATCCATATATAAAAATTTTTAAATGTTTGGAAGCATAAAAAAAGATTGAAATATTGCAAGTTTTTTATTCAGGACAAGTAAATTCCAATTACTCGCTAACTAAAAAAAAAAAAAAAAAAAAAAAAAAAAAAAAAAAAAAAAAAAACACTTTTTTACAATTCTGAAAAAATGTAATGAATGCATTGAATTAAGCATAAAAAGATGTGCTACTACCTGCTTCTAGAGTATCAAAAAATAAATTTATTAATATGAAATTTAGATTTAAACATCAGGACATCAAAGTGGCAGTTCATGTGAAATTCACCCACTTACATTTCTTTATTTGCAGCATAGTTGAATCTAAGTAAAACTAGCACAATATCTTTCACAATGAGATTTTACTGACTGAGTTATCCAGATCATATGACATCAGAGTTTGATAAAAAATAGTTTATAAGGAACTTTGGAAATAATAATTCTCCATAAAAATCAAAATATTATACATCTAAAATTCTAAATGCCATCATTTCCTATCCTACATGGTCTTTAAAGTTATGCCATACATTTGAAACTATATCATGCAATTGTTCATTTCAAATTGATAATGTATGAAATTTTTTTCAGAAAACGTTCTGAAGTCAATCAATTGGAAATATATTTCTTGATAACTAGTTTCTAGCTAACTGTATTTTATTAAAAATAATATTTTAAACTAAAAACCTTTAATTTAAACACGAAAACAGTTTCCACACCATTTGATTATTTTTTTAATGAATCATTTTAATTTGTCCTTCTGTTGCATGATTTTCTTTCTTTTGAATATGTACCCCTTTTTTTTGTATATAAAATAATGCTGATGGTTTAAAAAAATTCAAATTTAGTGATTCAAATCATTTACTTTAAAAAATATTTTCGTGTGTTATAAGATGCAGTTATATTGCATAATTATCAAATGCTGTGTGCAAAATGCATTATATCATTATTTCATGATTATTCATGCAAATTGTATTACAAGACATGATATACATATTTTCTCCATTGTAGTAAATTCTATAATTTTTATCTTACTTAATGATAATGGAATTTTGTAAAATAATCAAACATCAATCATTAGTAATCTGTGGAATGCATTGAAAATGATTGCAATATCTATGTAAATAAAAAAGAATAAATAAATGTGATTTATTGTTTGTACTCACCTATTTAAAAAGTATCAAAATAAATTATAACTGTGTCATGTTATGTAAAACTTTATTAAAACTATCAAAATAAATTATAACTGTGTCATGTTATGTAAAACTTTATTAAAACTATCAAAATAAATTATAACTGTGTCATGTTATGTAAAACTTTATTAAAACTATCAAAAATCTAATGTTATCAGATGTTGATTTTTTTTTCTTTTGTATTTAAAAAATGTATAATTTATGTTATGAAAAATCTCTTGGCTCTAACAAAAAGACTATTGTACAAATATTAAATACCATTTATATCTGCTAAGATGAAAACTTGTCTATTACGAGATAATTCTCCTAGGGTTTCTGTATAAATAGATTTTACTTTTTAATTAATTACATGATTACAGTGAAATTATTTAATTTCGGCATAAAATGTGCTAAATTAAAAGAATAATAATAATCTGTATATATTCTAAGCTATATAGCTTTGAGTGTAAAATTAAAATAATAAAATTTAACAATTGTTATTGTACAGGATTACCTTTTACTTTTTGACAAGTAATCACAATATAATGTTGCTTTTAAAAAAGCTTTTAAATTTTCACAATTTATTTCTTATATTTTTTTATTATTATAGGTAAAGGAAGAGGTAGACAAGTAATTGCTGTAGCCAGAACTGCTGATTTAGTTTTGATGATGTTGGATGCTACAAAAGGAGAAATTCAAAAGTAAATATCTTCAATTAATTCCTTCAAAATGAAAGGTTTTGATGAAAATGATTTATTTTTGTAAAAATTCTAACCGTAAATTTGTGAATTTGAAATTATCATTATACATTAGTAGCCCCCCCCCCCCCAAAAAAAAAGCATCACCTGTGAAAAAAACAGAAAAATGTGCAAATAATGTTTTATGTTTGTGTTTTATGTATAAATAAAAATACACTATTTTGTCAAAGCATGAAGCAAAGTATTTAAGTACCAACACAGTAGATAATAATAAATTTCACATAACTGAGGTTTCATGAGCATTGATGTAGTCATATATATAAGGATAACTTTAATACTTTTTAGATTTTCCATGAGCAGGGTTTACAGACCTGCAGGGATCTAGTGATGAAGAAATGAACTTCTGGATGAAATGGTGTCTGATTTCATGGCATAAAACAAAAACCTAATAATGTTTTCCTTTAATTTAATCTTGATAGCCTGTTTTTTTGTGTCAACTTTTAGCACTCATTACTTGCTAAAAAGTTTGAATTGGATTAAGATCAGGACTAGTCTCAGCTTAGTCCATAGCTTTAATACCAGATTTTTTTTTTTAGATAGACCTGCACCTAAAATGGGAAAAAAGAGGGGAAATTATTTTATTAATTTATGTTGCATTGTGCAGATAAAAATTTATAAATGACATGAGAAAATCCCTTTTTAATAAATTATATTCAATTTGCCAATTTCGCTGCATATTAGAGTATTAAATCTTGTTAAAAAATGCTCTTTCCTGCTCTTTGAAATTACTTTAAATTGTAACTAGAGTTAGAAATTGGGAATTTTAAGTAAAGTTCAAATGATGCCTACAATGTTTTTTCTATATGCCAAACTGCATTTCATGGTTGCAGCTTTGTTACATATATTTTCTCATTTCTTTTTGCAACCATGTTAACAGTGATATTGTTTCTATGGTTATGTGTAAGAGTAGGATGATTTGTGTGTATATTAAACACTTTATCCCTGTCTTAATCACTAAAACAAAATAAAATGGCTTTCTATAATCTGCAAAACCTGATTTAACTACAATATGTGGAATCTAGAAAAATGTTTAGCTAATTCATATGAATACAAAAATGTCAAATAAAGTGAAGTCAGTTTTGAGGTGATTGAGAAGTGCACAAGATTTTCTATGCTTTCGAACAAGGTGTGGAAGAATTTCAGGGACTATTGGCTCTAAGATCAATTTTATCAGTCATAGGTTAGAATGAAGTCTGCTTAGAAGTGATTGACAAATGCAAGTGTAGCTTAAACATGTGTACTGTCCAATTTTTTTAATTTTTTTTATTTTAATGGAAATAAGGTGTTTTTTAAATGCATACAAAGTTTAGAAAAAAAAAAACTAATGGTAAATTAAGAAGAGTGTTTGTTAAACAAAAATTAAAATGAAAAAAAGCTAAGTGTCAGATTTGGCAACTAGGTATAATTTTGTGGTTGTCAAATGCAATAATTTAGTTGCATTTGGCAACTAATGACCATTAATTTCTAATCCTGATTGTAACTGATTTTAAACATTCATTTAAGATATCAGTTTTCACTGGTATCTTAAAGTAGTGTTTAATGTCAGTTATTTAAAGTCATTCTAAAATGCAAGGATGTGTTTTTTTTAACAAGACTTAGTACTCTGCTGTACAGTGAGATCGGTAAGCAGAATATTATTTATTCATAAATGATTACATTGTATAATTTGCAAGTTTTTATCTCCACAACATAAAATAAATTACAATTATTTTCTACCTATTTTCCCACTTTAGGTGTAAGCCTATCTGAAAAATCTTGTATTAAACCTATGGACCGATCTGAGAATATTTTTGATCTTAATTAATTAAAAATTTTTGGCTTGTAATGAGTGCAGAAATTGTTAAAATGAAACAGATTATTAAGATTAAACTAAAAGAAAGCATTATTAGGATTTTTTATCTTGAAATTGAACACTGTTGCATCCAGAAGTTCTTTTTTTCTATGTTAGACCTATAAGAGGCTGTCAGCTCCGCTCGGGAAAAATCTAAGAAATATTAAAATAAAATGATCCTTTTATTCATGAACACATCAACATTCATTTAACATTGGTACTTTGTTATGCATTTCAAATAACTGATTTTTATGGCATAATACAAGTATTTTTTATGCAATAACATCATCTTTACATAAAATATGATATTTGCTTGCTTTTCTGTCTTTTCACAGGTGATGCAGGGTTTTTTTTGGGGGGGGGGGGGGGAAGAGGCTGTAATTATATTTAAGCTTATATGCATCTATACTTCATTTATAAAAATGCTAAATAATATATTTTTCAATGAGTTTAGTTATTTTGTGAAAGGTCAGATTTTAAATTTGATTTAATTTCGTGAAGGGCCCTGTTTTATGAGAAGAATATTTTTATTTTTGAATGCTTGTTTCAAGAAAAAAAAAAAAAAGTAAAATTTTCTTTCTGAAATAGACAAATTTGTCATTAATCTCTGAATCTAATACAGATGAACAGAAAAGTTTTTTATTTATGAAAGTAGTTTTTCACACTTTGCATTGCTTTATGATATTAAAAGCATGGTTTTTATTGCATTTGAAATGCAATCAATGTTCTACTATCTGTCTATAATACATTCTATTTAAAAATTATCCAAAATTGTTAAATAAATCACATAAAAATATTTTTTTCATTGAAATTTATTTAGCCACCTTTAAAGTAGACGCCATTTAGTTTAAAATATGCTCAGAATGCAATCTTCCATATTTTATAGATAGGTGGATTGGAGTATGGCCTCTATTGTCTCAAAATATTTTCCTTGAAGTGCTAATTTTAATTTCATGAATAATAAAAAGTTACACAAGGCCCTGGCCCTGCCAGGTGAGCACGTTCCTTGGTTGGTAACATTCATTGAATTTTTTGCTAAATATAAACTGCTGTTTGTAAAAAATGCAACACCATGAAGGAATCATCCGAATGAAATGAAATTTGCATCAAATGTCAATTATAAGATGTTATGCAAAGTAGTAAAGTTTCAGAGACACCACGCATGCGTGGTGTGAGCAGCGCCCTCTGGACGGATGTTGAAAGCATATAAGTAACAGGCTGTAGCAGGACGTTGAAAATAGTGCATGGTTATTTGTTAGTGGCGAACGTTTAGTATGCCTCCACGACGAAATAGGGTCAAATTTCAACAACTTACGGAGTTTGAAAGGGGGAGAATTATCGGCCTGCGTGAAGGAGGATTTTCCTATTGCGAAATAGCAGCTCGTGTGCAGCAGAACAGTTCCACAGTGATGCGAGTTTGGAAGCAGTGGACCGAAGAGAACCGGACAACTCGAAAAACTGGGAGTGGACGATGCAAGGTGACGTCAGCACGCGATGATAGACACCTGGTCCGCATGGCGGTGACTGACTCTACAGCTTCCTCCAGGCAGTTGGCAGCACGTTGGTCTACTGCTACATGTGTATTAATGTCAGCTTCGTCAATTCGTCGACGTCTGCTGCACCGTGGATTGTGTGCAAGGATTCCATTATACAGGATCCCCTCACGGCAAATCATCGACGGCTGTGTCTGCAATGGGCTGATGAACACAGAGCCTGGCAGGCTGATTGGCAACAAGTTGTCTTTTCTGACGAATCCCGCTTTAATTTGTGGAACCATGATGGCCGCATACGTGTTAGACGCTATGCCGGTGAACGTTGCCTTCCAGAGTGCGTTGTCGAACGTCATAGTGGCTGAACACCTGGAGTTATGGTCTGGGGTGCGATTTCGTATCATAGACGATCTCAGCTGCTACGAATTGAGGGTAATCTGAATAGCAACAGGTACGTCCGTGAAGTGCTAGAGCCCGAAGTCGTTCCCTTCCTTCAAGGCATCCCTGGAGCTGTGTTTCAACAGAATAATGCATGCCCACATGTTGCACGGATTGTTCGAGACTTCTTTTCAGCCCAACATATCCAACTTCTTCCTTGGCCTGCTAATTCGCCGGATATGTCGCCTATTGAACATGTGTGGGATATGGTTGGTCGGCGTCTCGCTCGTGATCCGCGTCCTACAGTTTCAAAAGACGAACTTTGGGTGCGCATACAAACAATATGGAATGCTCTTCCACAAGCAGACATTCAACATCTGTTTGACTCCATGCCACGTCGTATAGAAGCACTTATTGCAGCGCGTGGTGGCCACACCAAATACTAATTTCGGGCACTTAATATTGTTTTATTGCTTTGAAAATGTATACATTTATTTGTACCAATACAAGACGTTTGTGTATTAAATTTCATTTAATTCTGATGACTCCTTCATGGTGTTGCATTTTTTACAAACAGCAGTATAGTAGAGTGCCGACAAAACAACACTAGATACTGGACTTGATTATTATCATGACGTCACAAATGTTGGCTGTTACTATCAACATACAGCGATTGGTATAAAACAATGGATGTCTTGCTTTGTATCAACCACTGCATTTCGTTGATGGCAGCCAACCATTATTTGTGACTTCATGATAATGATTTAGCAAGCCCGGTATCTAGTGTAGTCCTAAAGCTGATTATCAGAACTCCAATAATCGAACTTGCAAAGAATAATTCAAGATATGACAACATTGAACAGAATGTCTTTTTTTTTTTTCTTTTAAGCTAGCAACAACCAAAAGCTTTTTTGTTTAAATTATAATCTGTGGAGTTCAGAAGATAATAAAAAAAGGTAAACAAACAAACAAATAAATAAATAAATTGAATAGTTAAATAAAAAGATAAAAATAAATTAACTAAAAATAAACATGGCAGCAGTGATTGGTGCTGACAGTCCTAAGCCTGGATAAAGTGTGAAGGTTTCAGTTTAGTCAGGAAATTTTCTTAAACTGTCTGTTCATTTTAACAGATGTAATGTCTCAGATATATGTAACAGATGTAAATGTCTGTTCATTTATCAGAACTAGGGTCAATCTTGTCTTGTTTGCATAATTGGCACTCTTTTGTACTCATGAAGAATGATAACCAAGAGAAACTTAAAATCTATTTCAAAACTAGTCATCTGGCGATGTATTTACTTTCCAAAATATTAGAAATAGCGTTATGCAGTGGCTTAAAAGATATGTGGTATATTTTAAGCCAATTCTCTAAAACTAATTGTTAGCTTATCTTCCAAATATAAAGAAGATTGTTAAAATTTTTCATTAATCGGTTTTAGTCATTTTATGATTTTGTAAGAGTAAATTTTTTATTAATATAAAATAACTGAACATTGTTTGTGGCCTAATCTTTCAATTAGATTTGTTTTATCAATGCATTTATTTTACCTGAAGTGATATATTATCATCCTGTACAAAAAGGCAGCTGACATAAAGTTTTCATAGAAAAATGATCAGATTTAATAGAATGAAAAGAATTTTTATTAATATGTTTATAAGTTTTGATTCAATTTTCATAAAATATTTGATAATTCGAAAAAATTCTGCTATGACTATGTATATTAAAAATCAAACCATTTGGTTAGGTATTTTTTTCACAGATAGACAAACAAATCTGATGATGACTATAAGTGCTGCATATTTATATAATTATGACCATGCCTAAAAACATACTAGGTAGTTTAGTTAATGGAATTGTTTGTTTTTAAACATGCTGTTTCCTGATAAAAACAAGTTTAAAAAAAAATCTAGTGATTAAAGTAGTATTATATTATGCAAGTGAACCGGATCATGCAAAGAAGCATTTAAAAGTAGAGGTATATAATATATATTCAGTGTGGCCTAAAATAATCTTAAAATACTTGGAAAAAAAAAAAAAAAGAATTACACATTGAGAATTTAGTTCTGAATGTTTGTATAAAAATATAAAGAAAATTGCTTGAGTTATTTGTATGTTATCCAATGGATCAGATAAAAAATTTAAAGCTTGATGTAATAGCAATGTTACAATGGAATATTTGTCATTGTAATTATTTTAATAATTCCAATTAAAAAACTGTTTTGAGGCTAATTTCTAGTCACTATAAACTACCAGGAAATGCAGTCCCCCCTCCTCCCCTGAAAGTTTTCATTTGGTGTTCTTAAAAAGCTGACAATACTTTTATACTTTTCAGGTGTCACATGTGTATTATCAATACCATGTGCAATGCCGTTTTTAAATGGGATAATTGCTCTAATATTGTATAACACACTTCTTTTATTGTATTTGAATTATTTTATCCAGTAGATCCTTCTCTCATGGGATTTAAAGCAAACAGACAACTTTCAACATCTGCATTTTCATTAAATTATGTTGCAATAATCTGCAACAATTAATACAAAAACATCATTAATAAAGGTTAATGGCATAATGAATACTGGGTGTAATATAACTTAATCCATATTTTGGATATCTACTACACCTAATAGAATATTATACTCAACTAGACAATTTGCGAACAAATAATTGATTGTAGTTATAAATTTTATCTCATCTGTCTTACTACTTGAGAAAAATTTATCAATTTTTGACAAACGATCATATAAATCCAACATCAGAAGGTTTCTGTCTGCAGATTCTAAATATTATTTTTGTCAATATTTTGATAAATGATCTCCAAATGAATAAACTACATAACACAATCAAAAGTTTTTTTTTTTTTTTTTTTTTTTTTTTTTCCACATACAAAATTTTTACAAAATATGAATTTAATATAATTGCAGGAATTTTGATAATTAGCAATTCAAATGTTTATTTTCTCACTGTTTTTTATTATTATTATCATTTTAAAATAATACTTTTTATACAATTGGATTATTTTTATTAATTTATTGTAGGCTTAAACTTAAAATATTTCAATTCATTCCTATTTTGCAATAAGGGCGTAGGTCATATTCTTTTGTAAAGAACCTACACCCTTTTTGTAAAGCAGGGGTGAATTATTGTTTGTTATTATTCATCTATATTTTGCAAAGATTTTGTTTATTGATATTTTAATTATTAAATTTTTATTTCAACCTAATTTTGAGTGTTTTTGAGAAATGCATAAGGCATAAGTTGAACTAAAAATGTTTTTGAGTTGTGAAATTTAAATTATTTTTTTTATAGGCAACTGTTAGAAAAAGAGTTAGAAACTGTTGGAATTAGACTGAACAAAGAAAAGCCTAATATTTATTTTAAAGTAAGTAAACTTCTCAATACAAACAGTTGTTTAGTTATTTTAATGTATTCATAGCTTTTGAAAACATAGTTTACTTTTTAAATAAATATAGTATTAATTCAATTTAAAACTTAGTAACTTCTCTTTCCATAAGTGTTAAAGGCTTACAGTTAGAGGAAAAAAAAAATTTCAGTGTTTTAGTAAAACTGAGTGCATATAGGTCATAAAAATCCCATATTTTATCGGTGTATGTCAGTTTTACATTTCATGTAAGTATTAAATTTTGTAATATCTGTTTAATTATTTTTTAATGTTACATTGAAGCTTATAGTTATTAATCCTTCTTTGTACATAGTCATGAATATTAGCATTCATATTAAATTTACTTTAATTGAAGTTAAAATTTAAAAACATAAAATTGCATCATATTTTTCACTTAATTGTTTTATTTTATTATTTATTTATTTATTTTTAATAGATTAAATAAATGATAAAATATATCATTGGATTCAAAGAATATATTGCTGTTAATATGTATTGCTTCTTAATGAAATGTTCCTTAATATACTGTTGTTCCTTAAAATGTTACATAAAAAAAGAAAATTAATTACTGCTTGTTTAATAACACAAACTGTCATGCTTAATCCACAAGAACATTAATGTTTATTTTATTTAGGTCAAAATTGAGAAAATTCTATTAAACAGTAACTGTGTAATAATGCTTTTTTGCTGTTCATCAGTTAAAAATTCCAAAATTTTTCATGTAGGATCTTATTTAAATTATGTTTGATTCCCCCTTAAGGTGTGACTTAGAGCCAAATCTTTCAGCAGTATAAATAAATTTATATTTATCAGTTTTTCACAGAAATGAATAAGTGAATTTTTTATGCAAAAATTCATCAATCAATCGTCTTTGATAAGTTGATATTCAAGATCTTTAAATCTCTGGTAAATTGTTAATAAATTACAGTAATGCTTAATTTATTACTATAATTACTATAGTAATTATAGTAATAAATTAAATATTGCTCACTTCATAAAAATCTACTAGAATATGAATATATAGTTGACTTTCATTTGTTTGAAATTTTGTTTAACCAAATTCAAATTT
This sequence comes from Maratus speculifer, assembly GCA_964019185.1. Lineage (NCBI taxonomy): Eukaryota > Metazoa > Arthropoda > Arachnida > Araneae > Salticidae > Maratus > Maratus speculifer. The sequence continues at coordinate 211,736,614 of OZ025298.1, read as the reverse complement.
ATTTCCCATGAAAGTCAAATTCAAAAGAATGTTATAAATTTTATGTGATTCAATTATTTGAGCCAATAATTTAAGAAAACAAGTTGCAAGATCCCATGCATTTACTGTATAAAGATTAATATATTATAATTTTTTTCTTATTTTGTGCAAAAAATGAAAATATTCTGTTTAATTAGTATATTTTTAGTTATTCGAAGGAAATCAAAGTTATTTATGTGTGTTGCTCAATTGGTTACTAGCAAATAGCTGCCTTGGTGTGTTTTAATCAGTGAAACAAATTATGTATTGCGTGCATGTTACTGTTATGTTCCAGAATGCTTTTATGTATGCATTTTCTTTTTGAAATGCATAAAAATAAATTAACTTTAACATAAACATTCCTTTCTTTGTTAGTGTTTAAGTGTTATGCTTCCTTGATTTTGTTTATTACAAAAGTTTTAGATAATTTGAGCATTTTATGGGCCTTTTGTAACTTTGAATTAGAGTCTTCAGTACAAATTAAATACAAATCTATGTAAACAGCTCTTTCCTAATAATTGTGTAACTATTTAAAAACAATTTATTTTTATTTTATTTTTTTTTTCTTAAAAAAAAGCTTAAGCCAAAAGGTTTTATCTATTACTTAATGTAAAAGAAAATAAAGGTTTTTCTTAATTAGTGCTATTATTTAATTCCACTATATTATTATGCTAATCAAAATATACATTGAAGCAAAAGTATGAAATAGTCATATGGTCAATCTTTTCTAAAATCTTGTATACATGAACGATGTAATTAAATAACGTAATTCTATTCTGTTTTTGATGTATAAAAATTATTGGAAAGTGCATAACGTATTACAGCTTAATTTTTCTTTTAAAGTTTATCTGCATGTTCTTTTATTATTATAAAAGTTAGTATTTCAAATATGTGATCTAATTTAATAGGTAATAGCCAAGAAACATTAAAATGTCAGTTTTAAATTCTATTCTACATTACCACAACTCCTTAGGTTATTTGTAATAGCTTACTTACCATGACAATACTTTTTTTAAATATACATAATTTGATTTAAGCATAATGTAATTTGATTACTATAAACTTATATGCATTTTTATTTAAATGAAAACTTATCCACTGTCAATTGCTGTGTGTTTTTTTTAAATACATCTTGCATTAATTTAGCATTTGATTTTCTAATCCTTAGTGCATTTACATATATCCATTGATGTCTGTGTCTATATCTATCGCATGATGTTTGAGGAATTAATTTTGAAAAGTTTCTTTGACTTAATGTGTTTTTTCTGAATTTTCTGTAGATTTATTTTTCAAAAATTAAATGCTATCTTTCAGGAAATGTGACAAAAAAAAAAAAAAAAAAAAAAAAAAAAAAAAAACCCTTTTTATAATTTGACATACTAATTAAAATTTTATCTCTAGTCTTCGAGGGGGCATCTAAAAAAAGTATATTTTTAAAAAATCTCCTAACACTATTTTAAATTGTTTAAATTGTGTGTAAGCTTAACTTCTGCTGTTAGGTTGTTTAAGTTCTAAATAAATGTAAATAATGATACATTAATATAGGTGCTTTTCTTACTGCATTTTTAAGCAGCATTCACTTAAGAAGCATGTATAATGTAAAATATGTATGACATTTTATGTTTTAAATTATAAGTAGACTTTAAAACACAAATAGTGTAGACTCTAAGCCGTTTTAGCAGGGTGCAGTGCCTGGCAGCCCTTTTTGTTTCCATTATGTGTCTGATGGCTCTTTTTGTTCCTTTTATGCACCAGGGGCTCTTTTAAACCCTTCCTATGCTGCCAGCTACCCTTTTTAACACTTCCTAAACACCCCATGGCAATTCACTTGATCCTGAGAAAATGTTGCAAATTCTAGAGGACTGTAAACAAACCATTTCAAAATGTTTTTGTGAAGATACAAATATTTTTTTTTAGAATAATGTACCTTTATCTTTTTAATGTGTCTTTTTTTAGAATTGTGTTCCCTTTTTGAAAAATTCCCACCTGGTGGCTTTTTTTTTTTTTTTTTTGCTAAAGTCAGCACCAATAAATCTTTTATAATATAGTAGTGATGCACAACCTTTTTGCCAGAAAATTGTTTGCCACCACAATATTTGAAAAGTGATGTTTGTTTTATTTAATGGCAAAGTTTCCGTCATTATTATAAGGAACATTATTCTACATGAAAAAAGTGGTATTTTTGTGGTCCGCAGGTCACAGGTTGTGCATCACTGCAATAGAGTTTACTTAACCAAGGCGATATCCCATTGATTCTGGGGGAAAATAACTGTTATCAGAGGCTTATTAATTTTGAATGTAAGAAAGGTTAAAAATATTACTAATATTTATATGTTATTGGGGAATTCAAATATCTCATTCCGACTTACAGAGAATCAGTTTGATATGTCTAACCATTGTTAGACACAAGGTTGGGGACATAGAATTTGGCAACCCTTTGTGCAATGCTAGAATATAGTTATTAGATAAACATATCACAAGGATAAAGCATAACATGCAAGGAGGTCTTAAAAAACAAGCCCCAAAGTCACATAATTTTAACACTTTATTACATAATCAGATAAATTATGTACATTCCCAAGTGACCAAATGGCAGGGTTTTAGACTTGTAACTTTTCACTTTTGGAACTTTGTGAGACTTTTTTTTCACTATGAATTGAGTCTTCTGAAATGTACTTTTCAATATTTATAAATTTAGAATTCTTTTCACTAGACACATTTTTTCATTTTAATTATGACACTATACTAAAGAAATGCATCTAATCTTCACAAGATTTTAAGAACAAAATGCCATAATTCAGTCCCCAATAAATAGCTGTTAAAACTTTAACACAAACAAGAGTAAACATTCTAAACCCATCCTGTTTATTTTCAATAGCATAAATGTTTTGCTAAAAAGCTCTTGCAAATATATGTAACTAACAAATAATTATGCCCATGAATATATACATATATTTGTAGAAACAGTTGTTTTGATTCCAAACATAAGATCAAGATCCTAAGATAATATGTATATATATAGATTGAGAAAATTTTTTGAAAATATTTAAATAGATGATGTTAAAATACTATAATTTTATGCAGCACATTTTAGCTGAATTTGCTGAGGAAAATATTGGTTTATCCATATATATATATAATACCATTAAAAGTAGACAAGATTCACCAATAGATTTTATCAATAAAACAATAAACCAAAACGAAGAATTTGAATAGAATTGAATTATAATTAAAAAAAAAAAAATTGTGAAACGAGTATATCTGAATAAATAAATACATAAAATAAAATGAATGCAAATGTAATTTGTTGTCCACAGAGCAGAATCATCAGGCCCCAAATGCTCTGGAACTACAAATGAAGTGTGCGGTTTTATCCACGTATTATCCATGAAATAGCAAAATAATACGTATTTGGGGCTACCAGCACACAAAAACCAAATTATTAAACAAGGAACATAGAAATAAATAGTTGAAAAAATGAAAATATATATATATTAAAACAATAGCGTGCAGCAAATAGTGTCAGTAACATGAGTACAAACTAACCCTATTTATGCACGTGGAAATGATAAACATTACATTCATATATAATTTGGATAAAAAGTAAGAAAACAAAATATTGAGAAAAAAAAGAAACTTATCTGGTTATCACCATTAATGTAGAGGACAGCGCTATAAAATTGTTAATAAATTATAAATGCAGTAAGCAATAGTTTACTATATATATATATATATGTGATGATTTAAAAGTTAGGAGCCAGAGACATCAACGCCGGGTTTCCCATTCACCACAGAGAAGTCATGGCCACAGAGGAAAATAAATAAATAAATGTAGAGAATCCAAATAATTACTCATTGGCTGCTGTAAGTTCATTTATTTAATCCGTAATCGTGAGAAAGGGAAAAGCTCCTTTTGCGAACTATCTCTAACCGAAATATCCAAAAAAAAAAAATTCCATCATTTACTTAAACCAGCCGTACTCAGCCAAGAAAGAACCAAGAATCTTTTTTTTCATATCGAGACTTCCCCTTTTAAATCTAAAAAAGAAAATTCTAGAACCTTCTGTAACCTCAAACCATCATTCTTTTATGTAAACAGAATTCTTGTCCAGCTACGAGACTATTTTCCACAGACCAGGGTTGGTATAAAAACCGGTTTTTTTGAAAAAAACCAAAAAACCGGGTTTTTTTGGTTTAAACCGGGTTTTTTTCAAATCATTATTTAAATCGCATTTCCAAGAAAAATAGCTTGAGTTTTAGAAAGTCATGAGGATTTTTTGTAATTAATAGTTAATTAATGTTAAACATTCACATTAGTATTTATTTTTTTGATAATTAAATAACTAAAGCATAAAAATTTATAATTAAAATATCTTATAAGTTTAGGTTTCTATAGGGAAATATTCATTGTGTGAAAAAAAAAAAAAAAAAAAAAAAACTATTAATTTATTAGTATACTTATATAAACCTTTTAGATAATAATTTAAGAAATAATTACATGCAGGTTGATAATGAAGGACATAGTAAAGGGCAAACAAACATATTTTACTAAATTAACAGAAAAAAGCTGAAATAGAAAACATTTTCTTGTGCATAATTTAGAAATTATTTACAGTATTAACATCAACAAATGATTATTAATCTCTTACTACATATATTTACTTAAAAAATATAAATATGAATTTTATTAATGCTGAAAAATACATGTGTATTGACTTACTTGATACATCAACGAATGTAATGCTTACACAAATTGAGACGTAGGCTTAGAAAAATTATTATTATTATTTTAAATACAATCTTTATTTTTTCTGTTTCTTTGTTCTTCAAAAGGTGAAGATTTAGCATTAAATTTTATTATCTGTGCAAGCATCGAGTTACATGGATATTTTTGTTTTGTAAAATTTAATGTATCCTTTTTTTCTTGTTCACATAGTTCACTTTGACTGTATTGTGGTTCAAGCATGTATACCTAAAAGGACATGGGTGTTAGGGTTATTTTATACCTGGACTAAAAAACTATGAGACTTCTTTATTGTACATTTTTTTTTCTCTTAATATTTTTTGAAGACCTGTCCAATTATAAACTGCATTAGTAATGGAACTTATTACTTTAGATATTATCCAGGGCAACTGCAATAGAATTTAACAGTTTAAACATATCTTCAACATTTCTTTTAAAATAAAAATTAGACAGATACGAGCTTTTGATATTTTTATCAATAACATTCCTATTTTCTACACAAATTTTAAGTGGGGCAATTTTTAAGGTAAACATCTAAAGCATCTGAAAATGAATCACACCTAGTATTATAAGAAAGAGCTACTTTGACAGCATTTACATTGCATGCAATTTTTACATTTGGCTCTTAAACATGTTTTTGATGTATTTCTTACTCCCTCAAATGAAAACCAGATTATATTTTCCTTTCTTCTAGTTTTAGACATTCTTTTATTTCAATATATATATAAGTAGCTTTCTTAAAATAAAATACAATACAAAGTAACTAGAAACAGAAAAAAATAATGTAAAAACTGCAAATCCAATCTAAGAAAAACCAAAGCTTACTAAAACCAATAGCTATGGAACAGAGAAAATTCATAGCCAATCATTCATTAGCATACAGAACAAGAGTAACCAATGGAAAGAATGACTTATGATTATGTCATTATTGATGCTTTGATACATGATGCAATCCTTAGTAAATCATAATCAAGCTATCTAAGCAGTCAAATTGCATTTTTGGCTGGCATATGCCATTTTTGCATTTTTTTTTTTAAATAAAAGGTTTAAAAAAGAATTAAAACTAACTACCTTTTTTTATTCTCCACAGTTCACTGTAGAAAAATATTTTGCCATGTCAATTTATAGCTAGTAAGAAAAATTAGATTGATTAAAGATGTTTGTCACTTTAAAAATTTAATTTGTCTTTAGCTTTGCTTGTAGCTACTCCATAACTTTGATTTTGCACGTTTTAATAATGTGTAAAATAAATGAAAACATTAGGGAAAAGGGAAAAAAACCAAATTAAAAAAAACCATCATGGTTTTTTTAAAAAAACCACTTGGTTTAAACCATGGTTTAAACCACGGTTTAAACCAGCCTGGTTTAAACCAAACAACCCTGCCACATACGATAATTTTATTTAAAGAAAAATATATTATTTAACCAATTTATAATCGACTCAGGATTTCTTAGGCAGACGATTTTTATAAATGATTAATTTTAAGAGAAAAAGAAAAGAAATGAATTTATTAATATGCACACTATCAAGGTTGACGGAGGAAAAATAAATAAATAGATAAAATAAAATAATGATATTACTTACCCATCATACGTAGTATAGGGTAAGTCTTGCAATTGTTTTGAAAATCGAAAAAAAATTTTTGACGGATTTACACGTTTCGGACACTGGAGATTCCGAAAAACATATTTTTAGAAAAAAATTTTTGCCGTCCGTCCGTCTGTGTGTCTGTCTGTCTGTCTGTAACCGCTCTATCTCCCGAACAAATTGAGATAGAAACTTCAAATTTTGTATGTGGTTAGTATGTAAGAATGGGACGAAGCCTATTTAATATAAGTAACCTCGATTATCCGGAACTATTTTTTTCGGACTCTCGAAAAATTCGTTCTGATGAAAGGTATATAAAAATTTTCGAATTCTTTTATTTTAAGGAGTTGACGTGAAAGGCAATAAAATAACATAAATTTTGCATAAAAAACAAAGTCAATCGGATTATTAGTTGTTGAGATATTTCTAATCCTATTTTTCACATACTTTGATTTTTCATGACCCTGTATTTCATTCAAATTTCAATTCAAAGATATCTTTTAATTGGAAATGAGATACTTAATTCGATGCGAGAAACCGCTAGTGAATATGATTATTATTTTTGGAGTTATGAGGATGTTTCTTTTACGCAATTCAGTGCTACTTGAATAGTTTGGCATTTCATACAATTTATCGAAATTGATTCATCATAAATTCATTAATAGAGCATGGTTATGTGTTAAAAATACTTAAATATTCGTTTATATTTTATTTTGGAATTGTAATGCATTTTATAAATTGTTTACATTGCATATATTTTGCTATGCATATCCATGATGGGTAAGTATTACGGTGGCCCCCAACGACTAGTTTTTTGAAAGGTATGATTTTGGAATAAATTTAATAAGACTTTCTTAAAAAGGGTTGATAAAAACAAAAAAAAATTATTTTTATTTGGAATATTAAGAAATAAAAATTTAATTAAGAATATTTTTAATTTAGAGCCATCTTTTTAAATTTACGCATACTGGAATAATGTTTTTTAAGGCAAATTAAGAACTTATATCATCTGCATAAAGATTAACAGATTAGATTTAGAAACAAGATTTTAATTTAATAATTTGAAGTAAGTACGGAACATTATTATAAGAAAATTAAGATAGTATAAAGGTTAGTTTTGGCGAAATTTTTTTAAATTTGTAATATATATATATAAAACTAAATAAATGTGAGTGTATTTTTTCAGTGTGGTTCAAAAGTAGTTAATCATTGTTTAACCTATGAGAATGAAAAATCCTTGAATGAAAAGCCTTTACAAAGTTATATGGTAACAAAACATTAAAAATCTAGTGCTGTGCCAACTATAACATTTGGCCACTCAGAAATGTATGTAATTTATCCGATTATGTACTAAGTGACAAAAATTGGTAACTTTAGGGCTTTTTTTTTTTTTTTTTTTTTTTTTTTAAGATTCTTTTATGTAATACACTTTATCTTTGTGATATGTTTATCTAATAGCTATCCACTATCATTGCAAAATGAATTGCTGAATTCTGAGTTCTCAACCTAGTGTCCTTTCCTTGTAAATTTAAAATGCAAATCCTTAATTTTTTTTGTATTAAATATGTTTTTTAATTTAAAAATAAGTTAAAGTGCATTTAATAGTGGTAATAATGAGTTATTTTAGTTAAAGTGTCTATGAATTAAAGTATCTACAGATAAAATTATGTTCTTAGTAACGTAGGTCAATGGCAAAAATCATATTGTTTTATTGTTAATAATGCAGTATTTGAAATATTACAATAAATAAATAAATAGATAAATAACAAGAAACAAGCTCTTCAAATCCTAAAATGTGCAAAGAATAACAATTTTACTTTTTGTTTATATTCTATTTTATGATATGAAAAAGGAATTGTTATTCAGTCATTGAATATTCAGTTTTAAGTCTAAAATTTACCTAATATTCAGTATTTGGCCAAATTAGTCTCTTACATCATTACGAAATATCTACAAGTTTACTAGCTGTTGTCTAGAGGAATAGTGACCAACCTGGGGTGTATGTGTATCCGGGGTTACATGAGAGACTTGCTGAAGTTAATGCAAAAATAATATCAGTAATAGCAACAATCATCGATATGGTTAGTAAAGTCTTGAAAATACTAGAAGTGGCAATGTAATTGCTATCAATTAATTATATGGTTGTGATAAAACGATTACCTATGAAAAAAAGGCATGTGTACATTATCTCCTTGACAGATAATGTACACATGGATAGGGGATAGGGATGGAAAGGGGGCATGTTATGAAAGATGGGGGTATGCCAAAATGAAAAGCCTAAGAAAGGGGTACGGAAAAGAAAAAAAAAAAGATAGGGAAGCGCTGGTCTAGATAACTGAAATTAAACAGCTGAGAATTTAACTCGGTTTTTAATTTCAAAATTTGTGTATTGCTTTCAGAAATTAATTCATCTTAAAATTTCATTCGTTGAGATAATAACTCATTGAGGATTTATGATAGCTTTTTGAAACTTATTTAAAGTATAGATTAGAATATATCTTGCAGATAGCTTGGCATGTAGGATCTAAAATTATAAACAAATTGTTATTTATTTATTTATTCTGTTTGTGTATGTACACACTGCTGTTGACATCTGTAGTAACAAACCCTTTCATTTTTTCTAGATAAAAAAAGCTGGAGGAATATCTTTTAATGCTATGTGTAATTTAACTAAGTGTGATGAAAAATTAGTTCAGATGGTTTTACACGAATATAGTATCCTTTTGTAGATAAAGAATCAATATTAAATATGTGTATTTTGACTCTGAAACATTTATATGGTTATCGTTTCATTTTCATAAAATTGCATGAATTGAGATAAAATTTGAATATATTTATTTTTAAAACAAAAGAAAATTTCATTTTGTAATTTAAATAGAGCTTTAAACCCTTCTTTTAAATTTTCTTGTAATATGTATTTGTTTAAAGAAATGTTTTTTATGGAAGTAAGTTTAAAAAAATCTGACCCAATCTCCTTTACATAAACTGCAATATTTCTTTCATGTTAAATGTAATTTATTGTATGTAATGTTTTTGCTACATATTATAAATAGTAAATATGTCTGATCGTAAGGCTGATGTTGTTTTGTAGCTTGCAATATCTAACAATTACATTTAGGTTATGCATTTTTTTTTTCTAAACATCACACATTTACAATTTTAGCATTATATAAGGAAAAAAAGTGATATTCCCATAAATTATAAGTTATGTATATATTTTGATAACTTTAAGATAATTTATTTGCACGTAATGCAAAAAGTTTTTAAGGAAAAATAAATCATCTTTAAAGTTTGGATACCTAGTTTAAGAGTCACATTTTAAAAATCAGAGAGAGTGCAACAGCTGTATTTTTTGATTTGCTTGACTTTTTTTTTTTTTATGTTGAAGTAGATGGTATTTAATAAAGGTGCAATTTTGAAGCCCGGAAAAATTTTTCCCTTCCTGGAATAAAATGTTAAAAGTTCAAGTTTATGAATGCTATTTTTCGTGAAAAATGAAATGACAGTATGTTTGGAATGCTATATCGCTGGAAAGCAGAAGCATCCCAAAATTCTTTTCTAATGAACAGTTAGTATAACACTGCCTGTTTATTAATATTTACTTGTTTCCATGGGGCATTGTTAATTTATATTGTTGTGTTGCTACAAAATGCAATCAAAATGATGTTTTGGTCTATTTTTCACCCTTATTATCTTATTTAAACAATGGTACCCCAAACTTTTTCGTATAGAATATGAAGATATACTTCTAGGAGAAGCTAAATAATAAACAACTTTACCAAGATATTAGTGGTTGTTAGCAGATATAATCAGTTAAATATTCGAAAGTTTCAAAATCTGCAAAACTTTAATTACTTATATCTCAAAAAAGTGTCACAGTTGAATAGAATAAAATATATCATGTGGAAAGTGAACATATGTACAGAAACATTTAACAGAAAAATAAGTGGGGTCTCATGATATTTTTTGAAAAAATTGACAAAAGCTATAGAAAAAGCAGTTTCACTTCTCCCCTATCAGAAAATGAAACATTCCATTTCTCAAGAGAAATGGGGTGTTCACAATTTTCAAATAATAATATTTGCATTATGCAATTTCAGTTTTCTGCATTTTAAAAGGATTAATATTACTATTCAAAAATAGTGTTATTCAAAATCTGTAATATTTTGGGCATTATGTATTTAATGTAAACTTTTGGTGTTACAAATGTAAAAAAAAAAAAAAAAAAAAAAAAAAAAAAAAAATTAAAAATATTCTCATATATGTCAATGTTCAGGATTTTTTTATTTTTTAGAATTATCGTTATCTCAATACATGATAATTGTATTTGATTTAAACTCAGTGTTCTCGCTGACATTTGACCAACAATACTAATTTGGCTAATTAAAAATAAAAAATATTCGCCAAATGAAAAAAAAATATTAGCCAAATAGATTCGCCATGTAGCAGAAAAAAAATATCTTTAATCCATTAATGTACTCCCTTTTTTCAATATGTTCTTAAATAACCTAAGTTTTTATAAATGTGACAGCGATTGTTATTAATCTAATTTCAATTATCCGCTACAAATATAAAAAAATATGTATATATTATATGTATATGGGAATAAAGAATGAAGTATTCAGCAAGAAAAGATAATAAACTCAATGATTTAATGAACGTGATATCCCAAGTGAGACTCATGTGATGATGCGTGGAGAGAACAAGGTGTTCTGTAGATTTCAGCCATAAGGGTTCCGTGGATTTTTAAGGCAAAAGCTCAGAGAAGCTTGATTATGCTATCTATTATTTGGTTTTACTGTTATATTTGAATTTTACATGTATTTTTTATGTCTATTAAACCTTTTTTATAATTTAAAGAATATCAGTTTTGCTTAAAGCATAAATTGAGCACTAGCAATTTGGCAAATCTAATTGCTTGGTTACTTGCCAAATGAAGAATTTTGTCGCAATTTGGGGCATTGGCGAGCGACAGTAAGAACACTGCTTAAACTTATAAAACATTTTTTTTTTTTTTCAGAAATTTAGAAATATATGGTACATAAAATACAAACACAGGAAGTTAAGCTGTGTAAATTTGTGTGAGTATTTAAGATGTTTAGGTAATTTAAGATGCAGACATAAAGATTTATATCTATTTTATCAAATACCTAACAAATATATCATCCCTGCTTGCATCCATTTATGTGTAGTGACTGTCATTGTCTGCGAAAACAACACAAGTACAAATGCTTTTTTATTTTAATTTTTAAAATTTGTATTTCTTTTTAAATAACTGATGTTTAACATACATGTTTAAAGATTTAAGAAATATGGTGAGCACAGAACAGTTTTTAAAATATCTAGCATTAGTCTGTAGCACAGTTCTGACTGATTCACGAAAAATCTTAAATCTATTTCATAAAAAGTCTTTGAATTGTTAAATATTATCCTCCATCAAAAGAAAAAGAGTATCTTTCATTTATTCTACATTTTTATAACAGTTCTTTATTCAGCTATTCATTTATGGATGTGTTCAACATGCAGTTGGTCTTTTTTGATTTGAAAAAATAAATGGCAAGTATGAGTATCACTCAGGCTCAGAGCGTTTTGTATAATAAATATATGAATTATTAACTGGATTTTTTTTTTTAATTACTAAAAGAATGATAAAACTTTGTAAAAAACTGTACAACATAGGGTTGGTTTAGTTGTATATACTAAAAAAGCATGAATAGGTATACCATAAAAATTCAAAGAGATATGAAGTTTCAATAATGTGAAGTATCATTATTCTATATAACTCTTTTTTTTTTTATCTTATCCTAATGTCCCCCCCCCCCCTTTTGATGAACTTAATTTAGTACTGATAATAAAATTAGTGCATATTTAAAATTCAATTAGCATTTCATAAAACAAAATTCAGTGTAGTAATAATCCTATCTTTTTTACAATGTAGCTAAACTGTTCAAAATGTGTTTAGTTTAAATTTGGCATTGTGCTAAGCACATTTCAAAAGGAGGTTTCAAAGTTGCAACACCACCGTGGTCCGTGCCATATTTTTAATTAACTTAAAGACAAAACTAGTGTATTAAAGAGATCCACTCAATGCAAACTAGTCGCAAATCTCACAGTATTTATGTCATTAATTCTAATTAAATTAGTATGTTTTTAACAATTTGATGTTTATTGATTTTATATTGCTATTCGGCTTGCATTACACAAATATATCATTAAATGTACCTACCTATCTATACTTTAAAAGCTGCTGGTACATAGGTATGCCACCTCTGACATTATGTATGTCCAAACCATCCGTATCTTTAAGGGCTATTGTCACCTAATTTCTGATGATTTTTTCCCAAAATTATTATTAACAGTGCTTTTATACTTCCGCTACGATAGATACCTCCACCACTCGTCAACACCTTTGTTGAATGCCCTCAAATCGAAATTTCTGTGTAACGAAAAAATACAATTTTCAGATAAACTATGTGATCTAGAATAATTCCTTTAGTTCTTCTGCAAGGTTTAAATTACCAACTATATCTCTAATTTTTTCATAATTTTTAGTTTTAATATATTCGAAAATAGATTGGGGGGGGGGGGAAGGCGAATATATTTTTGCATTACATTTTTGATGATATCTCTGAAAATGTATTATCTAAAGTTTCGAGAAATGTATTTTTGAATTAAGATTATGAAATCTTTTACACAATTATCCTCATGATATATTAAGATAAGGCTTTTTATTTTTTTTTTGAGTAATTTAATTAGCTTCTTTATATTTTTCCTAAATACATTTGTGAATGTTTAATAATGTGTAAATATGTGGATCAATAGTCTTTATTACTTCTCCTGATTTGAACTTTCCACTTTCCATTGTTTACAAGTAAAATGGCTGTGACAGGTAGGCACAGAAATGATTTTCTAATAGTTCCGTTTTTACTTTTTAGGTAAAAATGAGAATGTTTCTTCTTTTTCTTGTAGAATATTTTAGATTATATTCTCATATGAATGACATAAAATTTTAAAACATGTTGCTTTTGTGGAAATTTATTCAAAGAAAACTTCCTCAACTTTATCAGAAATTTTCAATGCTGAAGTTTTGTTCCGAGAAGATTGCTCTCCTGATGAGCTTATAGATGTTATAAATAGAAACAGAGTATATTTACCTTGTCTTTATGTTTATAATAAAATTGATCAAGTTTCTATAGAAGAAGTTGATCGATTAGCTCATTTACCTCATTCTGTTGTAGTTAGGTAAGTATCTTTTTTTTTTCTTTTTTTTTCCAAATCATTGTCTAATTAATCAACCTATAAAATTACTATTATCTATTAACTTAAAAAGCTAAAAATTAGCATTTTGATTTGTTAAATAGTTAATATTGCTATGTTTACACACACATAAAAACTTATTTATTTTTATAAAATTTATACAATTAAACTACTTAGCTTTTAGTTAGAATGTACTACGTGTAGCATTCGTCCACTTGTGGGTACACAAGGAATGAAGGATTAAACAGGAAACATTGGACAATAAATAAATTATTAAATGTTATTTTATTTATTATAATTCTAATTCAGGTACTTTCAATCAATGCTGTCTAGTGTGGCATGGAGGCACTCTTTTTATTGATTTCTATTACTAGCTTTTTTTCAAAATAAAAATCTCTTTTTAATTTTTTTTTTTTTTTTTTTTTTTTTTTTGCTATAGGTGTCTCATTTACATCTTTTAATTTTTTGCACCATTTTTTTTAATGTTATGTTTCAATGGATTTAGATGATGAAATAATATGATTAGAGATGGGAATGCTCGGAAAAAAACCCGGAAAAATTGGGAAAAAAGCCGTTTTTTTTTTTCGGTTTTTTTCCGAAGGCTTATTTTTCAATTTTTCCGGACTGGAAAAATTGAAATTTCATTTATGAAATAATTTAGTGAAAATTTTGTAATAGCTACATTCTCATACTTTTTATTTATTTTATTTTTATGTTGAGTGTCTCTCATGAAAATTTTAATGTGGGTAATCTGATCTCTGAGCAGAAATCTGTTTGAGAAGATTTGAAAGGATTCTTCACATTTTTTTCTTGTTTGAAACACAAGACCCTTTGCAAAATTTCTCTTGAAAATAGACTTTTCAGAAAAAGTTTAATCAACAAATTGAATCTTTCGCAAGTGCAGTGATTGAAGAAAAAAAAAATCTCATGCCATACAGCAGCTTAATCTTATTAAGTTGCATATATGTATGTAAATAACCTTATTAAAAATGTCTAAATAGGAACCTAAATATATTAATAATTTCTTATTCAAAAATTCTGAATATATTTTGTACAAGTATATGCAAAAAGTTTGCAATTTCACAAAAACTTGATTACATAAAAAAAATCTAGATATGCAATTAAATGCAACTTCTCTTTTTAAAAATTAATTCATGTGTAAAATTATTGTAATAATATGCCGATTAATGGAAATGATAAAATAAAAAATTCAACATAAAATTTTGAAGTATACATTTATTACTTTAATCTATATTTTCAAGAAGTAAGTATTGAATTCGTGAAAAATTTGACTTCCAGTTTTTGGTGTATTTAAAATTTTTAGAAAGTCCTGAACACGTTTTGATGGTTTTTGGAAAATATCTGTCACTCTGAGTCTGTATGTGACAAATTTTATGGGCACTCTATCTCAAGAACTGATGCGCATAATTTCACAAAACTTCAGATTCAGTTACACCTTGATGTCGAGATGTTTAGTTATTAGTATATATCGCCAAACTGATGGCGCTGCTATGCTGCATTATTCATAATTTCCACAATAGTTCTGTCTCAAACTAATGTATGTATTTTTATAAAATTTTAGATTAAGTTAATCTTTGACATAACTTCGTGCTCATTACTTTTTGGTGTAAATTGCTCAACAGATGGCACTGCTATGCTGCATTATTCATGATTATCGCAATAGCTTTACCTCAGGGACGATTTAAAAAAAAAATCAAACTACAGTTTCTAATATATATTAATGTTGTTTAGTTTTTGGTGTAAATCCCCTATAGGTGGCACTAGCTGCATTTTTCAAGATTTCATTATAGCTGATTAATTGAATGTTTTTTCAAGGTGTTGAATCTAAAATTGACCTCCATTTTACCTCCATAATGTATAGTAATGTTGCAAAAACATGGACAGTTTGCAATCAAAACTTTTTTGAGTTGAGATTGGAAAGCTATACCAAAACTAAACATATTTTATAAAGGAAATAAAATTAGAATTCCAAGAAAAAAAAGTAATGTAAAAATATACATTTTTTAAACAAACAATGGAATTTTTGAATACTGATATTTATAATAATGACAAAACTGCCATAATTTCTTTAAACTAGTATCATTTACTTAAAAACTATACTTATGTAAATGGAATGCATAATTTATTTCATTCCAAACTGCAGACATATTGGCTCAGGTTTTTACATTAGATCAATTGGTAGTTAAATATGTAACTGAAAAATCATTTCAGCAGAGGTATGATATAATAAACAATAGCATTTAATAAAAATTCTTAGGCTGTGGAAAAAAAAAACTAAACTTTTAAAAGCAGGCTTTGCTACTTTCTTTTTATTTTGTAATATAAAGTGAAAATAATTTTCATTTAATACATATAAATGGGAATAAAATGTTTATTATTTAATATTCTCTAAGAAAATATAATTTATTTGGGAGAAACAGTCATGAAAAATCAATTTTTCCATTTTTTTCCGAAAAAAACAGTAAAAAACCGGTTTTTTTCCGACACTTATATTTTTCCGGAAAATTTACATCTCTAAATGTGATTAAATAAAGCAATTTTTTTTTTCTAATATAGATTTGTATAAGGCATTTGGTTCTTTTACTTTACAAGAATTTTTAGAAATAGGTTTCCTCTAAAAAAAAAAAAAAAAAAAAAAAAAAAAGGTGCTTTTAAATTAAATAAGATTTATGTCTTTTTTTCCCCTGTAAATTATTTTTACATGGATTCCATGAATGATAGATTCTTAATGGAATGAAATGCATGCACATCTTGTAACATGAAGTGTTGCCAATTTAGCAGATTTTTAATCAAAATATATATCATTACTTCTGTATATCAAACTTTGTTTAACTTAACATCAGACATTAGGTTATTAAATAAAGCAAAAGATTAGAATTCGAAAATAGTGGTTAGGTATTTTCAATAATAATAATAATAATCGAGAAATTTGTAACACTGATTAGATGTATGCGTGTGGTGCAAGAGTGAGACAGTATTGTTCATATTTTGAATTATACAAATGATTGCACCTTTCTTTGTTGTTTGACAGAAGCTTAGTTTAAGGTTTGTCAAGCCTGTTTTAGATATTTGTTATCATACTGAAGCTTTTGTAAAAATATTTCACAGTATTTCAAAATTTCAATTGAATGTATCGATGCAGAAGTTCATGTTTTATGTGTTATAAACAAGGCCGTAACTACCGCCAGGGCACTTCCCCCAGAGCCTCCAAGCCTAAGGGGCCCCAAACTGATGGTTAAAAACCTGTTGATTTTAGTTTCTAGTCTAACTTCCTATAAAATGCCCAGCACCTAGTTAAAAGTTATTAATAAAAAAAAATCAAACTGCTAGAGTAAATGTTTTTGAATGTCCGTCGATATACTCCATACACTTCGCATGCAAAAGCAGCTCTAGAGCAGACAGCAGAATGTCGAGTCGAATGTGTTATGCCGTGCCATCATATTTGCTGATCCCACCAAAGTTAGTATAAGGAAGAAAATATGGGCTTCTAATTGGTTGAATAATATAAAAAGCATCTAGAAAATCTTTCTTCTCATTTATTAATAAATACATAAAATCAAAAAAAAAAAAAAAAAATTATCAAAATCCATCTTTCAAAAGGTTTTTAAACAAAAATGTATGATTAAGTTATATGAACTCAAAAATGAACCTAAAAAAACGCTCTTTAAAATATTCAACCAATCAGAAGTCTATAGTTTCTCCCCTATGCTAGCTTCAGTGGGATCATCAAAAATTGCATTGCCGCCAGGGTGCCTGCCAAGTTGGGTTGCCCAATTCTAAGTTTTTTAGTCATTTTTGGGCTTATAATACTGTGTACTTTAAACAGCGGCGTGCAGTAGAGATGAGTTCGGGCTCGTTTTTCGGGGCCCGGGCCCGCCCGAGCCCGACAGTTTTAAGTCCGAGCCCGCCAGAGCCCGAAAAACTTTTTGTCACCCAGAGCCCGAGTCCGAGCCCGAGCCCGATACAGAAAATATATAAAATAAAATTGTATTGTATTTAAAAATTGTTTCAAAAGTAATATCTCATTTTTAAAAACTTCTTACATAGATATGATTTTTAAATGAAAATTTAAATTCATTCTTATCAAAATTCGTATAAAATAAAAATATAATTCATATGTAAAAGTATTCTCATATTCTTTTTTTTCTTTAACAAGCAGATTTGATGAAAACGTTTTTGTTTAATGAATAAATGCATGAAATTTGCAGAAATTACTATTTGTAAGCTAGCGAATCGAACAACGTTTTTCAATTTTCTGTAAAAAGCGTACATATTTCATTATGGTGGATTCTTTTCTCATAACAATCTTCCATGATTGACAGATACCTGAAAATCAACGTAAATTAAAAAAAAGTGACATTGTTATTTTAAAGGTCCTATGTTTTTATAGAAAAAGAGGAAACACTGATCGATTGCTTTTTGTTGGAATAACATGGTAATAAAATTTACTTACTGAGAAAAGTGACTTTGAGCAGGAACAGCGTCCTCAGCATTAGCAGAATTCATATTCATGATGACAAATGTATATAATCACTAAAGTTATTTTCATAAAAAAACGACTATGTTTCATGCACAATCGAGTATTAAATAAATTTGAAAACCTCCAGCTAATTCTTGTCTACCAAAAACAGAAGAAAATAATATCTTTGTGTTATGTAACTAAATAATAAATAAATAAACGATCCCATTAAAAATTATGTTCTACAAACGAAAAGCCAACAAAAATTAAATTTATTGTTATGTTTGTTATGATTGGCGCCATATAAATAGATCGTTGGAGGAAGTTCCGCAGACATAAATCTGTAATTATCACAAATTTTCATTTGAAACTGCAATGAAATACTAAAATAAATAAACAAGCATTCAGTTCTCCCATCATTTTGATAAAAAAGAAATAAAATGACTCGAAAAGGAATAAGTAATAAGCAATTTTAAGTGTAAAAAGTTATTTCAATCCTTTCTACACATGAGTAAATAAAATTTTTTGGCTTTAGAAAAAATGAGCCCGAGCCCGAAGTCTAAAATAAAAATAGAGCCCGAGCCCGTGTCGGGCCCGGGCTCGGGCTCGGGCTTTCGGGCTCGGGCTGAGCCCGTCTCATCTCTAGCGTGCAGGGGAAAAAAAAAAAAAAAAAAAACAACCTGGGGCAAAATTTCAATTTGCCTTGGGCGCGAGAGGCCTCACTAGTTTGCCCCAGGGCCTCTAAGTTTGTAGTTAGTCTCCTGGTTATAAATTAATTTATGTAAATAAAAGGGCTTACTTTTATGTATTAAAAGAAAGAATGCAATCTAGAGATGCTTTTTATTTTAGCTTTTTTGTTTCTATTTTTCTTTCTCTTTTAGAATATTTTGTTTCATAAATAATTGATTTAAAGAGGCCTCCATGTAAGAAAATGTTTAAAGGTTTCATTGTATCCTTAAGATGCTAATGATTGGTACCATGTCTAAAGATTTATCTTCAGCATTCACCTAAATATAGAGATTTTAAACTGCTCTATTTATGCTTGTATTCTATTTTTCATATTAACAGAAAGTCATACCTTATATGTGCCACTTACTAATTTAACAGCAAAAAATTTGTTAATATAAAAATCCTATCAATAAGTTAAAAAAAAAAAGAGATTATCCATTTATTCATAATATAGGAATTATGGAATGTTAAAGTGTATTTGTCATATATTTTACTTCTGAATTCATTTAGTTTTATATATTAATAAAATTTACTTTGGCTTGCTTGCTGTGAAAAGAAAGTATGTAGTATTTATTGTTCATTTACAAGGGACACCCAAAATAATTTCTTACATTATGGTCTATGGGGAAAGAAATAGTTTGAACCATTTCAACAATATTTCAAATATAATGAAATAGATATAAATGTTTTAGATACTGTAAAATAAATTTTCTGTAGAGTAGGGAATGCAAAGCATTCATCATTATTTACAAAGTCACACAAAATAATTTGGTTACATAATTATATACAAGGAAAATATGTTTGCATTGTATCTTAATATTATAAATACTATTTCAAACTTAATGAAAAAGATGTTCATTACAAGATATTTGCCATGATTATCAAAATCCTTACAAAATTATTTACAAGATTTTTTTTTTTTTTTTAACAAAAAGTTTTTTTTACAACACAGTGTGTATGAATTCTGTAAATCATATACAGCACTATAGAAAAGAATCACTATATTGAATGTGAGTTGCTTAAACATACGACTTAATTGAGTTATGCATAGGATGGAAAGTTTTTAGAAAATCTACCAGCCAAGAATATTTTTTATTAACCAGTAAGATACAATTGAAAATTGTTATAACATAATGTACACAAGTGCAAAAATAGTTAATTACTATTACTATAATGCATTTTCATATTTTTCCTTACAAATTTAAGAAAAATGTCAAACTTAGCTAAGACATGTTTTGGAGGAGTGGACAAAAGTCATGTATTAAACAGAATTGTGTGTTAAATATGATTTCTATAAAGCTGCAAGAACTAGACATATTTACACATATAACTGTCTAAATGACAGCATTAGACCTTTCAGTTGTATGCTACAGTTGAAAAACATCTTTGATTATGCATATTTAGATTCAGACTTAACTGTATAGGGCAAAATTGGGAAATTTCATTACCGGCCACTGGCTAGTAAGACTAATTTTTCAAGTGATCACTTTGTTTAAACTAGTGACCACTTTTTTATTTAAAATTATTAAGCAGTAAAATTTCTATAAGTAATTATCTAAAACTGAACAGCCCAAGTAAATATGTTCATATAAATATATTGAAACCTAAAAAAAGGAGAATCTCTGATGAAATATAAATAAATTGTATTCTCTCCTTGTAAAAAAGTGGCCATAAGGTGGCCACTGATAGACAATTTTTTACTGGCCACATTTCTCATGTACTGGCCCTGTGGCCAGTGGCTAGTGCTAATTTTACCCTTTACTTAACTGTATTCAACTTTAACTGATAGTTTCTTGTTATGCAAATGACAAGAATATTAATTAAAAATAAATATAAATCCCAACATGGCTTTATTGTCGATTAATATGTTACAACCAAAAGTAAAACAAGAAAAATAATCTTTTGTTTGACTAATTTTTTGAACACAAAGGAAAAGTATTAAGGCTTTGAATCACAATCAAATTATTAAAGTCACACACAGTACTTATGATAATGAGTACTATTATAATCTGTCCTCCTCTTTTAATATAATAAGAAAAAGCTGTCCTTACTAAATCTTTGTGTAAAAAAGCATTGTTAACATAATAAAATATAGACAAACATAGAAAAAAATGAAAAATATATACAACCATAATCATATTATTTTAATCCTCGTGAGTTTATTATTATTTATTTTTATTTATTTTTTTATATTTTTTGCTCATGCACAGTAATCATGTAATGTACATTTTAAACCTCACTAGCTACAGATATAATCATCATTGATCATAATTTCTACGGAATATACCTAAAGGAAGAGACAAAGAAATTTAAAATTGCAGTATTGCTAATTTAGCAGATTTTAAAAAATTCATACATCTACTACAATTTCTGATTTTTAGTATTTGCATCAATCCTTAATCAACCTGTTATTAAATAAAACAGATATTACTATTCAAAATTGTGTTTTTTATCTAGGGGAAAAAAAAGCACTAGATAGCTAAGGATAACCCACAACCGGCCTAGTATTTACTTTTTCAATTTTGGTCTCAGATTTTTTTTTTTTTTTTTTAATTACTTTAATTTTCAAAACTGGTTTAAACCAGTTCTGAAATTGAAACTATTGTAATTAGGATGAGCGAAGCGAATCCTCTACTAGGTCACTCAAATTACATTTTGTTGTACACTTTACAAAAAAACTATTCAATATTTTAACTTCAAATTAAACACAAAAATAAATTATGTTCTGTTTTGCACAATATATTTTTTTTTTACAGTAAAACATTAAAAAAATTATTATTTTAATTAATTTATTTTACATGCATTTCCAATGCGGACACATTTTAGCAAATAAATAAAAAAGGAAACGCGTATATTTTCAGAAAAAAATATAAATCATGGAGTAAGTAATTATAGATAGCATCATGATTAATTTAATAAATAAAATATGTTTTCATCATTCCGCAAAATCGTTTGCACAGATGACACTTAAACATTTTAAAAGAATTGTATTATGGATTTTTTTTTTTTTTGTTTTTTTGTAAAGTGGCAACAAAAGAATTGTAAACAAATAAAATTAATTTTTAAATTTTGTTGTATAAATGAAAAATTAAAAGAACTGCTTAAAGTTATTGCCTCGATTCAAGTTCTTTATAAATGTACTAAAGCAAAGTTGGCCGATTCAGAAACGACAAATGGACTTTAATCATTTCTTACTTTATCATTTGGATTTAAAGTAATGCTACGTTCTTATTTATGGACCGAAAAAGGCTTAGTGAACGGTACTTTAGACTTTGTTGCGCGTATTAAAGAAAATCACAAGCCACCAGACCAGATATCACGAATAATCATGGATAAATTTGAATACTACAGTAATTTAACTTATAAGAATTGGTGTCTACCGATTCCCCCAGTAATTAAATTCTGGAAAAATGGAAGCATAAATTGCTCAAGAAAACAATTTCCTTTGGAATCCGTTTTTGCAGTTATAATTCATAAATCCCAAAGTCTGACATTAGATAAAGTAGTAGTAGATATTGGGGATAAAGAGACACCAGTTTGCTTAACGCACGTAGCGTTGTCAAGAATGAAAACCCTTCAAGGTTTAGCATTTAATAGAAAATTTCCTTATGAGAGATTCTACAATACGAAAAAATTTCATATACTGGTATGCAGAAAAAAAGAAGAAATTAGAATAAAAAAATTACATTTAATAGTTCTTAGTATCAACGAGAGCAGATTTCAAATGTCCCCCCCCCCCCCCCCCACAAAAAAAAAAAAAAAAATTGAAGAAATAATCTTCTTTGAATGTATTCTAAGATTGCAATCAAAGATTATTTGATGTGAATTGCAAAGATTGAAAACATACCTATTTCAAATCATTTGAGATAACACCAGAGGCTATTGGAAAATGTAAAAACATCTTTAAAATTTTTAGTTAAAAATTAAAAAAATATTTTGTAAAATTTTGTTTTGAAAATATTTTTATTTATACTAGTCTTATATCATAGATAAAAAATTCCGAAGAAATTCTTAATTATTTGGCTGAATTTACATTTCTAAAATTTAAAAACGCCAAAACACACGATAAAGTTTTTGCTTAATAAAGATGCAAAAATAATATAAAATAATCATGTTATTTTCAAATATTTATCTTATGAAATAATGCTTCGCGAATCCAAATAAAGCACGGCTTTTGCTAATATAAAAAATATGTAAGCAAAATTGAAAAAGTAAAAAACTAGGCTGGTTGTAGATTGTCCTCAGCTATCCTATGCAAAGAAAAATCGTGTAAAAATATTAAAAATTGAGCGAGATAGTAGAAAAGAATTCTCCCATAGACTTCACATTATCTTCCGGGACTTTTTCTGTGCCTACTGTGGGGCCTTAACTGTGATTTTTTGTTGCAAAGGATAGAAAATCCATCATGTATAAATAACCATTTGCATATTAAAATGATATTTTTACATTGGCCTTATGAACGATTTTCAAAAGGCCAAAAATAAATCAGTGTATGAATGTATGAAGCAGTATAACTGGGTTTGACTGTTATACAACATAGAAAAATTGAGTGTAGGTTAGTACTTAGTACCATATGTAACTTCATAGTAATTTGGAAAGTTGTAAAATGTAATTAATTATTAATGATATACCAACTTTGATTTTCCTTCAAAACTTCTGCTTCAGTCAATTAATTGGAGTAAGAATGAGTTAATCTCGATCATATTATTTATTAAAATCAATATTTTTTTTTCATTATTCTGTTATACATCAGATGTTTGCGAAAAACCAGCTTAGCAGGATGCAAAGTTCTCTTCGTTGCACAAGCTGCACCTCCGTCGTTGCACAATACACTGCATAAAAGAATTATGAAAAATTGGGACAATTTCACAAAAATTTCTATTACAGTACCATCTTTTGCCGAAAAATTTTCTAACTGAAGGAAGATTTGTTGGTCATAACCCAATAACATTCAAAAAAATTTTTGTTTCAATTCTATGCATGACTTCATATACTTTTTGATGATACGATGGCAACACATGGACAGACAGATGTTTTGTATGAATGTTTTTTGGGATCTCTGATCCCTAATTCCTGTAAATACTTCAAAAGCTGAAAGTAAAAGAGAAATTTGATTGTAATACTTTTTTCTATTATAGATAGAAGAAAATAAAAATATGTTTATTTGCTTGTTTAACTTAAAAGAAAGAAAGAAAAATTAATAAAATAAAACTTTGTAAAAAAAAAAAAAAAAAAAAAAAAAAATCAGAGTTTTTTCAAAGCTTATTCAGGGGCTGTGCAAATAAAATGTTATCAACTTTTTGGTAATTTCAGACCCTCTCCCTCCTCCTTCCAATATCATACGTTATCATCCCTCAAACCCCCTCTCTCCACCTTTGGTAATGATACTGTTATCGAAGTGTAAATTTTTTTTTATTTTATTTTTTTTTTTCAAAGTGATTACAAAACTGGTTATATTTATTTTTCACATACTTTTATGATTCAAATGTAAAGAAGTCAATAAAATGCCCCTTTGCATATGAAAAAAACTTAAAGAAATAGCTACCATTTAAAAATATTTTATAGTAGTTTTTTGCTACATAATTCATTCAACAATAATAAAGTCCTGTTGCACTTGCCCCAAATGGAGGAGGAGTGGGGGCAGA
Organism: Maratus speculifer; assembly: GCA_964019185.1. Classification (NCBI taxonomy): domain Eukaryota; kingdom Metazoa; phylum Arthropoda; class Arachnida; order Araneae; family Salticidae; genus Maratus; species Maratus speculifer. The sequence continues at coordinate 211,712,153 of OZ025298.1, read as the reverse complement.
TAGAAATACTTGTCAACAAAACAAGTGGACAACATTCCTTCTCTTTGTTTTATTTATTAGTAAATACAAACTTCATTTCAAATATACTTCACAAATGGTTTTTCGAACCATGATTGAATATGCGTGCACATATGAAGAAGAATAGGAATGTCAAACGTAAGGGTATTCCATATTTTAGAATTAAATAATTTTATAATAATTTAGCAATTTTAATAATAACTTTGCATTTTCATAAAAGTAGATACCAGGCTAAAAAAAGACAACATTCTATTTTGTACCAAAGACCATGTTACAAATAAAAAGAGAAAATTTTGATTGAATCAAAAATGATACCGAAAACAAAAGACACCCCCCTCCCTCCCCCTAGAGATATCCAACGACATCATATGCCATATTCCCCCCCCCTTCCTCCCTGAAATGAGAACATTATATTTGCACAGCCCTTAATCTGAAAATAAAGGTACAATTTTCTACAAGATGTAATCTTAAATTCTTAAATTTATTACAAAGACTTCAAATATCTATATTAGGAAAGCTGGCAAATCTTTAAACTTTTGAGAATTATTTTTTATTCATGGATAGAAAACTTATGTTTCATCTTTTGCATTATAAATAAAAGTTTCCTGGCATTGTTTTAGGTCAAAACTTACACCCATATATATTTACTTTGAGTCACTTTACCGGATATCCGGTGATTGTGATTCGGATATCCGATGATATTTCGGATATTAAAAAATCAGCCGAATATTCTGGATATTCGTTGCATCCCTACAGGATACATGATTCAACCTAACATAATCTATAAAGCGTTCTCAGAATTAGAATTCAATAAATCAGCATGCATAAGTTTCTAACCATATGCTTGGCATAAAATGAAAGAATGTTGCCAAATTTGGAAAATTTTTGTGAATCTGGCTTTTAGAATATGAAGGGATTTTCTAGACTGTTGTTAAATAAATTGCTTTATAGCAATAATACAGTGAGAATTTATGGTTATATTGAGCGATTGAGTTAAAAACAATGCTAACTTTAACTGAGCATTTTATGGTCTTCTCTGCTGGTTTCGTATAGTAAGAGATGTTTCTAGAATATAAATTCATATACAGAGCTACACAATAAACTGGGTATATTGCCATTTATGTATGATAATGTATGAAAATGCATTTTTAGTAATCTTATGATTTTTTTAAAAAGCTAAATTGCATTTTAGCTTGATATTAAATTAGATTATTTTATACAGTAAATATGCAGATAGTAGATATTACTTATTCTCTATATTATCTGTAGATAATATTTAGGGCTAAAGTGATTTTTCCATTGTGATATGAGTTTCTTACTAAGCTAAATTTTAATATATTATGTAGAATATATACAAATTCATGGATCATATACAGGACTGTACAAAAGAATTAAATTATCTTTCATGATATAGTTGGTAGTTGCTGAAATCTCGTTTTCAAATATGTTTTGCATTTTCTAACTTCTTTAATTAGATATCTTCTTTCTTAAACAATTGTAGTTCTGTTAAAGTATTCTGCAAGTATTGAAAATGTTTTATAATTGTGCTTATTTGCTTACTGCATGATATTTCTTTTTTCCATGTTTGTGAATAACATACATATTTCATGTGCACTCATTACTATTATTATTACTGTAGCTGTAACATGAAGTTAAATTTAGACTACTTATTGGAAATGTTATGGGAATACCTTGCTTTAATCCGTGTTTATACAAAGAAAAGAGGAGGTAAGAAAAACACAACTTTTTCAATTCATTTTTCTTTTAAATATTATCTTAATAATGCTAATAATTTCTTATAGCAAGTTATTTAATGTATTTAAATGTTTAGACTTTGAGATTTTATATATTTTATTCATTCACTGAAAATTTGAAATTCCAGTACTGAATTCACTTTGCTTAAATAACTAATATCCATAGAAAAAAAAGTACAAATAAATGTACCATGACTACTTACAAATGTGTACATATGAACATATAAAATACATTATAAGTCCATTAAAACCAAAATGTTTTCAGTCAAGTACACTCAGCCCTCAGTGGGGAAACTAAATATTGTCATGTCTTTTTTCACTTTTGTGAGTCACCCTTGTGAGACCAAATTTTAAAACATAATGAAATATTTTGTAAGCTTTTGTTCTGGTACTTTAAGAAAAATATTTAGTTTGTGAAACTCACATAATTGCAGAGATTCTTAGTAAAGCTTTTAAAATTGATATTCTCATGAATTTGTTTAGTGAAAATGTAGATTTAGTGTTCAGTATTCCTTTGCCAAATAACTTTTTCTTTTTTTGAAAAATTAATGATGTGATTGGTGACATAAAAGAACCACTTAACATTTATTTCAGATGTACTAAGTTCACGCTACAAATGGATCGATCTACTGATGTTACTTATTAACAATTTTGTTAGTATTTTTCCGTGACATATACTAATTATCCTATGCAGACTAAGATATTTAAGAGTCGTAACTCATGTTTTTGAAACTCAGAATTAATCTTGACTTGTCTAGATATTAATACAATGTTTGAGAACATTAACCCGTTTGTACCTGAATTTTTGTTTTCTTAAATTTTTTGGCAAAATCACTCTTAAAATGTTGCAAAATGAAATGGAAAAATACTAAAAAAGAAATTAACTTAAAAATTGTTGTATTTATTTGATAAAATGAAAACATTCTAAATGTGGGAATATCCATAGTTTTTGTAGCAGTACAATATGCATAATTATATGTTTAGAACTGTCCCCTAAATGATTAACCCTTTAAGTGGCCTGCAGAATTTTGCATGCAAGTTTAATGATTCATAAAATTAAAGCTACAGAATATTTTGATATGGGAATTTGTATTTTATGAATTTAGATATTTATTTATTTTATGCAATTCAAAAAATTGGCATTAATACCAATTTTGAATTAAATAAGCCTTTGAATCCAAAAATTATGTGACGGAAAACCCCAGTTAGGCCGCTTAAAGGGTTAATAAAAATATGTACCCATTTGTGCCAGCACAATATGTTTTGAATGCTACAAAAACTTATAAAATATAAGCTTGAACATATACTTTCACATTTAAAAAAAAATAAGTATTTCAAAGAAGTCTATTTTTATTTCAGAGCCTCCAGATTTTGAAGGTGGCCTTATTTTACGGAGAGGTGCTACTGTTGAACATGTTGTAAGTTTTTTTATCTCATTTTACATGGTACACGAATATGATACATGAGAAGTTTCTAGCATCCAGCTTTCTACTATATAAAGAATTTGTGAGAGGATTTAAAATCATTTCCCTATCAGCATTATATGTTTTTCATGCTGTTAGCAGATACCTTAAAATAATACTTATTTATATAGTTTTAGTGACCTATACAAAAATGTGTTATGCATTACTATTCTCAAAACTCTCTATTATTTATTAATCTAAAATCATTAAAAATAAGTTGTAAGTGATGGACCTATATATAAATATGCTATACTCTCAAAACTGGATGATGCGTAATCTCTTACAGTAATTGACATTGTTTTCTAATCTACTTTATAATTGCTGTTCTAATAATAAAAAGACCTCTCTTAAAAATTATCGCATTTCATTATTGACTAAATTATCTTTCCATTGAAATAAAAACTGCTTTGACCATCATAAAATTTCCTTCTACTATTATAATATATTAATTTAAATGGCACTGTTCAGGGTTAGAAACTAAAGAAAAATAATAAGCATCAGTGGGGCTTTATAATTGCATCTTAATTGCCGAATTCTTCAGTTATTTAGATTGTAATTTTGATGTTATTTTTATTTCATTTTATGCATATAAACTGGCAGTGTGATGACTTAAAATAAAAAACAGACATTTTATAGTTGTTTAAATAATTTATAATTTTCATATGTTTATTCAGTGGCACCAACTTATATGGCGCTTGGGGCCCGAGCCCACCCAATAATTTGCTCTTTGTCTACCTGATTTCTTTTAGACTATTTTGTCACTTGTTTATTTTTCAATTGCTGAAAAAGTAATTTTTTCATTGAAAGTCATTTTATTTGAAAACACTGTAAGGATAGCAGTAACAGGCATACAGGGTCCTAACCCAAATAATCGAGTTAAAATATTACTGCATCACTATGGAAGAGATAATGAATGGCTACAATGTATAGATGTGCTTCAGAAAGAAATTCTTTGTGAATGGGTGAATACATGCACCCTCACACTTTTATGTGTTATATTCTAACTTTGTAAATTATATTAACAAATAAATACATACAAAAAACTATTAGTATTCTGTTTCCAAATAGAGATTGGCTATGTGTTATATTCTAACTTCGTAGTCTAAATTAACAAATAAATGAATACAAAAAAAAAAAAAAAAAAAAAAAATCTAATAGTATTCTGTTTCGAAATAGAGATTGGATATTTTGTGACCCCTTTGCTAATTCATTTTTGATATTAAATGTATAAAAATCATAGGTGTTCAGAAACCAAGAAATCAAATAGTTTTTCAATTTTTTTTAAATAAGATTAAACGATTTTTCAGAACTTGCTGTCGAAGACTTTTGAATTGATTTTTGACAAATGCCATTTTTTTCTATTGCTTTGAGTTTTAGTTTGTAGTTGTATTAATGGTATAGTAAAAATTTTATAGTCCTTAAAAAGAAGACATCATAAGAAGATTATTTAATAAATGTTCTATTTTAAAAACGTACAACTTCACAATCGAAACTTTGCCATCTGTCTCTTTATCTTCAAAGAAAACAAAATGTCCATGTCATTTTATCCTAAAATAGTTGAGCCCACCCAATATTTTAAAAAGTTGTTGCCACTGCATTTATTTATTTGCTCTGTTTTCATATATTTATTTATTTTATCCATCTTAAATAAACAGTGGTTACCAACCCAAGCTTCCTAAATTACAGAATATATATGCATATAAACCATTTTTTTTTATTGACAATTTTCATCCATGTTTTACATTTATTATTATTTTTTTTCTTTCTCAGATTGCCCACTCGTAATGCCAAATACATATATAAAAACAAATATGTGTTAATATAAAGTTTTGAAATTTATTAAAAACAATATTTTTATATTGGCTTTGTGCTAGTAATTAACAACCGAAGAAATTACCAAAGTTTTGTAGAAAAGAGAAGGGATAATTATTTATAATTTGTTTTAGAAATAAAGAAAAACTTAGGAAATTAGACATTAAAAAATGATGATTGGAACTAAAATTAATTGTCAAATTTAAATTTATAGATACATAAAATGATTAAGAATTCTTAATTTCAAATACTGGCACAATTACACATCAACTATTAAAATAGGAAAACGATGTGATTTAATATAAAAGATTACATGTAATGCAGAATTAGAATAAAAAGTGAAATAGAAAAATAAGGCAGCATAATACCAGTGCTACCTAGTGAATAATTTATTTAATTATGTAATTTACTCTCACATCTATTTAGTTCTATTCTCTATCATTTGCAAATTTAGATGCCGACAACTCCGGAATTTCTGGAGTTTTTCCAAAAAATGTAACATAAAATTCAGAAATGTGCACCTACCCCCCCCCCCCAAAAAAAAAAAAAAAAGTTTTTAAAGTTTAAAGTTCCTCAATCTGGGATGTAATAACAACATTTTTTGCTGAAGTAGTAAAATTCCTCTTGTTTGATTGTATGAAATATGAATGTTTGTGGTAATTAATATAATGCATGTTGCACAAATATATATATATATATTTCTCCACATTGTGCAAGTTATTATTTTTTCTTTGGAATTAGCAGATGCAAAGAAAAAATAAGTAGCTAAAACAGTTTTTATCTTTCTCAAAAACAGAATGTCTACTGATCATAAACATACATTTGGGAATTTCACCAATTATCAACACACAAATAATTGCAAATTTCATCAATCACTCTTAGGAAAAAAGTAAAAGATTTCATTAATTATATCTTGAAAAAATTGGAAATTTTACCAGTGAGTTGCAGGAAAAAAATTACATAATTTTACAAGATTTTTATCATGAATTTTTTGTTCTATGGAAGAACAAAATTTTAATTCCCCTTTTTATAATAATAAAAAAAATCTTTATATCTAAAAAAGTAACAGCAAATTATGTAACTATTATTTCAATTATGCTTATACGGAAAAAGGCAAATTTTGTCAAAGATGAACATTCAGAAAATATTAAAAATATAGTTTAAAAATAATATTATGATTCTTGTAGAGTATCCAAACTCTGGAAATTTAACTAGTTTATTTCTAATATAGTCTGATAGTATTTCTGACAATGTTTGCAATGATGATTAATAGGGTGAGACTGCCCCCTAAGAAAAATTTGAATTTTAAGTCCTATGCAGCACTGACTTATATCAAGATCTAATTAAGTATGAAATTTCATGGAATTTTATCCATTAGCTCTTTATTTTTAGTCTAAAAAAATTATGCATTGTTTTAAATCAGCAGTTCCCAACCTGAGGTATCCATATCCCTATGGTACACGGAGAGTCTGCTGGGGGGGGGGGGCATTAAAATAATATTTGTAATGGCAGAAATTACAGAAATAGTTTTAACTAAAAACACATACACACACAAAAATTTAGTTATAAATTACAAAGTTAATCTGGTGTGTACTGTAAATCCAATATGTTACACTGAAAATGAGAGAAATGGTTTACTATATACTTAATAAGTCATTGCTTAAAGAAAATGAAACTAATTCTTTAAAGAAAATGAACGAAATTTATTCTCATAGGCTCAATACTAATTTTATCTCCATTCAAAGACCTTCCTAGTTCAATTCCATCCACAAGTGACTGATTTCTTTAAAGAAAATGAACGAAATTTATTCTCTTAGGTTCAATACTAATTTTATCTCCATTTAAAAACATTCCTAGTTGAACTGCCTCTATTAGTGACTGATTTCTTTAAAGAAAATGAAACAAATTTTGTTTTCTTTTCTGTCCTCTTGAAGAAGGTTTTATTAGGAAAATAATTCCAGAAAGCTCATTATTCAATAAACTTCTAAATTAAGTTTAAATATTTTTCTTATTTCAATAATTTTTAAGTACTTAAATCACCTAGTGCTTTTTTAAGCAATGACTTTAACTCTGATGATGGATTTAGAATGACAGTATAATCATTCAGTAAACACCCCTTCTCTATTCTGCCAAGAAATTCTCAAAGAAATAGATAATTGTAATGAAATTGTCATTATCTGTTCCCATCCAAAAAAATTGAATTTATTTACTGAACTTTCAAAGGACTTGGAAATAAAAGTTATAAAGAATAAAAAACAGTAAAAATAAAGTAACCATCAATGCATTCATTTTTTAAACTTTGCAGTAATTTACTTATATAATTAAGTTTTGTTTTGGTATTTAAATTTTAATATTTTTTCCTAATGCGAAAAATAAATGTTTAGTAGCATTAATTGTTACCATTCTTCAACAATTAAAATCTAGATTTAAACATGACCTCCATTAAGAGACCACCTCTTGGAGTGACCAATTTTTATTGGAATGGAACGTGGTCACTTTAGGGAGGTTTTACTGTACAATGTCAATAGCTCCACCCACTGCTAAATATTTTGCATAAGTACTTAAACTTATATATTTCATCGTATATGTTTTCAGAACTTCATTTAATCATTATGCAATAATATTTTCTCATCACATTTTTTAAATTCTTCTGTTTAATTGCAGAATGCCTAAATAAGTCCAGAGCTTATGATTTTAAGTTTTTTGTTAAAAGATGTTTAAAAGCTGACTGTTATTTTTGTTTTCAGATAGGCAGAGTTATGTTATAACACTACATATACTAATAAAAAGTACAGGGGGAGTGTTTATGAGAAATTGGGGTACTCTGAAATGAAAAGCCTGAGAGGTATGTGAAAGAAAAAAAGTTAAGAAGCACTGTTCGAAATAACAGAACAATCTTTCAACTGAGATAAAAAATTGTCAAAATATATCTAGGAAAACAGGAAAAAAATATTCTATAAAGTCAATATGTTCTTTGTTCTTACAATTATAGAAGAAAGTGAAATGTAATTTTATAACCTATCGAGACTCAGAAATGTACATTTATAAAAAGAATTCCCTTTATTTTGGCCATTAATATGCAAGTAGAGCTATGCATTGAATATTTAATTCATATTATCAGTTGCATAAAATCATTTATTAAATTTCAGCTTTGAGTGGTCCTTTATGTCCTTTATGTCCTTCCTTTATGGAATAATTTTTATAATACAAATGTTATGTCTGGTCTGTTAGTTATGATTTATACAGGAATTAAAAAAATTCTGTGATTTGGCAGTTAAAGTATCTACAAACCTTTTGGAAGTGATTAATTTAATTTTTTATTTCTATCAATATTTTGTGATATCTTTAAGTTAAAATTTTAAAAAGTATGTAAATACTTTAGCAAATGCACAGAAATATATATATATATATATATATATATATTACCATTAAAAGTAGACAAGATTCACCAATTGATTTTACCAATAAAACAATAAACCAAAAAGAAGAATTAGAATAGCAAAATTAACAGTTAAAATATTATAAATATAACATATATAATATTCATGATGAAACGATTTGCAAACGATTAATGGAAATCCTATTAAGTGGTAATGAAAACTACATTGTAGAAATCTCACAGACAATACTATACATGTATGTATATTTAATGAAAAATAATCAAAATTATGTGACAATTTGACACTTCTGCAAAACATAATAACTCAAAAAGAAACCAATATATTAGCATTTTTTAAATTGCTTTCTCTAGAACATAGACTGTTCACATTATAATGATGTCTATATACCAGATGTTGTGGCAGTTAAAGCACACTTATGTGTAGAAAAATTTGTAGAAGTCATTGCAATTTTGTCGTTTGTATCACTGTAAATATAAAATAAATTAATATATTATCACAAGTGCAGTTTATTCCCTCAATAAGTATTTGTAAAAGAAATATGCAAAATTTCAAGGCATTTCTTACATAATTTTTTGCTATAGATTGTTTTGCATATAATAAGAATTTGCACAAAAGCTAAAAATAATTTTTAAACACAATTCAAAAGCTGTAATATTTGTTATTTTAAACAGCTGTAACTCTGGTTCTAATTAAGATATAGACTCAATTTAAGTGTAATTTGACATTTTAAAAATTTGATTTTAATATTATTGCAAACATAAAAAATCAACATTTTGAACAAAAGTGACATTTCAAAGGTGTGTGACACGATACCTTAAATGAATTTAGCTGTATTCTTATTAAAATTGGTTTTTTCTATAAATTAGTGAATTATTTAATTATCTTACGATATATGCCAGTTCAGCCCATCATTACAGACATTTCTGTTAAATATTTTCACAAAAAGAAATAAAGAAATACGCATTATTAATAATTAAAAAATCCTACAAAATTGTCAGCACATGAGACATGAAATGTTTATTTATAATTATTAATCTATTTCATTGACATTATGCAATGTTAACATTTATTGAAATGTTAAGTTGTCTTATTTATATAATTGCAATACTTATAATTTTAATTAATTAATTTTTTATTTGTATCTAGTGCCATGTTATACATCGAAGTATAGTCCATGTGTTTAAATATGCCTTAGTATGGGTATGTACTTTTGCCATTTACTTTGAGTTGCATATAAAATTTAGTCATGTTATTTAACCTTTTAATGCATGTATGCTGTAATGCTTTGCTCATAATTGTCTTCTTATTGCATTTAACATACAGCTTGTTAAATAAAATGAATTGCTGTTAATAAATTATGCTTAATGTATAAGTAAACAAGACAATGTTTCAGAAACTAAAGATTTAACAAGCATTGCATATTAGTTTTGGTGGTATACAACGTACCGTCATCATTGTTGGATGCTATGACATGCTAATGAAATGGGTATACAGTACTTGTTAAATCTGCTAGTGCTCAAAACATTGTTTTATTTACTCGTATATTGTATTTCACAAGGTTTTTCTTTTTTCGAATCTTTCTAAATTAACCGTAATGTGTTGCTGAATTTAAATGCTAACAAATTCAATTGTGTGTGTGAGCACAGTTTGAGCATACACACACACAATTGAATTTGTTAGCATTTAAATTCAGCAACCCATTACTGTTAATATAGAAAGATTTGAAAAAAGAAAAACCTTGTGAAATACAATATACGAGTAAATAAAACAATGTTTTGAGCACTAGCAGATTTAACAAGTATTGTATACCCATTTCATTAGCATGTGATAGCTTTTAACACTGATTACGGTATGTTGTATCCCACCAAAACTAATATGCAATACTTGTTAAATCTTAAGTTTCTAAAACATTGTCTTGTTTACTTATGCAAAAGTATATATTAACCATAATGTGTTGCTGAATTTAAATGCTAACAAATTCATTTGTGTGTGTGTATGCTCTACATGTTTAACATTAGATGTATATATATGTATACTTTTAATGGATAAATGTTGTATTAATCTGCTGCATTATTTCTTGTTAAAATATGCATCTATTATTAAATTAAAGCAGCAAGGAAAAAAAATCATGTTCTTATTAAATTAAAATGAGGTCATATTAACTTTTACTGTTATATTTTATTTTTAATGAAAATGATTTTTTTCCAAACAGTTTTAATTTATTTAATCATTCAGTTTTAATTTATTTAAAGTATTGTAATTTTTTTTTATATACTGTACATTCCTTTATATAATATACTCTATTGTATATGCTTAAACTTTTGGAGTATTTTTTTCCAATTTTTGGGTGTTTTCACCCATTCTAACTCCTTACTTTTCAAAAAAATGTTCGTTAGATTTGTAACAAAATAATAACAGTAATAAGAAACATTAAAAAACATAATAATTTTTCATATAACCCTAATAGCAAGCATTATGATTCATGTACTTTTTTCTTATTTTATAAATAAATAGCATGTCTTTTAATATAAAGATTTCAATTCTTACAATTTTTTTTTCTTTTTCTTAAATTTTAAACTTTTAATTTTATAATCACTCTATAGTACACACCTGTAAGTTTAGATCAATTTTCTTATATCAAAAGTATGCATTATATGCCAGAATGTTTTGTATGTATGCACTGTTTATCCACATAGAAAATATTACATTTAGTAAAATTATCCAAATTCAGGTCTTATCTACTAACTACTTCATATCTTATCTTTTGCTCCTAATCATTTATTATTGCTAGTTTTTAATGAAAAACAACTCCCAATATTACTATATCGTATATAAAGATTTATGCATAATTAAAACTGATATAATCATTAAAATCACATTAAAAATCATAAATTGACATCTCAGTCAACATCTTGACCATCATCAAGATTACAGTGTTATACTGCATTAAAATCTGAAAGAATAAAATTCATCATCTTGAACTGGATTATTCACGAGACCTGCAAACCCCCGTGTTTTCAGATAATCAAACTGTTCTTTCAAAGTATCAACATAATCCTGATGATGGTCATTGATGTCAACCGAAACATCAATTTTAAGATTCTTAATGTTTGTATAACTTCTAATTATGCTTAAATGTTTATGCACCATACAGTAATATTGTGTATTTGTTTTCACAAAAAAAAAAAAAAAAAAAAAATTAAATTAAATTAAATTAAATTAAATTAAGTAATGTTTTAATAGTGAAGTAGTCCAGATTATTTACTAATCTTTAGCGTTTAGTAATATAACTTTTTTTAATTTTCTTTATGCAGCCAAAATATCGTAACCACAGAAAAACAGAATATTTCCATTGTCAAAGTGTCAATATATTTAAAAGAAATTATATATTTTAATATGGTTGTTTTATAATTATATAATTAAAACACAACCAACAATTTTTAAATCATGTAATTTTCAGTAATTTTTTATTCCCTTCTGACACTGAGCCCCTAATCTCAGAAGAGTAAAATACTACTGTCCTTGAAAATAATGTTGTATGTCAAGAAAACTTCCATCGTTATTCATAAAATTAAAATATAACAGAAGTGAGAATTCTGCTTCAAACTACTATAATTTTACTTTCCTGCTATAAAATGGGGAATTTCATGCCTTAAAAGCTACAAAAACAGAATGTACAAATTTTGAATGATACATTGTAAGTTTTTTCCTTTATGACAATTCCATTTAATGGCATTTTGTGATCCTCACACTCTGCGCCCATGAGAACAGTAATAAAAATAAATCTGTTTAATGTTATTTAATAAAACTTGAATATTATGAAATATTTTAATATAAACTTGACCTAGTGATGGGCGATTCTGGAAATTTTGACAATCGATTAAAATCGAAATCGTATAAAACAACATCGATCATAATAAGAATCGATTTCTCAGTTCTAGAATCGATATTTCGATATTCAGATTCACACAGAGAAGATCCAAATTACTAATTCCAAAACTTAGACAATCAGCAGGACCGTAATTACCGCCTCCTACCCCCCCATCCCCATTTAGGGAGGCATTGAATTAAGCTATTGCAGATTTTAGAGTCGGATAATAAGAATTTTAAATTTTAAAATGATTGTCACTTATGGTTGTCACTTACACAAAAGCTTTGACAATTTTGAGAGACATAACACAGCTAATAACAACACTGAGTAACTTGGCACTAAACCGAGGGTAAAGAGTGCCAAGAGCATGTAACTAGGATGGAGAACAAGGAATATAGACAAAAAAAACTTTTTTTTTTCTAATGCCAACGAAATGTTACACGAGATAGTTTGGAAGAACAAAAAATATGCCCCATACCAAGGGGGCAGGTAAATCCCACTCTTGACGGAAGAGCGACCATAGCCCAAATCAGAGCCGTAGCTAAGGGGGCGCTATGGACGAGTCAGTCACCCCCTAAAATATGTTGAGCCCCCCCCCCCCTTCCCTGGAAAAGATTTCAAGGTCACTAAATGCATTTTGCTTCCGAAAATTCAAATGGAATTCTGTTCAAAAATCTTTCAAAAATCTAATTTATTAAAACTAAATTAGATTTTTGAACAGAATTCCATTTGAATTTTCGGAAGAGAAATGCATTTAGTGACCTTGGAATCTTTTCCAGGGGGGGGGGGGGGGCAACATATTTTGATCCTTCCTTTCAGAATTACTAAATTGTATCTAAAATAAGTAATTCAACACTCCCTCATCCTATTTGTACATAGGAAGCTAACATGATGTTTAATATTGCACCAGTTATACACTCAAAATTTTCATCATCATATACTTTTCTTAGCATGAAATGAAGTTATTAAAACAGTTTCATAAGAAACGTAGTACCTACAATGTGAATATGCACTAATTTATCTTTCTGCTGCAGAGAGAGAGAGAGAAAAAAAATTATGAGCCCCCCCCCCTACAATCTCGTGAGCCCCCCTTATAGATCACTTCTAGCTATGGCTCTGACCCAAATGTATCTTTTGTCAAAGTTTCAAAATGAGGATTTACTATAAAAAAGAATGAGAATTGGACATTTTAAAAATTGCATGCATACTTCGAACGGTCCATTTAGTAAAGATTGGCGAGGAAGGGGGGGGGGGAGCGAGGGATTAGAATGGACGAACTTGGGAAAAAAAATCATAATAAACTAATAACCCAAATAACTGAGCTTCTAAACAAAAATATAGTGTTTAACTTAGTGTTGAATTCATGGGGTGGCCCGTGGGGAACATGCACTCTTTGAAACTATAAAAAGTGCCAAGAGCATGTAACTAGGTGAAGAGAGGAGTAGTAACAGGAAAAAAAACGAGGAGAAAAAAGCTTTATAACAATATGTTACATGAGATGGTGTGGAAGAAACAAAAAATATACCCCCCCCCCCCCCCCCCCCCACACACACACACACCCGGAAGGGCAAGGTAAATCCCAAACGGACAAAAGGGCGACACCGCCCCAAATGTATCTTTTGAATTGATAATTTTGAATTTGTTGGGGTTTCAAAATATGGATTTATAACAAAATAGAACGAGGATTAGACTTCTTTAAAATCGCAGTCATAATTTGAACGATCCTGTAAGTTAAGATTGGTGAGGAAGGGCGGGGGGGGGGGGGGGGGTTAGGACGGGCGAACATGAAAAATAAAATAAAATAGTGGCACTCCGAGAGTGCCGACAGAAGTGAAACCTTGAACAATTACGTGTGTATTTTTTGAATCGTTAGGACATATAATTTTGAATCGTCAGGAAATACTTTTAAATCATAGGTTCCCAACCTTTTCTGGTCCACCGCCCCCTTTACAAGAGAAAAAACTGACAACGCCCCCCCCCCCCACCACCATTTTCCATAATAGTTAATTACACAAAATGTTAAACCATTGTTGAATATTTATCTATATTTTATCTGTCTATCTATCTATTAAGAATAATAAAGTAAAAGTTAATTAAAACGACCATCATATGTAGTAAAAAAATGCTTATTTAAAATTTAAAAATAAATACAAAACCAATAAGAATTTCTAAAACAAACAACGAAATAGTTGGGGCTGATGGAGTTTTAACAATTTGCTCACGTCGGATTCCAGTTTTTTTAACATCAGTCACAAATTGTCTGATTCTTTTCTTAGACAGTAAATTAGCTACTGCACGGAGCCCACTCTCAGCCAAATGTGATGAAGGAAAAGCAATTAAAATTTTATGTACGCTCGTTACCAATCTATATTAGAGAGCTGTATTGGCTTTTAAAATTAGAATTCTTGGTATCCATTTCTGAATTTTATTCTTAGTTCTCATTTGATGTGAGTTCCACGATTTCCTCCTCCAAATATGATGATACTGCTGTATCTCCATTTGTGAAAGGATCTAAAAATGAACTCGGTATATTCATGTATAAATATCAGTATCAAGAACTAATCAAATCTGAAGTTTGGTCAAAATCTGAGAGTTAGCTCTTGAAATAGAGCTGTTGTAGAAATCGTGAAAAAGGCAGCATATCAACACCGCCTGTTGAAAAATTTTCAACAAAATGTAAGTATCATCCATTCGTGTCAAGGACTAACAGAATCTGAAGTTTAATGAAAATCTATGCAGCAGAACTGGAGATAAAGCTGTTGCGGAAATCGTGAAAAAGGCAGCATAGCAGTGCCACCTGTTGAGCGATTGACACCAAAAACTAATCAGCATCAATTTATATCAGGAACTACCTTAAAATAAGTTTTTATTGAATTCCGTGCATTAGTTGTTAAGATAGAGCGCCCGCAAAATGAATGTCACATACAGACAGAATCACAGACAGACATTTGTTAAAAACATGTTTTTTGGAATTTCTGACCCTTAAAACGTGTTAATCCGTCAGAAAACAGATTTCGAAAATTTTCACGAATTCAATACTTTCTTCTTGTAAAGATAGAAGAAAGTAAAAGTAGGCCATATTTTTTCTATCAGCACGCATTTATTCAAATGCTCCTGTAGCCTAGGAGCCTTCATGGGTTCATTTAAAAAAACATTTTGGAAAATTAATCACAACGATTGGCTTGTGGGAGAATGCCTAGATTCATACTTCAAATACTCAATACTGTACTGCCGGTATTTCTTCTTCGATTAAGATACTTTGAAACTCATAATTTTTCCCTATATAAGTTTAAATAAATTTGCTTTTGAACAAATTTATAGATATAATAATTTTTATCACTTTCACTAAAAATAAACAACTTTTTAAACTGATTCAAATCACGGGTTCGTTTGAAAAAATCTTTGTTCAGTCATGTGTCATTATACTTGAGAATTTTTCGAAATACAGATTAACACATTCGCTGCCGATCACGCGCCAGCGCGTGATATGGCTCCAACGTTATGGGGCCACTCACGATACAGGGCGTGGTGTGAGGTGATGTCCAATAGCCAGTCACGCGCTGACGCGGGAAAAATTTTCACTGGTTCTTTGTTATAAAAAGTAAATCGGCTTCTGGAAAAATCTCACTTCTACAGTGCGGCATTAACTATCATCACATCTTCACGTAAGTGGCAGCGAACGTATTAATAAATAAATAATTCTGTTTCAAACTTTTACCATACAATTATTGTAGTCCGAATTTTGTAGTCCACAATTTTTAAATTCATAAAGATTTTTATGTGATTCATAGCGGTTTCTCCTCTTCCGCTGGGATATTTTGATATTCATGAAATAATTCAAATGCAATGTCTTTAGACTAATAGAATAAAATTTTGTTTTTAGCGATTTTAGCCCTTCTACGTGTTTCACGAGATTTTTGATGTGATTTTTGACATTAGTAAAATAAATTACTCTCCCCTCCCCTCATATCTATATTCATCTTTATAGATTTTCATATAAAGGTGTAGTTAAGGTTTTTTTTTACGGGCCAGACAACGCAGTCAAGATCAATTATTTTCATTACATTAGTTCCTAAATACGTAAGTATGCCATGACCGCCCCCTTTGACTGTCCCAACGCCCCCCAGTTTTCTCTAATCACGCTACCGCCCCCCTGGAAGGCTCCAGCGCCCACTGGGGGGCGGTACCGCCCCCGTTGGGAACCTATGTTTTAAATGAATAAAAAAAAAAGGTTCTATAATATTAAAGAACATATCAATACCTATAAAAAACCGCGCGATACCATATGCCCAGCTTTTGTAGTTAACTCACTATAACTTTCTTACATTTTAAAACGCGAGAAATACACCAACCAAAATTAGACCATACTATCGATACCTTAATATTTATCCAAATAAATCATTTTGTATTAATGCTTGTTGCAATATCTGTAGATTACCTTTTAAATTGTTCAAATCGGACATTCCATTCAAAAGATATTACGAATTTAAAGATGACAATCTAAAGAAATAATAGCGCTGCTGAGCACTCGGTAGAGGTCTGCACAAGCCCGGGCTTGGCCCGTACCCGGCCCGGGCCGGCGGAATCGTTTCGATTTTTCTAACGGGCCAGCAGATTTAGAATAGTTTTTTTCAACGTGCCGGGCCGGCAAAAAAAATTGAACGGGCCGGTCTGGGCCGATAAAAAAAAAAATTTCAGGCCTGCCGGCCCATTCTGAAGGTTTAGGCAGAAACGATAAAATATGAGCTATTTTCAACGATAATGGTTTTAACGAGAATAAGTATAAATGTGGCCATACTAGTTTGACAGCATCAATATAAAAATGCACAGTGTATCGGCATTGGAGAATTACATTATGTGTAACCCGTTATAATATTTTTTTAGCTGACTCATGCCGGTCCGAGATCACGCTTGCATTATTTTTCTACATATAGACTGGCCGGACCGGTACTAGACTTAATTATTGGCAGAAAACATGATTTGTAAAATTATTAACAGCGATAAAGAACTTATGTTAGCTTAGTCTTCGGATATATACTTCTTGATGATTTTTAAATTAATTTCTCAATAATGCGAAAGTTTGACACATTTTCTGATTAATTTTAAATTGTAAAAGTCTGAAAGTGATAAGCCTAACTATTGAAGGGATTTGGAATCGAATAGCGTTTTTCATTTTTGGTAAATAAAATACTTGTATAACCTTGTTGAAATATAATAGTTTCTCAAATGATTGCAGGTTTTTCTCCCTTCTCTTGCAATTGCTTCCGGAAATTCTATTCAAAACGCTAATTATGACAGTATTTTATTTGTTTGCAGTATTCTTAAATTGTTTGTATCAAAAAATGCATAACGCCATTCGATTATATAGTTTCTGAATAAAGATATCTGCTAATCTTATGCGTTTCTGAGAAAAAAAAATGAATTTAGAAATGTATCAGAAAGGAGCTTCTTTGAATTTAAGAATGAGTTTGGATTTGAAATCTATAATAAAATAATATAGAAATATATTTATAAATCTTCTTTTATTAAACAGCTTCAAAATTAACGATGTTTTTAGCTTTTTTCTTTTTTTCTTTTATTCTAAGCCATATTAATTTTTTAATGAATCTTTTTTCGAATGTTCAAAGCCTAAGAATCTAAGTAATCATTAATGTTGTTAATGTGTATTTGCTGTAAAATCATTCCATAGATATGTATGCAGTATTCTTTAAAGGAATCTTAGTTATATGATAAAAATCTGAATTTTTTAGAAATCGTAGAAATTGTAGCTGGCCAAAACGGGCCGGGCCTGTTTTCGCTGATTTTTGTACAGGCCAGGCCGGGCCCGGGCCTGGAAATTCCGGCCCTTGCAGATCTCTAGCACTCGGTGACCAATATTGCGTGTGCAATCAAAAGATTGCGTGTTCAAACCCCAGTTTCGCTGATATGTATCTTTTTTTTTTTTTTTTTTTGAAAAAGTTTGAAAAATTAAAATTTTAACCCACTATGGGTTCGTAACGTGACCTAAAATGATGGGAGAAAATTTATTATGCTAGATTTGTAATGTATGAAGCATAAGCTTTCAATAGACATATTGTATCAAGAAATGAGAAAAAACCCCTCTGCCCCCCCCCCCAAAAAAAAAAAAAAAGTTCCATTCCATAGATATGTATGCAGTATTCTTTAAAAGAATCTTGGTTATATGATAAAAATCTGAATTTTTTAGAAATCGTAGAAATTGTAACTGGCCAAAACGGGCCGGGCCTGTTTTCGCTGATTTTTGTACGGGCCGGGCCTGGACCTGGAAATTCCGGCAATGTGCAGACCTCTAGCACTCGGTGGCCAATATTGCGTGTGCAATCAAAAGATTGCGGGTTCGAACCCCAGTTTCGCTGATATGTATCTTTTTTTTTTTTTTTTGAAAAAGTTTGAAAAATTAAAATTTTAACCCACTATGGGTCCGCAACGTGACCTAAAATGATGGGAGAAAATTTATTATGCTAGATTTGCAATGTATGAAGCATAAGCTTTCAATACACATATTGTATCAAGAAATGAGAGAAAACCCCTCTGCCCCCCCCCCCCCAAATAAAAAAGTTTTTTTGTTTCTTTTGAAGAAACAAAAAAATATGTCCCCCCCAGGCGGGGCACAGATAAACCCCAAAAGGGCAGAAGGGCGATTCCTTATTTATCTTTTGTCAAGGATTTAAAATGTGGATCTAAAATAAAATAGACCGAGAATTGGACATTTTTAAAACTGTATGCATATTTCGAATGGCCCTGTAAGTTAAAACTGATGCGGAAGGGGGGGGGGGGATTAGAGGAGACGATCGTGAAAAAATAAAACATAATAAACTAATGCTTCAAATAACTGGACTTCTAAACAAAAATATAACGATTTAACCTAGTGTCGAATTAATGGGTGTGGCCCACAGGGGATCCCCCCCCCTCCCCCAGAAGTTATGAGATTTTATGTTTTTTAATGCACAAATTGCGATTCCCCCTCTCTTACAGAGCTGTAAAACATGATGTCTTCCTGTGGAGTCGCAGGAAAATACCTGCATTCAACACTAATTTAGATTAGAAAAAAAAAGAAAAAAGAAAAGAAATCCATTCTTATGCATAATTTTAGATCAATTCTACCATAAAAACAATAAAATTGGAAAAATCAATTCTATCTGAAACATGGATCCATTTAAAGTAAATCAAAAAAATTACAATTCTATTGGTATCTAAGAATCCCCCAAAATGCGCTTTCAATTTTAGTAAATCAAAATGAAATCGATTTCAAAGATCGAAATCGAATCTAAAGATCGACATTGAATCTAAAGATCGAAATCGAATCTAAAGATCGACATCGAATCTAAAAATCGAAATCGAATCTAAAGACCGATTTTACGTGCAGAATCGATTTTACATTTTTACTTTCTTTTGTAACTATACAAGAAGACAGTATAAGATCCGTGAAAAATTTCAACTTCCCGTTTTCGATGGATTTATTTACTTTAGAAGGTTTTTAACACGATTTCATGGTTTTTAAGAAATATCTGTCTGTGTGTGTGTTTGTCACTCTGTGAGTCTGTATATGACAAAAATTTCTGACCGTTCTATCTCAAGAACAATTGTACGGAATTCCACAAAAATTTAAATTTAGCTTGACCTTGATATAAACTGAATCTAATTTTTGGTGTATATAGCCTAACAGGTGGCGCTGTTATGCTGCATTTTTTGCGATTTGTGCAACGGCTATATCTGAATAACGAATGCACGGATTTTCATCACATTTCAGATCCAGTTAGTCCTTGACATGAATTGATGTTTTTTGCATTTTAATGTATATCGCTTCTCAGATGGCGCTGCTATGCTGAATTTTTCACAATTTCCACTCAGCGCCATGTTAAAAAGGGGGGGGGGGAAGGAAGCGGTCATCCCGAGCGCGGAATTTTAGGGGACGCCAAATTTTTATTACTAACATCACTTCTAGCCTATCACAAGAAAAAGTTAATATGGGGGGGGGGGGGGGGGCTAAATTGGAACTTTGAACCAGGCACAGTTCTCTTTTCGCACGCCCCTGTTTCCATTTTAGCTTTCTCTCAAGAACTAATGCACGGACTTTCATAAAAAATTTAGATTCAATTAGTCCTTGATATTATTTGATGCTAATTATGTTTTGGTGGAAATTGCTTAAGAGATGGCGCTGCTATACTGCATTATTCATGATTAACGCAATAGCGCTATCTCAAAAATGAATTTTCATCAAAATTCGGATTCAGTATATCCCTGACATAGATTAGTGTTGTTTAGTTTCTTGGTGTAAATTGCCCTACAGGTGGCGCTGATACGCTGCATTTTTTATGATTTCGCAATAGCTGTATCTCGCGCTTTCTTGGATTTTCATCAAAATTCAGATTCAGCTGGCACCTGATAAAAATTGATCCTGATCAATTTTTGGTGTACATCACTCAACAAAAAACACTATTTTGCAGGGGGAGGGGGGGGGGGGGTTCTGAGGTTTCTTTAATTCTTCTATCTTAGAAACTACTACACTGAAATTTTGGAACTGACACATCCGACTATTTTATTTTCGACTTTTGAAAGAAAATGAAAATTATATTACCTTCAGAGAAATCGATTACAAATTTTAAAGTATCGATTAAATCGAGTTGGCCGTAGTATCGATTAAATCGATTTAAAAAATTGAAATCGCCCATCACTAACTTGACCCTGAAAATCATCTGGTTCTTTTTTGTGTTTTTACAGTTGAACATATTTTACTGTTAGTACCTGTTTGCTCCTATTAGATAAAGACAGGATGTAATTATTACATTAATACAGGAAATGCAATACCATCGGATAAAAATAGGATGTAAGCATGATGTTATGTGTACCTTGAAATCATTAGGTGCTCATTTCTCAATCAGAATTCTCATGCACGTGGATTTTCATAGAAAAGCATCATAAAAAATGCAATCTGGAAAAGCAGAAAGTTCTCCTTCACAATGATTTAATTAAACAACTGCATCAAGCATTCCAATATCTAGAGTTTTATTCAAGAAAAATGGTATGCTTTTAGTAAATAAACTACAGATCAGGAAATGTCTGGAAAACAGAAATTTTTTATTTCTTTTTTTATTAGTAAAAATTGGCATTTTGTTTTTCATAGACTCAGAAGTTTTCCTTCTAGGCGTCAGAAATTTATGAGCCTATACCTCCCTATGCTACAAGAGTGGTTTATGCTAGAGGTCTGCACAAGCCAGGCCTCGGCCCGAAGCCCCAGGGCCGATTTTCAATAATTTCATTCAGGCCGGGCCGGGCTCAGGCCTTAATTTTTTTGCTGGAGTATCGGGCCGGGCCTAACTTTTTTTCCCGTATGAAGCCGAGACTGATTTCATTCTTCCTAGTTTTACGGACCAAAATAATCAGTTCCTATTGAATCTTCCTATATGAAAATCCTTTTCTCGACTCTTCATAAATAAGTAAAATTTGGCTTTGCCCAAAAATTTTTGCAAAAAAGGCATATACTTTTAAGCCGTCATTATTCTACAACTGAACATTAGAATTTATTCCTTTTAAAGTATCGTAGATTACTAGGCATTTTAAAATAGAATTAAACAAATTTAAAAAAAAAAAAAAAAAAAAAAAAAAAACATGATTATGACAGAATTTTCTTTTAAACTGAAAACTGCAAGTTTCTTTTAAACTGTTCATCCATGCAAAATGAATACAACAGTACGCGAGAAAAAAATATACTAAATATTTACATCTGTTAAGAAGGGAACGTATTTATTTATTATTTTTTTTTTCTTCTAAAGAGACTCCGTATTAGGAAATTTTACTTTTACCATACACCATTTTTTAAATTTTTTTTGTCTCCATTACATGGAATATGATTAATATTATTAATGATAACTGAAACATTTATATACAACAAACAAAGGTTCATTAAAAGCGTAAATATCTCAGCCTACGGCACTTCTGCATAAATGGAGATTACAAACATGGAAAAAAAAAAACAGAGACTAATATAAGTTTATTTGATCAGAACTCTTCTGTAAGAGTAAAGATCAATGTTCTGTAGAAACTCACTTGAGTCGGGCCAAATTTTTAACTTTTTTCCGGACCGGGCCGAGTTCGGGCCAATATTTTTTTTGTTTGGGCCAGGCCAGTCCCGGGCCAAAATTTTAACTTTCGGGCCTGGAAATTTCGGCCCGTGCAGACCTTTAGTTTATGCTCCTGAATGAATGTCATAAATATTATTGGTACTACTATGTTATCCCGTCGACTAATTTTGCCAAATTATACAAATCGCAAAATTAATTACCAAATTATACATATTGACATAATTTTTATTTTAAATAATTAGTGGAATATTAATAAAAATACAAATAAAAAGTCGAAATAAAAATCACTTAATGACATTTTAATCACGTGAATCGTATTTAATGTTATTGAATGTGCATTCACGATCATCCATTATTGGCATTTAATCTTATAGTTTGGTGATAATTTTTTGGTCAACGGGATAACCTAGTAGTACCATGTTATTAATACCTCTTGATCTTTCCCCATTTTTATGTGAATTGAGATATTGATGTATGGCAGCTCTGAAGAAGTTTATTTCCAATGCCAAAATTGGCTCTTTACACCTATGACAGTTAGCAGTCCTAAGATTGCAAATGTAAAGGCAGTTTTTTTTTCTTATTTTCATTTCTTTTTTCTTCTTCTTCCAATTCTATTAAGCAACAATTTCTATTAATTTCCATTCCTGCCTTTAAATTCTTCAAACAGAGAACTTACAGAATATCGTTTTTATTAATTGGTCTATTGGATATAATATAGTTATTAAATAAATGAATAATTAAAAAAAAAAAAAAAAATTTAAGCCTATTAGAGTTACTTAAACAAATGTTATGTCTGTAACTGAAATTATGGTAGCTTTTGCATTTTAAAAATAATTTTTATATCTTTACTTTATATAATGTATTACTCTCTAGTCTAAAATCTCTTATCAGAATTAACCCTATTTTAATTTCTGTAAGATATTCTAACTGTGCTTGCTAATTTTGTAGATGTTTTGTTAGTATAAAGAAACTCTTTAATGATAACCTTATCTCCAACAGGGAACAAGTACTAAATATAGTCCTCAGCGTGTTGGTTTGCAACATGTTGTTCATCATGAAGATGTAATCCAAATAGTAAAGAAATAACATTTTGAATTTGTAAAATTATATTTCTACTTTTTACTTTGAACTTCTGAACAATAAACAAATACTTATTACTATTACATGTCTTATTTTGGTTTCCTTGTGTAAATGATGCGTTTATCTATACTGTTGACAATACTATTTATAAAGGGTATCCCTTCTCATTTGTGACAAATGACTAAATCCTAAACCGTTAATTTCAGGATTATACTTCTATTCATAAAGATATTTCAAATGTTGTTTATTATATATATATATATTTTTTTATGTGTGTGTGTCAAAATAGTAGTTTGTTTTCAAACTGTTAAAAATTTAAATTATTTTACAGTCTCTTGCTCTCTTGGGGACCTACAAGTAAGATTGGAATTTGCAAGTAAAATGAAACCAAAAGTGATTATTTTTGGCATCTAGGTTACAATTTCAGCTCAAAACCTTTCAAAAATGACTAATTTGAGAGAAAACCTAAAATCAAAAAGACTTTTTTGTTTCAAATTACTGATTTTGTAGAAAATAGAATTTTTTGTCAATACCAAAGCTCCAAACTCATCATCTTCTTTTGTTTGTTCTACTTGTTTTATGTTTCAGCATCAGCATCTTAATTTTCCATCCAATTAAACAAAAAAAAAAAAAAAAAAAAAAAAAAAATTACAATATAAAAATAGCACAAAAAGGCTAATTTGTTCGATTTTGCTGAGAAACTGCTGATTCTTGTCCTATCTCGTCACCCATATGCTTTACAATATATTTCTCCCAATTTTTTTTGTTAGTTTTGAAGGTATTTAACTTTTGTCAATGATTTAGCATTTATGGGCATGTCATTATTTGCTATATTTGAAATTTCTTCATCCACTACATGATTTTTCATCAAGCTCCATAGCTTGGTATGAGAGATTGTACAGATTTCACAATTTGACAGATTTTGGATTATAAAAGAAAAAAAGCATTACATTTAAGCTAACGAAAATCAAATTAATCCCTTGACTGCTAAGCTTAATTTCACCAATGAAAGGCTATATACCAGATTGTGTGATGTAAATTACTACTTTCAATCAGTACCCTGTTATATCTGATGCATATTGCACACCAGTTCAACCGAAATATGACATTATTACTGTATAGTAACAACGTATGAAAATATATGTAATGATTGTTGATTACTGAATGGCAGGAGTTATGCAACTTACATAATAGCAGTCAAAAGGTTAATACAGAAAATTCAGGAATCACAAATAGCAGCCTCTTACTACTCTATTCACAAATTGGCAAAAAGTATTTATAAATTAGAACAGGAGAATTTGACTATTTCTATTCATATTTTCTAAAATTAACTGTTTCTTCCATGGCTCATTGAAAAAGATGTTAATATTAATGCTTTTCTGTGCGGGTAACAAAACTTAAATTTTCTTTACCAAAATCCTCCAATGGCTTATTTAAAAAATATATATACAGGGTATCCACTCTCAATGATGTACAATCGCTAATTCCTAAACTGTTAGGTATTGACATATGAAACAGACATATAATTCCAACTACAAAAATGTTTTAAATGGAGTAAATAAATATTTTAAATGCAATTTGGATGAATAAAAATATTTCTTTAAAAATTATGAAATTTATTTTTTATATGGTCCCTCAGTTCTATTTAGTAAAATTTTCCTCTTACATTGACGAGTAATCCCTCCCCCCCCCCCCCCCAAAAAAAAATAAGTAAATACAGTAGACTCCCTCAAATACGCACAGCATATCCAAAGCTTTTGCAGATTTTAGAGTTTTGTGGATTTCTGGTCATTGCTTTGTTTACATCTTTTAAACAGAAATTTGAATGTAATTAATAATGCAATTGAAACTATAATGAATACTTACAATATAATAAAATATTAAATACTAAACTAAAATAATAAAAATTTAGATAATTTTTAAAATGATTAATATATTAAAAGCATAGCTCAAGTTAATAATCAATAATGTGTGATTAATTATTCATTATAAACATAATATGTAATTTTTCCTAAATTATTCAATGAAACTTGCCTCTTAAAGGTACATTACTAATTCACATCAAAATCATAATATAGGGAAGTTTTATTTCAGGTTTAGCAAGATATAATAACCATAAAAGATGGATTAGTAGATAAATATATTTGGTAAGATTGTGGTTACCATTTATATCAGCAACTTCTTGAATTTTTTTCAGAAATAAATTTATTTTTCCTTCATGAAAAACATGAATTCAGTAATATTAAGAAAAATTACAAATTAAAATATATAAGGAAATTAATATAAAACTGAATTTGCATAGCCTTGTCTCCAAACTCCCTCATACACACACACACACACAGCCATTTCATAAGCTGTTTAACTGTAAGAATTCCAGTTTAAGCCTAAAAAATGAATAAATTGTTGAATTGAATAAAGTAAAATTAAAATATAAAAGTTTTACATTTGTTTTATAGTATCAGATTTCTCCATTTTTTAACTATGAAATTTATGATTTACTAAATTTTCTAACATGATGACTAAAAATGGTCATTTTCAGTTTCAACATCAAAAAGTACATAAAATCAATTATTATAAGCAAAAACCCAACCATCTCTTCTGTTTTATAGTATCAAATTTTTACTATTTATTAAATTTTGAAATTTAGGATTCAGCATTAAAAAATAAGTTATAAAATTTGAAAAACACAACCATTGCAGGTTGGTATGTTATCTAATCTAAAACTTTTTAAAAAACTATTAACCAGTAATCTATCTGTAATTTTTTGTGTTATGTATAACAGGTATAAATTTTCACCACCAAAAATCATTATAATGTTTGATTGTCATTGGATTTACGTCAGTATGTAAAATTTAATCTCAATCGCATATTTGAAATTGAGTTATAGTTTGAATACAAATTTTGAACTGGAATGACATACATACAATCATTGCAAGTTAAATAAAAGCTTAAAAAAATAACATAATTTCTGTTAAAAGAAATCATAAAAAGAAATAGCTAACTGAATTGTAATACTTGAATAATTTCATCCTAAGTGCAGTACACATGAAATAAGTTCTAATACTTTAAGCATTTTTATATGATCTTTCAAAGTGTGGCCAAGCTCGTCTGTGTTCAGATGGAGAAAAGTGGTATAATTTTTAATGTTTTCAAATTCAGTCAATTTTAGTGTTATATGAATAGGACTTTTTTAATGTGGCAGAAATTTTTTACTAAATGTAACTTATAAGACTGGCAGGGCTCCCAAATGGTCCCTTTTTTCCCACAAAAGTCCCCATTTTAGAAAAAGGTCCCCTTTAGTCCCCTTTTTTGTATTTTGGTCCCCCAAGTCCTCTTTTCTGTGTCTGAAAAAAATCACCGCGAAATAAAAAAATCTCTGAAAATCACTAAAAGCTTAAAAATCCAAGAAGACAAAATTTATTAAAGTGGGCATAAAAACATTATAATGGGTATATAAAAAAGCGTGGTAACTGAAATTCTTTCATGAATCTAAATGTTAAAAAATCACCACAGAATACAGGCAAATTTTAAGAAACTCATTAAAATTCTTAAAAATTAAAAAATTGCAGAACACAAAAGTTACTATATTAAGCTACTGCTTGACCGGTCTTCAATATTGGTCTATGGCATGCTCCCCCCCCCCCCTAAAAAAAAAAAAAGGCAGTGGCTTTTGCACAAAAATACTTTGCTTTTGAAATGGCCAGCCCAAGCACCCAATCTGAATACTATAGAAAATCTTTGGAATGAACTTTAGAAACATGCTTGAAATTACTATTAAAACTCCAATTCAGCATGGATCGAATTTTCCCAAAAATTTCAAAATGATTGGAAAAACATACCGTCACAGACAATTTTTAACTGTTTATTGAATCGATGCCAAGTCGCTGCACCTCGGTACATTTTGCTAAAGGTATGACAACAACATACTAATTATAAATCTAGTTGATCACAGTAATTTTCTGTTATAACTCAATTTTTTTTCCTAACTTTCCAAGGTGGGCAATAACTTTTGAAAGCATGCATTTGTTGCGATTTCCACAATAGTTCTATATCAAAAATTAATGCACTGAATTCCATCAAACTTTAGATTCAATTAATCGTTAAGATGAATTCACCTTTTTTACATTTTGATGTAAATTCATTTACAGGTAGCGCTGCTATGATGCATTTTTTTTTAGGATTTCTGCAGTAAATCTATCTAATTTAATGCATAAATTTTTGTCTAACTTAGGATTCAGTTAGACGTTGACACAAGTTGTTACTGATTAAGTTTTGGTGTTAATCTTTCAATAGATGGTGCTCCTAAGCTGCATTTTGTGGAATTTGCACAAGTTTAGCTATATTCATATTTGATATTCATATTTTCTAATGCACAAAATTTCATATCTTTAGAATTCCAATGATGGGCATAGATTGCAATTTAATTTTGGGATTGTGATAGTGAATTTTGAAGTATTAACATGTATGAGGTAGAAGAAAGTTTTGGGATTGCCACATCCAATTAGTTTGACAAGGATTGTTCCCAGGGGTACAGAATATTTACATGTACTGCATTTATAGATTTTAAACTTATGCATATATGCCTATTTTTTGACACTAATTCTGAATGTGTAATTTTCTAAAAAATTGATTAAGATTTTATTTTATTCAAATATCGCTTTTTAAAAAGAAATGCTTTTGTATGACATGTTATTTAAATTTAAGCTTTTCTCCGCTAATTATCATTATTTTATGTCTGATTTGTTATTATGAGCTATATAAAATGAATTTATTGGCCTCTTTTATTTATGAGTGGTAGTAGTTAGCACTAATCAAAATATTAATTTTAGCCAAAAAAAAAAAAAAAAAAAAAAAAAAAAAAGAATGAAATCAAGAAAAGTAATCAAGTCATTGATTTTAAAATCTCAGATATTTTTTATAACACACAAAAAGTTTTAAGAAGTGTGTGTGGGGGCAGTGGGATTAAATTTCTAACTTTCTTTTTTAAATCGCCAGGGTCTAACTTAAGTATTTTAAGCAATTTTTTAACTCAACCCCTAATTAAACTACAGCGAGATTCAATCTCATTTGAAGGGTTGACCAAAGGAGGTATCTCATCGAGCCCCACATCTTGCTAGGGTTTATTTTGACCCAGACACTTAGGGGCATTTCTTCATGTACATGTTCGCGGGGGGGGGGGGGGGGGGGAGAATCAGAAAATTTTACCACACATCCTTTTAAAACTTTTAGCCTAAGCACCCATTTCCCACCGTCTTAACTCATTTTTTCATCACTAGCAGATATTTTAATGTTTATTTGCATTCATTACCACTCCATAAATTTTCTAAAAAATTAAGAAAAAAAAAAAAAAATCCGCTCAACATATCTTAACAATTAGCATCTTTTCATCCCTTTCTGTCACCAGGGGATGCTATTGAAAAAAATTCTCAAAAAATTTAATCTACAATATGTCCTGTAATATCTTAAATGAAAGGCCAGGTTATGAATAATGTTATTCTTCACTCTCTCTCTCTCTACCTCCTTTCTCACTGCCTTATATCATCCCCGTCTATGTAAGGATTTAATCATTATAAACAATTATTAACTTTTAACAAATTTAGTTATTAACAATTTTGGTTTATGAATTAAAGGTTAGAATGTTTTGAAAGGAATATTAAATAAAATCCCCTGAGTGATCTGTGATCATATTTACCCACTTATTTGTTTTTGTTAACTGATCACTATTATTTTTTACCTGTAACGAGAATTATCAAGGTGAATGCTTAAATATATTAAAGTTTTTTTTTTATTATTTAAGTATATTTTTCAGTAGGATATTTAAATGTGCTTAAATAAAATTGTGTACATTGTTTATTGAAATCTTATAAAGATAAACGTCTGACATATTTTCTGGGGTTATTTTAAAAATTTACTTTCTTATTTAGGAAAATTTGTGCTATATTTTTACACACATATGATTCTTTTTTTGGTTTCCATTTTCAGTAAAAATGGTCTCCCAAAGTACCCTTTTTTTTAAAAAAAAGGGTCCCCCAAAGTCCCCTTTTTAAATAAAAATGGTCCCCTAAAGTATCCTTTTTAAACAAAAATGGTCCCCCAAAGTCCCCTTTTTAAATAAAAATGGTCCCCTTTCCCCCTTTTTGAGGACTAAAATGTGTTGGGAGCCCTGGACTGGGGGAATGTACAGAAAATGAATTTAAATTTTTTATGAAATGTTTTTATTGATTCAAATGACTCTGAAAGTAAATTTTTATCTCATTTTGATATCTTTGAGAGTGGACACCCTATATGTGAGTGATATTGCTTTTGAATATGTGTAACAAAACTGTAAAAGTTTTCTAAACCTGAAAACCATAAGAATTGTGAGGGAAAGAAAAAAAAAATCACTTTTTTTTAAGTGGAGATTTGCATTCATGCATTTTTACATTTCTTTTTTAGAAAAGAGCTTATCATTTTCAACTTTTTCTGTCATATTTTATTGACTTTTCATATAAATATGCAAATTTTTTTGTACAATAATAATAAAATAAAATACAGTGAAATCTCTCGTACAACCACTTCCCTAAATGACCTTTTTTTTTTTTTTTTTTTTTTTTTTTTTTTTTTTTTTTTTTTTCCCAATGCAACAAAATTCATGCCCATAGGTTTGATATTAATTTTACCCTCATTCAGAGAATATTTCAATTGAACTCTTTCCATACCATAAGCAACAAATTTCTTTGAAAAAATGAATCAATTTCCATCTTTTCATGGTCGATTCAAAAAGGTTTTATTAAAAAAGTAATTCCAAAGAGCACATTATTCAGCAAACTTCTAAACTAAGTTTTGATTTTTTTTTTTTTTTTTTTTTTTTTTTTTTTTTAACTTTTAAGTATTTAAACCCCTTTGTGAATTTTAGGCAATGAATGTAACTGGGTGAATTTCACATGAACTGCCAGTTTGATGTCCTGATGTTTAAATCTAAATTTCATATTAATAAATTTATTTTTTGATATTCTAAAATCAGGTAGTAGCACATCTTTTTATGCTTAATTCAATGTATTCATTAGATTTTTTCAGAGTTGTGAAATAGTGATCTTTTTTTGCACTTTAGTTAGCAAGTAATGGGAATTTACTTGTCCAGAATAGAAAACTCGCCAAATTTCAATCTTTTTTTATGCTTCCAAACATTTTTAAATTTTTATATATAGATTAAAAGTAAAATATCCTGTGTTAATTAAACAAATACATATATTTTATATATATAGTTTATATATTTAAAATTAGTATCTAAGAGTTAAAAATTTAAATGTATTTTGTGTCCGCATATGCAGAACATGAGTGTTACTTCAAGGAAGTTAATATTATTTGTTTTCAAAATATTTGTATATTGCAGTTGGCAACAGTAGTGAGAAAACGATGTTGTTTCTTCTTTACAGTGCGCTTATTTAGAACGCCATAATTTTGTTGTATAATTGCTATTTTATCAGAATGTTCATTTCAACATGTGAGTATTTTTATTTTCTTACAAGAGTGTTACCCATTTATTTATTATTATTTTTTAACGTATAAAAATGTTAACTTAGGGAATGCTGTACTTTTTGTTCAGGAATCAATAGGCCCAACTAAAATTTCAATAAAACAGTTAGAATTTATTTTAGTGAAGAATTCCTTAATAAATGTCATGAGTGTTACTTGGAAAAAGTAACACTCATGAGAAAAGAAGTTAAGTAATTCTAAATCTATAAATCATGTGTAAGATTTAAGTTATGATTATAATAGATTCATGATTCAGGGATATATTTTGTCATATTATATATATTTATAATTATTTAAAAATTGTAACAGGATTTTCATGTCTGCACACATGTTTTGTAAGTGCTATTTAAGATTCAAATTTTAATTCTTAATAAATAATTTTCAAAGGACTATCTATTTTACACAAATCATAGTTTAAACTTTTAAAAATCTTTTTTATATATATTGTTACAAAAGAGCTGTTTGCTGCAAGATGAGTCTTATCGCTTGTCATGAGTGTTACCACTTTTCATGAATGTTACTGTAACTAAGAATCAGAATTTTATTAATGCATTTGTTACTTCACTTAAATTAATTGTTTTGTCTATTAGAACTTTCTTATTCTTTATTATAACTGCAAAGAAAATAATTAATTTTTAATTAAATTTGTTTTTAATCAGAAGTTATACCCTTTATTTAAGAAGCAAAGTAACACTCATGGCATAAACAACTATTAAAATGCTTTAAATTTATGAAATAAAAAATACTAATGCATTTTTGATTTATTAATACGTATGTAAGAACCTTAAGCAATTTTTTAATTAATTATTGGTACAAAAAAAATCAGAATGTTTTATAGAGGTCACACTTATGAGAAAAATAGTGACTGGGCAAGACATTTCTTGAAATTTCTGAAAAAGAAATAAAAAAACTCGCAAATAATCTACTGCTTAGAATGTTGTAAACTATAAGCAACTCATACCTGAGTAAATTTTTATATTGAAACCAAATTATTTTTTCAAATTTTGTTTCACCTAATACGGCAATACATTTGAAAACCACCCAACTCTAATGACAAATTAAGAATGACTATCAATAAACTCCCCTGCCCTTTTTTCTCAGGAAACTCTCAAAGAAATAAAGTAATGAAGTCGTCCTTATTTGTTCCCTTAAAAATATTGTATTTGTTTATTGAACTTTAAAAGGACTTTGAAATAAAAGTTGTAAAAGATAAAACCATAAAATCAAAGCAAACATCAATATATTCATTTTTTAAACTCTGCAGTAATTAAGGTAATTAACTTTTATTTTGATATTTAAATTTTTATAACTTTTCCAGATATGAAAAATAAATTTTAGTAACATTAATTGTTACCTCTTTTCAACAATTAAAATCTAGATGTAAACATGACATCCATTAAGAGACTACCTCTCAGAATGACAAATTTTCCTTAGAACAGAATGTGGTCACTTTAGGGAGGTTTTACTGTAATAATAGGCATTGTGTGTTTGCATTGAACTGCAAATTGGGCAACCATTTTTCTCTGGCCATAAATATCTGAAAGAAAAAAAAGGCTTGCCAAATTATGATCTAAAACTTAATACCAGCATTTTAAACAAAATGTTGATTTTTTTATTAAATGGCAACTGTTTAAAAATTAAAAAAAAAAATTTTATTTTGAAAAACGATTAATGATATTTATACTTTCCAATGTTATAAACTCCAGCAAAAAACAATTTTCTTGTTTTTTTAAAAAAGTGAAGGAATAGTTTGAGAAAAATGGTCACCCAATCAGAAAAACATAGTTTCAAGGTGCATTTTCAACATAACTTTGAAATGGGTTTGAGATGTTATAAAATTTTAATAGAGCTGCGTGAGAAATGCCATTTTCTGACTGCTGCAGCATTATATTCAATGAGCAAAAAGCTATAAGATGGATTTGTAGAAAGGCTGTTTTGTACCTTTTTTTTATATTTTGTTTGCAGATATTTTTAATTAAGACACTTTCATTTTTAGAACTGGTTTTGTAAATAAAAACAATTTCATAAAAAAAAGAAAAAAAAATCTGCAAACAAAATTGAAAAAATGCAAAATTATCTTTTTACCGATCAATCTATCTCAGCTATCCAGTGCAAGAAAGAAAATATATCTATTCAAAATACAAACGAAACATCTTTAAAATACGTATACTCGTAGTTTTATGATTAGAGAGTTAGACCGAATTGTTAAATTTCACAAGAATCTTAGAAAACATAATGTTGTATGTAGGATATTTTTGTTTAATATTATGTCACTGTTGAGCATTTCATGTAAAAGATTTTGTCATCTGCATAAAACAAAACACACAATTATTCCATAACAGTTTATTTCTCAACTAGAACGACAATAAATATAGATATTAAAAATCACACACGTGTTATTTCCAGAAAAAAGAGCTTTGAAGCTTTCATGCAAAGTTTAATCTTTCTAGTTTATGGCAATCAAACAAATATCAACATGGAGATATGCACAAATCTTTCTTTCACTTCAATTAAAAAGAAGAAATTAGTTTGTACAGTTTTATTACATAGACATAATATGGAAAAGTGCTAAAAAGTTTGAAAAAAAATTAGATGCATTGCCTTGTATGTTTATTATCAGGGTTTGTACAGAAAGTAATGCATTGTCTAAGAAAAGTATTACTAATTTAGGCAACCAGAATTCTTTTATTGGATTTCTTCTCATCACTGAATTTGCTTTTTAAATTTATCAACCTGTCATTGCTGATTTAAACCAGCAATTAAATTTTTACTATGATAGATCTTGCATAAATTTATATTTTCCATAAAAATTGTACTGTAAATATCAGCTCTTTGCTGGCTATGCATAAAATCTTACATTTTATAAAAGATTAAACTTCAGAATAGTTCCATAAAATTAATTTTTTTTTTTTCAGTTTTTTTTTTAATGATTTTATCTAGTAAATTGTTTGTGATGGTAATATGTTTGGAAGTCATATTTAATTAATACTCTATTTCTAATTTCTATACCACAAAGCCTCTATTTATAACAACACATTACAGCATTGTGTACAAAAATGTAATGCACCTAAAATGTTTACCTAATTTTAATCTCTTAACTTGTGATATAACAAAATTTTGATTTTAAGAATTGCCTTTGTTGTTGTTTCATTTGATGTGCTAAATGCATAAACAAAGTGCATTGCGATTGTAGAGTATTTTTAGGATTGTTTAATGTGGCTGGTATGTTTTAAATGTATGCAAAAAAGTCTGAAATATTAGTGTGAGCTTATTCATCCATAATTGTAGAAAAATGTATCTTAATTTTTTTCATAGAAACCTTTAGCAACAGCTTTCTAAAATTTATAACATTATCCCGATAGTAGTTCATGTCCTACTGGTAGTGGATCAAATTTTTTAAATATTGCATTATTTCAGGCGAAAGTGAGTTTTATATGTTGTACTAAACATAATATTTTTGTTTGAATGTTAGTGCACTGTTGTCACATTGTTGTCTACTGTTAGAGCAGCCATTTTAACTTTTTTTTTATCAGAAAATGTAAAATTTTAGTTTTTCATTAACTGGAGACAATTATGATAAGTTAAAATAATCCACTTCCATCTTAGTCATCTCAACTAATATTGCCGTAACAATTATTGTTAATCAATGTGTGGAAGATATTTTAAAAGATTAATTTCTAGATTTTCGACTGTCTTCTTTCGTCTGATCAGCCACTGAGAAAATGTCAAATAAAGTTACTGTTCATTTATAATTGTGTTGCTATTTAATTTCAAAGGATTTCGTTTTTGCCCATTATAGAATATTCATTAAAGGTTGTGGCAATCATGTTGGTTTACTTCTAAAAATTAAGAGGAAGGGAATATAATAAAAATCTTGTAGCACTGATTTTATTTGATCCTATTTGATCAAATAAAATCAGTGCTACAGGTTTTTTACTGGCTGTGATATCGTTTTTAAGAAGTTTTGATTGCATTTGGAAAATCTTGTACTATTAATTTTTTCTATCGTTAATCCGAGCATGATTTGATATTATATATATACAGGGTGAGTCATAAATATCGAAACAATAGGCTATCTCCTTAAATATTGCCCCTAGACCCATACTTCCAATTGCAAAAATTCATAAAAAAAGATGAATTTTTTGATAAGATAAGTTGCAACTCCATGGGGGGTCTGTTTTAAAAAATACAAAAATTAAATTTTTATACGGGCCCCAGAGGATAAAACTTCCAATTAGAAAAAATTTCTTTATCCCTTCCTAAATTGAACAAAAAAAAAAAAAAAAAAAAAAAAAAAAAAAAAATTATCTCGATATTTGCAAATCCCCGAAAGATATTAATATCCAAAATTTTCCAAAATTCCTGACTTACACCACTTAAGCATGCCTCTGAGCGCAGCAAAATTAGTTCATTTGAAGTACAATTAAG
This sequence comes from Maratus speculifer, assembly GCA_964019185.1. NCBI lineage: Eukaryota > Metazoa > Arthropoda > Arachnida > Araneae > Salticidae > Maratus > Maratus speculifer. Next base: position 211,676,711 of record OZ025298.1, on the reverse strand, counting down.
GGATTGACCATAAATTTACGAATTGTTAAATGTCGATCCAAGACAACACTTAAACTTTTAGATATAAAATAAAAGCGTATAGGTTTTTGCTTTAAATTTCGATGAAATATGCTAGATGTCTGCAATATTTCGACCTTGCCGCCAACTTCGTAACTGGCACGACTCATTGAACGGACCGTCTTATTAAACACTTATTAAAAGTGTTATCAAATTAAGTGATATTAATTAAACTCTCATTAAAAGTGTCTTAAAAACTTATTGGCTCAGGCAATAAGTTTAGTAAATATAGTAATAGCGAAAATGACTCTTCTATTAGCGGAATCAATGGAAATATATTTTAATAAATTACATAGAAATATTTTAAAAAATCTACTTTATACTACAGTTAAACCGCTATAACGGACACTCCCGAATAGCAGACACCTCTGTTTAACGGACTATTTTCCAATCCCCATTCTCAAAACCTAAATTTGTGTATGTTTAACCTCTGAATAACGAACATTCCGAATAGTGGACACTTTTAAGGCGATAAAGGATGAAAAAGTATTTTTTAAGGACAAAAAAATGAAAAAAAGTAAAAAGGCCTCTAAATTTATCAAGGAATTTTGTGATAAATGAGCTGGAGAAAATCCCCCCCCCCCCCCACGTTCAGAGTTGAATTGAAGGGGTTGCCAAGGAGGGACATCTTCCAGAGCATTGAAATATCCCCTCGGAAAATTGAGATTTTATGCTTTTAACATCCAAAAAGTGCAACCCCCCTCCCCGAGTGGAACTCTATAATGTCCAATAATGTTACTTTGAAAAACAAATTACATGTAATCGCAAGCAAAAGTTAACTTTTGTAACAGGGTTTTTTCACAAGCATGTAATGAACAGTGGGTAAAGGTATGTACAGTTTTATTTAGCCCCATTGCTTAAAAAATAATTTTAATTTCTGATTAATCATATAAAAGAGGTTTTAGGACACATAAAAGTCAATTAATAAAATTTTAAACGTTTCTTAGCACTTTTTGAATATCTTTGATTTTCCCAATAGCGGACACCTCCGAATAGCGGACAATTTCTGCGTTCCTGAGGTGTCCGTTATTTAGAGGTTCTACTGTATTCAGTTTCAAAATTTATGAAGGTTTTAAGCCTATTTTTGCTTTCTTCTATTTTTACAAGAAGAAAGTATTGGATTCATGAAAATTTTGAATTCCGGTTTTCGATGGATTCACACGTTTTAGGGCTGAGAGATACCGAAAAACATGTTTTTATGAAATGTCTGTCTGTGAGTCACAGCACAATGAAAAAATCTGAAATCGATGTGATAAAAAAATAAAGTTTAAATCAACTGACGCATTTAAACAGTAATTAAAGAAGGTGAAAATGGCAAAACTTGAACAAAATCTGAAATCGAAACTATACAGCATTTAAACATTAGGAGCCCATCTTTGCCCATCTTAAAACTAAATGCACTGCATCAAATGTTTTTATTTCAGTATTTCTCATTTTCAAACTGACATACTTCAATAACCGTCGGTTACGGTAACTTTTCAGCTCAGAAAATTTACTTTTAAAATATGATTTGTTTACAAAAATTACTTTTTTTTTTAATATAATATTTGAAAATTTTAATATATATATATATATATATATATATATATATATATATTTTTTTAAATACGTATTATTTAAAATGGTGAATTAAAATTGAAAATTAGATATTTTCGTTTAATCAAAAGAAAAAAAATTCAACGCGACAAATAATATTTTGAGTTATAACAATTTTAATTTACTCAATTTTTTTTTGAAAAAAAATATTAAGAAGTCTTATGATGTGATAATGCTTACAAATTATATGGTTAACCATCACAAAACATTCAAAATTCCAACTTTATAAATAAATAAATAAAATAAATGTTTCCTGGATCCATTACAGCAACATTGTTTCTTCAATTACACGCATTTCAATTTGTGTCTGATCCCTTGAAACCTCCCGATTTATTAAAATTGTCATAACTCTCTGAGTTTTGAAGATATCAAGATGAATTTTTTTTTGTTCAGTTCAGGAATGAATAAGAAAAAAATTTCTAATTGGAAGTTTTATCCTCTGGGGGCCGTATAAAAATTTAATTTTCGTATTTTTAAAAATAGACCCCCCATGGAGTTGCAACTTATCTTATCAAAAAATTCACCTTTTTTTATGATTTTTTGCAATTGGAAGTATGGGTCTAGGGGCAATATTTAAGGAGATAGCCTATTGTTTCGATATTTATGACTCACCCTGTATATATATATATTCTTTTTTTTTTTTTCAATTATGGCAGTTTTTTTTCGAGTGCAGAAGAAGAATGTAAAATAAGTGTGAAAATGTAAAAGAGATAAAAGATTTGAGCTAGAAAATAATATGTTACTTGTGTGCATAACATATTGATATTAAATATTATTGCTGTACATTAATAAAAAACCTTTGATATTCATTTATAAAACGATTTTTATTTCCGGGGTTTGTTTTCACTGTCATTCAATAGATGGGAATTATAAACACCCTATTATTGTAATATATTCTGAAGATTTTAAGAATTCTGGTCGCCTATATCTAATGAAATGAAAAATACAAACTATTGAATCAGATATATTATACATTTGAAAATTACACAAAATTTTTATTTTTCATGACCACAAAATTTCTGATTTTTTTCTTTTGATGTAATAATAGAAAATGATGAATATTTCGATAAATTGTTACTATAAATTCTAACCATGTCCTTAAAAATCGAATTAAATACTGTTAATTTTGAGGTATTTCGGTCATCATACACTTTCAGTACAAGCATACAAAATATTGAATTTCATTTCATATAAATTATCAGATTTTTTGCGGCAAGGAGTTTCATTATTTAGCACTTTTGCATTTGATATATAATTTGTTCTAGTTTGTATTTCATTAAGTATAATTAATTTAAAGACATGATATAATGAAGCTCCATTTATACGTTTTTTAAAAAACCATTTAAGGTCAAATATGTAATAATAAAAATTATGATAATGTATTTAAATGATAATAAGTACATTTTTTATTTGTTCAACTAAAATAATTTTTAATGGCATTTAAATTAATTTAAATCAGTCAGAAAACAGTGACCCTTAATGAAGTTTTATTTTATATAATTCTTCATGAAAACTATTCTCCTTCTGCACCTTTCTGAGTTAAGAAATAAAAGGCTTTTCAAAAAAGGTGGTCCAAGTATCACATGGCAGAATTCTTAACGACATGGAAAGTCAGAGAACTTCAAAATATTTTCTGAAAAGTATGGGGAGGAGATGATAAAATGACGTGAAAATCATCAAATGATCTTGTGAAAAAATCGCCGATTTCATAAGATGGATTTCGTGTGTGTGTGGAAAGGGGCGGGGGGAATAGCGAAATTCCGCATTCCAAAAGCAATGGGAGGGGGGGGGGGGGTCGCTGATTTTCTCTCAAGGATTGCGGAAATAAGTGGCAAATTTTAATGTGTGCCTGTTTAGTCCTGAAATTTTTTAAGATTTAGTCAGGGAAATTGCCAGACACGCATTTTGCTGGAAACCCTGCATGGCTTATATCTTTGGAAACATTCGTTGAACAACAGATATTTAACATTCTTCAAAAAGTACTCAAGGAATTCAGCTATTCTAGATGCTATTCATATAGTTGGAACTGAGCACGTTCAGCATCTTTTACATGAGTATAGTCAAATGTAATTTGTGCCATTCACATGCAGTGTTAGATCAAGAAATATAACCTTATGAAATTGATCACGTCATTTGAATTGCTCTAAGAAAATTTCCTTACAGGGTCTATATGAGAACGAAACTTCATGCGCTGAAATTTTTAGGAAAGATTGTATGGATGAAATTGAGTATTACATTTTATCACAGGAACATAAAGGCATTTTTTGGGACCTAAAATCGAAAACGTATAAAAAGTGCTCCACTATAATAAAGAAAATGGAAATTTCAAATTGAATAGTTGAGCCTGTTCTTCACATCTATTTTTATAATTACTACAAAAATGCAAAGACAGACTAGAAATTGCAAAATGGACTCTCTATTAATAAATATTATTGCACATATGTACATTTACTATATTTCTTTTATAAGAAGAAAGTTATTATATATGTGTGCGCAGATTATTGTTGATATTTTGGACGGAATTAATATTGCGGACGGAATGCTTAGTAGCAATTACAAAATTAATATTATAATTATACTTTAACAATTTAAGTACTATACATTCAAGTAATTAAAAAAAATTACAAGCTTTATGCTTTTAAGGCAGTTGGGTATTCATTTTCTGGTAATTATTTTCTTTTGGAAAACCACTTCTATATATGGTGTCCCAAATTGATGTGCATATGTTTTGCATGTTAATAATAGGAACACAAATATATATATATATATATATTAAAAAAAACAAATATGTATATAACAATATAATTATGCAATGTTTGACGATCTGACTATAAAGTTTGATTCCTAGAATTATTTTCAGTTTTTGTGTTCCATACAAATTGGTAATATAGTACAGTAGCTACTCAGAAAGGAAATATTTTAGCTGAACATTTTGGTCTACAATATGATGGGTGTGGATACGATACAACCATAAAATAATTCTACTGTGAAATGCACCAGAGAGATACTCTTATTACAGTTAATCCAATGTAACGTCTGTTTTTTATTTTTTTTTTTATTTTTTATTGTTGGGGAAAATAACAATTCAGTAGAATTTTGATTTGTTTCTTCGGAGAGAAAAAATAACTGATGCTTAAAAACACTTAGGCAGAAATATTAATATGAGGAATATAATATTTCGTAGCAATTATAAGTTTAAATATTTGATTATTTTTTCATAATTCGATTAATGTAATAAAAAACTCTTCATAAAATTTATGCATTGAAGGTATTTAAGTATTTTACTTAGAACATCTTATCTGACGGTATTTATCTTGTATTCACTTATTTTTCTCGCTTTTTTAAATTTTGGCAAAAAAATATTCTTCTGTTCTGCAATAAATTTTATCTTTACTTAAAAAAAAAAAGAAAGGGAAAAATAAAATTGCTTCTGTACAATGTTATAGAACCAATGATAAATAATAGTTAAAGTTTTCATGGGAATTCATTCCCAATCTCACAATTGAGTTCTTTATGAGATCCAGTATCCGATTTTGTAGCATTGTATTCACTGTTCTGCAGAATTCTTTATGCGCTTTTCAAACAGTGATGCCGAATTTTATTTATTAATATTTATGTTATTAACTTTTAAAGAATGTAAATATTGACTGTCCATTAATCTGGAACACAGTGTGCATTAATTTTCTTTTCGCAAATTAAAAAAAATTACAAATAAAAGTACAAGTGTGTTTGGAAAGATTTTTTTTTTAAAAGCAGCTTAAGCTTTACGTAAAAAATATCAAGAGCACAAGCAGAATTCCATTCCTTCTTTTATTCGTATAATTTATACATATCTTTTTCTTATTCTATCTTTATTTTTAATATTTTATAGATTTTCGCGTGCTTTAACTGGGAGAAGGAGGATCCACTGATTAAAAACATATTGATTTTCTAATTCTGCTTTTAAAATGTTTTGTTCTTTATGCCCATCTTCCCTATTAACCCGTACGCACATGCACCGGTATAAATTTTACATCAACCGCATTTTTTTTTCTTCGAAAAAACGATACATTTTATGAGGGCGCTTCTGACTCGCCTTCTACCTAGTGACAGTCAAGAAAGAGTGGGTAAAGGAATTTCGTGTCTTTGTTCGCTTGGAGGGGAGAAATCTCTTGAATTTTAATAATCCTTCGCGTGTACAAACGTTTCGTTTCGATGCGTTCATTTTTTATGAGATAACACACACTAAAATAATTTTAATGGAAGATTAACATAAAAGCTACTTGTTTATATTGATAGAAAGTAATAAATGTAATTAATAATAATAATAAAAAATCCTTAAGTAATTCATGTTTTAAGGTGTAAAACAAATCGTTTATAAATGTGTAGCGTATTTTCGCGCCAAGAAAGTAATTTTTTATAGAAACTACTACAAAATCTGTAAACAAATATAAAAAGCGCTATTTTATTCTATAAAAAGACGAGAGTTGATGCATTTTACAATATACAGATCAGCTTTTAATATATATTTAGCCAAGAATATAATGAGAGACAAAATTGTGTGAAATCTATCCCATGCGTGTGCTAGCATCACAAAAATAAGAGCTTGTGCGTACGGGTTGAAGAAAAACTACATTATTTAATCACCAAATTATCGCAAGGGGAAAGTGATTGGTAATTAAATAATTCGGATGTTTCTTTTTGAAAAGGACGAGAACTGTGCATAGAAATTTTGATTTTAGTTCATTTCTCTAAAACCAGAGAAAATACTCAAAATATATACATAGCTTGATTTTCATAGTATAAATATAAGAATAACTCCTACAAATTTTAAATAAATGAAGTACATAAATACAAAATGCAATGAAATTACTGCAATTCAGTTATTAAAATTTTTCTTACGATTTTGTTCTGGTTGTTGATGTACACTCGAAAATCAATAGTGAAAATATTTATCTATTTTAATATTAGAGTACTGTATAAATATATCGTAAACTTACATTTTTTTGTTGGAACATAATTTAAAACAACTGTTTGATGATTTTCCTATCCCATTGTTATAAGTAAATTTCAAAAAATATTATAGCATGTGAAATGAAATATGTATGTGAGAGTCAAATAAAAAGTACATAGATAAATTTAATTTTCAATACATTAAAGCAACAAATAATTAGTTTAACTAAAAATGTTATTCGATATGAAAGAAAACAAACTTCTCAATACAAAACTTGTAAAACAATAATTTTATATAATTCCTAACAATAATCCCATTTTCAGTTTCGCCAAAAATAAAGTTAATTACTAGGACCGAAAGTAAAAACCATCAAATTATGGTTGTCCACTCTAAGTCGAATTCTGCTTTTCGTCAGTGATTTTAACAAAACTAAAGAAAATGAAATCGACAGATCTTGTTATTCTAAACGAAATAGCTCACAGTTACGCACGCATTGCGGTTTACTGAAGACTGGAGAGAATCGATTCGACTTTTCATGCATACATCGCTATAAAACTTTGAGTTCATTGGATTTTGGACGTGTATGGTGGCTAATAGGAGAGCATAAATTTTGTTTACTAATTAGAGTAATTCAGATGGTAGATTAGATGGCTGATTTCAATGGTATTACAATAACTGCAAATCAAACTTGTGACAGAAAGTATACAGTAGACAAAAAAAGTATTGGAACAGTGTGAATTTTGTAGATTTTTAAGTAATAAAACTATTTAATTGCTATAAAAGATATATATTAAGCAAAGTTTTTACAAAAATATCGCATTTTTGTAACAAACACAGATTAAAAATTAACAAAACTTAAAAAAAAAGTAAAAATAATAAAATTTGCATTGCAAAATAAGTATTAGAACATCAGATTGCAATGTTGAAACATAGAAAAAATAAGATAGTTGAAGACTGAAATATGAAGTTAATACTTGTTATGCAGTCCTTTTGCTGCAATTATTGCTTCTAATTGTCTCGGCATAGATTCTACTAAATCATTAATGAATTTTGAGGACATGGTGTTCCATGCGTTTTGCAATGCTTGTTTCAAGCTCGATTTGCTTGTTATTGAGATTTTTTTTTTTTTTTGATCAAGTAGATGCCACAGATGCTCAATAGGAGTGAGTCTGGTGATTGTGCTGGAGTTTCTAATCTTCGGGGAACATTATATAAAAGCCATTCTTTGGTTTTATTGGCAGTGTGTTTGGGATCTTGATCTTGTTGAAAGAAAAATGTCTTCTCCAACCCTAATTTTCTTGCATTGTCCTTCAAATCATGCCGTAACACATCAATGTATGATAAAGCTGTAATTTCCCCATCAATAAACTGGATATTTCCAACTCCACTTTAAGCCATGCACCCCCAGATCATGACATTCCCCCTTTCATGCTTTACCATCTTCAGTAAATTTTGAGATTCTAAAGCAGCACCTTCTTTTCTCCAAACAGTGAGTACGTGTTTTGTTTTGAAAATTTTGAACTTGCTTTCATCAAAGAAAATTACACTTTTCCTGAAATCTAATGTTTTGCTTTTATATTTTTTGGCAAATTTTAGACTTTTTTTCTGTTGTTTTCTGGAATAAACGGTTTCTTTCTTGGCCTTCTTTCTTTTATACCAGCCCTATGCAAAACATTTCTCACGGTATGTGAAGATACAATCTTTCCTGATATTGATTCAATATTTGCGGCCAACATCCTTGCACTTCCAGTTGGATTTTTTTTTAGCATCTTTAATCACTTGTCGCCTTTCTCTCACAGTCAGCTTGCTTGGCCCCCCTGATCTTTCTTTGTTGTCCACAATACCAGTCTCTTTTTTTTCTTTTTAAGAATATTATGAATTGCACACGATGACACATTTAACATACTTGGAATTTCCCGCAACGTTTTTCCACTATGATGCAGAAAAACAATTTGCTCTCTTTTTGCAAGTGGAATCTCTTTTGTTTTGGGTGCCACGACGAAAAACTTGCACGTAAATTATTTTGAATTGATTATCAACAAATGAACTAAGTATCCTTTGCATGACCTTGACACTTGGAAATAACTTTGAAAATTTAACAAGGTTGAATTACAATTTGCATGTTGGTTTTTAATTTGTTCTAATACTTTTTTTGCGGTGCGAATTTCGTCTTTTTTAATTTATAAAAATAACATATTCTGTTTAAATATTTTTTGATTGCTTATTGAATACTGTGTAAAAAATATTATTATATATAAATTAATTTCACAATTTATTTCATTTTATTACCTAGAAAACTACAATTTTCACATTGTTCTAATACTTTTTTTGTCAACTGTATCAGAAGGTCTGCTTATCAAGATGAAAGACCAAAAAAGTAGTGGTAAAAAATACAGAGGGTATACTCTCTGAGCAGAAGGTAACGCTCAAGGCAGAGGAGTACCTTAAAGTGTAAATACTATTAGCTTTCTTGAAAAACAGAGGGTATACGGTGTTCCTTAAAAAATCCAGAAGGCATACGGCGTATACCCTCCTTTATATCCTTGTGAAAGACCCTATACAATTATTGCTTTGGAACTAATGACTGAATTTAGTTAAAATGAAGTTTAAGGAATATTTACTATTTTAAATGTGTCAGTTCCAAATTTGTGTTCTCCATATCAAATCGTTTTGTATGAAGCAAATAAAAAAGAGCATATATTTAAAAAACAAAACAAGATTTGCATAAAATAATCAATATTTACAATACAAAAGAATTATTCCATTCAATATGGATATTTCATTGACTAGAAATTCACATGTTATAGCATCTTATTCATATACACAGCGTTATAGAAAGCAGCTCAGTAAAAATAAAAACATCTAGATAACAAGTTGAAAGGTAGGAAATAAATAATGTTCAAACATTTTATGGCAAATTCTTGATGATTTCTTCGCTTCTAATATTTATATGGTTAATTGTATTTAAAGTTGACACAGTTTTGAGCACTAAAAGACAAAATTTAATGAATAAAATTATCTTTATAAATACTATACTGATTAAATACAACTTATACCCTTGCCAGCTTGAGCAGTATCTGTACTTTCAGTGCTGTACCTTTTTTTTATTATTTCTTCTTTTTTTAGTCATAACCTACAAAAATTTATGGGTAACTTTTAATTGTGTTGATCAAGTTTTAGTGCTAGTATGTAACTTGGACAGATTACTCAGTTTTTTAATTTTAAATATGATAAAAGATATTGATATTTATATTCACTTAATTTGGTTCGGGACACAAAAATAATCTAAAAAAACTTTATTTCATTACAAGTTTCTTTGTTTTTTCTGCTTAAAATGACTTTTAAGTCACTTTTCTATCTTAATTGGAACATGGAGTATTAATTTTTATATTTTGGATAGTTTACAAAATCTAGCTTTCGAGCAATGTTTGTTATGGAAACGATTTCTTGTGAAAATGAGTTATTCTTCATGATGGGTTTTTTCGCCATTTGTCCTATTGTAATTTTCATAAGTCAAGAACCATTAAAGATAAATCGTTAAAACTTGGAACATGTATTTTTCAATTGTTTTACTTTAATTTTGATTTAGCAAATTAAAATAAATATTCACTTTAAAATTATTATTATTTTTTTTAAGTTACATAATTTATTTTAATTGTTACTTTAAATATTTCTAATTTTTATATAAATTAATATTTTTTAAAATGCTGAATTAAAATTAAAGCTTATACATTTCTGTTTATTTAAGTGAAAAAAAAATTGAAATTCTACGAATATATATATATATATATATATATAGAGAGAGAGAGAGAGAGAGAGAGAGAGAGAGTTATACCTATTTTAAATTATTCCAGTTTTTAATATACACTATATTGCCATTGATTATGGGACACTTGCGATTTTAGACATTTTACTAAATATCTAGAAAAATACATGAGGAATCATCTCGAAACTCTTAGTGTATAAATATAATAGTATACGTCATACATCTCCGTGAAGATTTTTTACCGAAACGCCATAGGGGACCGTCAACAAATTAAAAAAGAATGAATATCTTTTGAATAACCCTGTCAAAACTAATGTAGCAAAAGCGCTCAAACTCTAGATTATGATTGAATGCCTTGTTGTAATACACTGTGTTCATTTTTATGCAAATAGCATGCATACTCGCAGAGTAATTAAGGTTTTTATAAAAATGGTCCCAAATTTTTCCAAGTTTTTCCCTTATAATTTTCAGAGTTCTTGATATAAAATAATATTTTTTTCAGAAAATTTGACAAACAACATTGCACACAGTACCCTGTAATCAGAATTAAAAAATAATAAAAATTGTATGAAAAATGAGTAGGTTTACTATATAATTTTTTACTGCGCATGCATCAAAGATATCAAAATTTCATTTGCATATTATTTTAGCTAAATGCATAGAGCAACTTTTGTAAAAGTCTCAAAATCATAGCTTGAAAATTCTGAAAGTAATCGTCTATAGAAAAAGGACAAAATCCGTTGTTTCCAAAATGAAGCAAAAAAAATGAGGGATTTTATTCAAATGCAGTAGTACATCCCATATTGTGTATTCTCTATTGACACTAATCAATGAATATATGGATACAACCCCTCTTGTTTTTGCTTCATTTTGAGAATAACGGATTTTCGACTTATTCAATTGACGATTATTGTCAGAATTTTCAAGTTATGATTTTGTGACTTTAACAAAAGTTGCTCTATACATTTAGCTAACATAATATGCAAATGAAATTTTGATATCGTTGACGCATGCGCAGTAAAAAATTATTTAGTAAACCAACTCATTTTTTATACAATTTTCATTATTTTTTAATTCTGATTACAGGGTACTGTGTGCAATGTTGTTTGTCATATTTTCTGAAAAAAAAAAAATATTTTATATTAAGAACTCTGAAAATTATAAGGAAAAAACTTGGAAAAATTTGGGATCATTTTTATAAAAACCTTAATTACTCTGCGAGTATGCATGCTATTTGCATAAAAATGAACAAGGCTTATTACAATAAGGCATTCAATTACAATCTAGAGTTTGAGCTCTTTTGCTACATTAGTTTTGACAGGGTTATTCAAAAGATATTCATTCTTTTTTAATTTGTTGACGGCCCCCTTTGGAGTTTCGGGAAAAAATCTTCACGGAGATGTATGACTTATACTTTTATATTTATACACTAAGAGTTTCGAGATGATTCCTCATGTATTTTTCTAGATATTTAGTAAAATGTCTAAAATCGCAAGTGTCCGATAATCAATGGCAATATAGTGTATATATATATATATGTATATATATATATATATAATTATGAGATGTTTTATTATGTGATCTTTTTTTTTTTTACAAATGATATGGTTAACCATTACAAAAAATTTAATTCAGTAAAAAAAAAAAAAAAAATGTTATTTAAAAATGTGTATCTAAAAAAGTCTTTGCAATGATAATTTTAAGTGTACTTTTTCACTGCGTTTCGAAAATTGAAATAGAAACGGTTACACCCGTGTCAAAATGTGTAGAATTTGCAATAATTTAACTAAAACCATTTCTTTAAAGAGTTTGCTCTCACAGGGCGTGTCAAGAGAGCTTATCACCATCGTCAGACTCTGAGAAAAATTTCAAAAATTATGTAAGGTCATCATCAATATTTTGATAAATCAATAAAAATGGAAATTCTGGAAAATATTGATTTTGTTGCAAAATGTTTAAAATTTTGTTATTAAATTAAAAAAAAAAAACATGCCATATTTCATATTTGCTAATTAAAATATTTAAAACATATTACAATTAGAGAAAGTATAGACTTTATTAATTATTTCCTGCTTATCACATTCATAACTTCCATAATATGAAATGGACTATTTAAGTAATTCAATTTGCTAAATGCATATTAACTATTAGCTTTTTTATTCTGTCTGTTTAAGTTATCAGAAAAAATGCTTTCTAAATTTTATTTCTCGCACAATATTATTTAAATCAATGCTTATACACTTATTTTATTTACAGAACAAAATTAAAAAAAAAAATCTCTTTATTCATGTGTAATTCTGAGTGCACCAGTTTCCGAAGATATATGTTAAAACAGGAAATCCAATGTAGTCATTTTCAAAATAGTTTTTTTAATAAATGTATATATATTTCTTTTCTTTGTGAAAGTCATTTAAATAATACGAATATTTAAATGATATTTAACAGACAATGTATTTTATTTCTCAAAAGAGAGAAACATTAAATACTGAAAATATATGAAATTCCAGATTACTGTCTAAACCAATTTTATGTTACATGGATCAGTATTAACAAGTTCGCTGCCGCTCACGCGATAGCGCGTGATATGGCGTCGACGTTAAGGGGACACTCACGCGCCAGCGCGTGATGTGGGATGATGTCCAATAGCCAGTCACGCGCTGGCGCGGGAAAATCTCATTGATTCTTTGTTATAAAAAGTAAATCGGCTTCTGGGAAAAACCCACTTCTACAGTGCGGCATTAACTATCATGACATCTTCATGTAAGCGGCAGTGAACGTCTTAAGTTGATATGCATTGCAAAAAAAACTGATCTTTCAGTTGTCATTGTACTGTCTCTCATTTTTGAAAACAACTTCTTTATATTTTGATTTAAAGATTCGGAGAAAGATGCATATGATATATATATATATATATATATATATAGAACCATTAGATAATACTACAAATCAACATATATATATTTTTTTTTTTTTTTTTTTTTTCAGAACTGCGAGTATTATTTACTTGTTTGTATTTTTTACGAATAAAGGAAAAAAATGTAAAGGAAAAAAAATGAGTAATCTGTTTCCAGTTACATTCAATTGTTTTTTAAAAAGTGGATTTCAAATGAAACGATTGCTGAGCCAAGGGATAGTTGTACAGTATTGGAAGCCATACTACTGAGTCAACACGTACACGGGGAGTTTTACACATATTTATAAGTAATATAAGTATATATACTGATGTATGTACACATAAAAGCAATGGTTTTCTGAGATAACGCCAAGGAATCCCTTTTGAGTCTTTTCTGTGTATGTGGAACGAAATAATTGATGCAAACAATCTATTTAGTGTCGCTATAATAAAAAGATGATTTTTTTTTATGATTATCTAATCCAAAAACGTGTCACTGCCATTTGAGAAACAAAAAACGCTTGTAATTTTTAATCTTGCAGCATAAATGAAATGAACTCCGAGTTCTTAAAAACTTGCGTACATTGATTATTAGAAAAGAAAGGTGGTTTAAAATTAGTCTTTTATGTACATGAAATTGAAAAATATATCCAAATTTTACTCATGCATCATCGTGCAACATTTAACTTCACATAGTTTTGCAAAACATTTTTTTAAAAAATATAAAAAATGACTATTCATGCTAAATTTCCTATGTGATATTGTTCAAAAGGGAATCTCTGACTTTTGCAGAAAACCACAGCACAAAAAGCAAAAATTTGTGGAACAGTTCATAATACTAGGGAGGGGAACAGCAATGTTCGTTAGTACGCATGGACGGGATCCAAATCACCGAGGTCATCTAGGTCAAGAGTTGCTGCATCAAGAGCAGCCTTACAATCTGGCCATTGCTGACTCTGCAACAAATCTTGTTGCTGCTGTTGTATGGACTGTCTATCCATAACATATGAAGAAGCATTCTGTACGTAGTTGTTGATGAATAACCCATTGTTGTTTCCATTAGACAGAACTGTATTTGTGGAGGGTACAGATGATGGCACACCGGTGTTACCGAAAGGTACAGAAATACTGAGCAGAGGTGTAAGTGTGACGTCAAGCCCTGAGTGCGGAAATCCCCACCAGTCTGTCGATGCCTGGATTCCATGACTCGTGCCTCCCAAATCTAAATTATCCGTTGTTACCAAATCTAGCTCGTTGGGTAATTCCGAACTGCTTCCGTCAGAGCTAAAGAGATCCTCACCATTTAGAGCAAGAGCTGTATTCACAACGGTCGAAATTGATTCCTCCGGTCTGTATTTATAGAGACTGTCCAGTTCTAAGTCCTGATCGCCTAGCACTTCATTCCAATAGAGATCATTTCCTGTTTGTCCATTTACAATTGTGTTCTGGGCTGCTCTCAATCCTCCAGCCACTATCCCGTTGTGAGGTATAGGCTCAAGCACTGCCAGAACCTCTGAATCATCTTCGTGAAAAGAAGATGGGGATGTTTTGTGGACTTGAGAGCGATGAGATGATTGCACTAGCAGCCTCTCAGGTTGGAAATCGCAAAGGTTGTTGGAACTTGTAGTCGGATAGGCAAAAACTTCCTGGTGATTAGGAGAGGATGACATCACTGATAAGGGTTTCAGGTCTGTCAACATGTCCATGTCAGTGTGCGCAAGTAAAGATCCTGCCGAACTCGGGGGAGTGTCTTGTTGAAAGGTTTCAAGCGCCCTCTGTAGCGTATCAGTTTGTGCTTTCAGCTTGTTATCCCTTCTAGATTTCTTCGTGTTGTTAGTTCCCGCTTGTCTTTGCGTTGGCCGCCTTTTCTTGAATATACCATCAACCAAGGACTCTGCATACTGTGGATCAAGTCTCCAGAATCCTCCTTTTCCAGGCTCATCCTTACTCCTCGGAATTTTTATGAAGCATTTATTGAGCGAAAGATTGTGGCGTATGGAATTCTGAAATGAAGAACAAAACAAAAAAGATTACAAAAATTGTAAGACAAACAACACATAAGATTCATGCATCGCACTTAGATTATGAAATACTTTCTATTTTCATAAGATACGTTATACATAAGAAAGTGGAGTCTTTAAATACAGCTTAAGGTAATGTGTAAATAACAGGTTGCATTGGTAAAAAAGTTTTGCGAATTCATATTACCAATATTTAAATATCATTCTCGATAATTATGGTCGTCAAGTCGTAGATGCGTCATATCTGGAATTTCTCATATAAGGACTTGACGCCAAATTTTGTAACCAATGTCATCCATTTACCAAGTATGTTATCAGATCTCACGTCAAGGTCGATCTCTACACTCATTGATTCATTGTCTTCATTATTCCCGAACAATTGTTAAACTAGTACTTTGTAAAAACAATACTTTGTACTGTGTGTCCTAAAATGGACTGACAGATTTTAAAATTCAATAAATACGCGATTCTCGTGTAGTTGAAAATAATAACAGATATTTCTCTGCACTTTATCCCCGAAAACGCTGTCATTTTTAAATACAGTCGTCACCGGTTATAAAGTACTTTAAGAGAACCGAAAATATAGTACGTAATAATCGAAGTACGTTATAAGCAATAACCAATAAAATGCATTGCATAACGTGAAAGAAAAGGGCGCATAGAAGCACACGCAATAATAGAGATTTAAAATAAAAATTTTAAGAATTTATCAAAACAAAATAGAAAAAAAAAGTTTTACTTCTTATATTTTTAGTTTACAAAAACTAATCTTTTTTTTATTTTTATTACATGACATAGTAAAATTTACCTTTTAATATGTCAAGTTAGAATAGATGTCTCTTCCATGAAAAATGACGAAGACAGGGTTTACAAACTGTTTTACTTTCCTTCAACTTGAAGTAAGATTATCCCTTTTCTCTGCCAGCAGTTTGCCTCTGTGATTGATAGTAAAAGGTTATGGAGGTTCAAAAATGGGACGAAACACAATAGTGTCTCTCTCCTACAGAACTAGTCTTCAGCATAATTAAAATGCAATTAAAAATGAAGAACACCGTCTCACCATAGAAGAAATGCTGACAATTTACACCTATTTAGATCTTAAAGGTCTAAATAGACGTATCCCTATCTTTTAACTTGTCTGTGCACTTTTTTATGGCTTTGTGAGGATTTTCATTTTTTACTTCTTTTGAAGAGTCATTTTAAAGAATACAAATCTTTATTTAAAATCCATCTTTTGCTCTTTCTATTTTTGAGTTTACCCGGCCTTTTTGTCAATAATCATAAACGGTTGAGAAAAAAGGGCGATAATTGCTTTTGAAAAAGAATATTTGAATAGGAGAAGTAAATCCAGTCGTAGAACTCACTAGAATAAACGTCGAAGACAGTTTACCTATTTGCACACCAGAAAAGCAAAAATAACATTTAGATTTTGTTTTTTGTTCAAGTCTAAAAAGTTCTCAGATTAAAGCTTTTACAGAGTCCATTATAGCCGCAGTTTTAAAACATTTACTTATATATAGGATTTCATTGGGAACTAAGCATCTGAGTACGTTATAAGCGAAAGTGAGTTATATCCCACGTGCGTTATAACCGGTGTATTTCAAATCTTAACATTTCTCCCTAAAGTTAAGAATATGTGTGCAAGAATAGAAAGCAGTATAAACCCCACATATAAATCGATTCACGCTAACGTCGTTCTCTAATAGCACTCAAAGCTGTATAGAAACCTTATCTCTTAAGAACGGCGACTTTCTTTACTATTTATACATAACCCTTTATTCACGGGAAGCTCTCACAGCACGTATTCGTATTTAATGATAGCCGAAAATATAATATGGGCGGATACATTGACCTCATAGGGCGGCGCCTTTCTTAGAAAAGAGTCTGATCGCTTTGATTTTTCACAAAAAGAAACTTTAAGAATAATGTCGTGTAATAAATAGAGATATTAAATAGTTTATTACGTGTTTCCTTACCAAATATTTATGGTCTCCTTAAAATTTATGAAGGAGTATTTTTCATTGTACGATTAATGATTAATTTAAGATAATGGAATATTTTGACTTTCAGGAAAACTTAAATGAAGATTTCTGAGAAAGTATATATATATATATATATATATATATATATATATATATATATATATATATATAATGATTTCATCCAGATAGAAAGATAATTTAAAATCAATCATGATAAAAAGTTCATTAAATCCAATTGATTTTTTTAAATCACCAGATTTTAAAACATTCACCTTTTATATAAACATTTTAATAAATTTTTTTAATTTTACTTAAGAAAGGTGTTATAATAAAAATAAATGACATTGACATGTTTCGGAACCGTCAAATAAGTTCCATAATCATAATATAAATAAAAATAAAATTTCAAAATATTACACGGTCAATACAAATGACACGCGACAATGAGATATAAATAACTAACGAAAAACACAAAAAACACGCGCTCTATTGTAAAAAATTAAATTAAAATATAGACCATGATCTAAAATCTAAATAAAAATAAAATTTCAAAATATTTCACGGTCAGTACAAATGACACGCGACAATGAGATATAAATAACAAAAAACACGCGCTCTATTGTAAAAATTAAATTAAAATATAGACCATGATCTAAAAGAATTTCCAACATGGTTCATCTCATTCAAGCTCTCACGAGGAATTTATTCATTAATTCTAACCATAACTTAGGAATAATAAAAGAAACGGTATCATTGCAAACCAGAGTTTTACGCATATAAATTTCAAGGGACTGTCTTATAATAGACTAGTGGCCCGCCCTCTCTTTGCTTCGGGTAGTCCCGTGTCACTACTGACACCACAAATTGTTACTACCACTTCATCCCATTAAATTCAACTACTAAAACCATTACTCTCCTTTTAAGTAGTCGGGTAAAAAGTAGCCTGTATGTTAATCTAAGGTGCCAGATAATTCCATACAAAGTTTCATAAAAATCGATCCATCCATTCTTAAGTTATAGATGGTGTAACTAACACGACTTTGTTTTATGGATATAGATTATAGCAGCCCGCCCAGGCTTTGTACGGGTATTAAAAAAAATTTCAAGTTATAAATTTTTACACACATACTCATACTCTCTTCTTTGTGGGTGGAGTTATTAAAAAAGTGTAAACTTATAAAAGAAAATTCGGATGTTAGTATTATTTTTTATTTATTTGTAATTCATACATTACATTTTTACTTATTTACTTTTTACATTTTTACCTATTTATTTTATTTTTACAACAATTACAGGATGTCTTTATACACAATAAATCTTGTAGGGTTCAGCTGCGTTTGCAATGTATAAGCGGAAAAAATGAAATTATTTACGACATCACATTAAAAACCTCAAAAATAACAGTATTTCTCCACTCTTTAATGGATGTTATTATACATATAAACCTTCCTCATGAATCACTCTATCTATTAAAAAAAAAACCGCATCAAAATCCGTTGCGTAGTTTTAAAGATTTAAGCGTACATAGGGAGATAGGGACAGAAAAAGCGACTTTGTTTTATACTATGTAGTGATAAATCTTGTAGGGTTCAGCCTGCGTTTGCAATGTATAAGCGGAAAAAATGAAATTATTTACGACATCACATTAAAAACCTCAAAAATAACAGTATTTCTCCATTATTTAATGGATGTTATTATACATATAAACCTTCCTCTTGAATCACTCTATCTATTAAAAAAAACCGCATCAAAATCCGTTGCGTAGTTTTAAAGATTTAAGCGTACATAGGGATATAGGGACAGAAAAAGCGACTTTGTTTTATACTATGTAGTGATTTACGATAACAATTTGATATGAAACATAATTTACTTTCACTTAACAATTGTTTAGTGAACTACAACTGTAGTTTACCGTTTTTAGACACTTTTTTAATTAGGGAAGGGGATTCTCTGAAAAGATCAATTTATCAATTTAATTTAAATGCTTTAAGTGATAAATTAAAATAACATAAAAAGATTATAGCTTGACATGTTTCATTGCTCTTACGGCAACATTTTCAAAAGCAAATAAAATGCTAAAAAGGAATTTCCCGAAATAAACAGAAAAAAAACCCAAATCACACGAACATGAGCATATAAAAATAAACTGGAAATAAAAATGAATAAAAATAATTGTGAGCGTGACATATTGCAAATTATTGTCTTAATAAAGAATACTGCCCAATTAAACTGATGGCATTGAGCTCACAGGCTACAAATACTAATTGTACATTAAAGCTTTATATTTTCAACGGTTAATTCCGTTCGAAAAAAAATTAAGAAGTGGAAACAGCTCTCCCCTTTCCTCTTTTTTTATACTTAATCATTGAACCTCCTATACTATCAAAGACATGCTTTATCATATAAAAAATCTATATCCAAAATTCAGAGCAAATGAGATAATTCTTAATAAAAACCCATTTAGCATTTATATAATTTAAAAGGAATTATCCCCCTCTTTTATACTTAACCATTAAACTTTCAAAACTATTCAGAGATTTGAACGAAATCTGAAAATTCTGCTTGAAAAACCCATTTATATAAATTAAGGGGGGGGGGGATTAGAACCACTGTTCCCCCTATTTATACTTATTCAATGAACACCTAATAACAGTCACGTAATCGCCTCATCAGAATGATCCTAATCTAAATTTTGAACGAAAATTTAATTCTGCGTGAAAATCCCAATTATATCAACTAAGGGGAGGGGCATGAGCCCCCCGTTCCCCCCTCTTATACATATCAAATGAACTCCAAAAACTAATCAGGGAAGCGCCTTGTCAGGATATACCTACATACAAAATTTCAAGTGCATCGGATATTTTTATCACGAGTTATCGCGTTACGCACGAACGCACATACGAACGTACATACAGAACGGACGGGCACATAAGCTCTCAGGCTATGATAGCCTGTGAGCTAAAAACCTTTGAAGCATTTCTTTCCATATTTTAAGTAGTTCCATGGAGGCAAATTCATTGCAAATATTGTCTTTACGTATGAAGATTTCTATTGATTCTCTTATGATTGATGGAAAATATGATCTAGAAGGGTATATTATTCTGCTATTTTAAAAATCTATTTGTAATGGTTCTTTGCTATATAATCTTGAGAGAGCTGTAGTTTTCCTATTGTATTTGATGTCTGCTATATGTTCTTTAATTCTAGTTTTGAGTTTTCTACTTGTTTCACCAATGTAATATTGTTTTGTTCCATCTTGTTTTGTGAATGGTATTTCATATACGCCAGATATTTGATGTTCTATTGGGTCAATTTTTCTACATATTGAGTTTTTTAATTTAGCAGACGGTTTTGCAACTATGGATATATTGTATTTATTGAGTTTATATTTTAAACGTTCGAAAAATCCAGGAAAATATTGTAGAGAGAATATATTCGAATTCTGTAGTTTGAAGTTACTATTCTTTTTACCATCCATGCTTTTAATTAACTTGTCCATTGTACTTTTACTATAACCATTTCTTTTTGCGATGTCAAATATTATATTTAATTCTTTGTCTAATTGTCCCGGAGTACAGATTGTGAAGGCCCTTTTGAGGACATGTCTAAATGCAGATATTTTGTACGAAAACGGTGCTTGAGCGTTATGAGGTATAATGATTTGGTTGGCAATCGGTTTTCTGTAAACTGTACGTTCAATTCCTTGTTGCGTCTTGATTAGTAATACATCTAAATAAGGTATTGTACCATTCTTTTCTATTTCCAATGTAAACTTAATTTTAGAGTCAATACTATCAATCTGTGTTAAGAAGCTATATTGATTAAGGAATCTGAATGTTGCCATATGATAAAAATGTCATTTACATATCTGACCCATGTATGGGGGTATAATCCAGTTTATTGTATATTTCACTTTCCAGAGGCCGCAATATAAATTCAGCAAGAAGACCTGACATAGGAGAACCCATTGGTGCTCCATCATTCTGTTTGTAGATTCTATTATCAAAGGTGAAATAATTATTATTAACTATTAGATTAAGAGCACTTTTTAATGTAGTTTTCATATTTTCATTTATATTCTTCATTTGGTCAATACAACTAGTTATATTTATAACAGCTTTATCGCTGTCAATAGATGGGTATAGTGAGATAACATCTAGTGTGGCCATTAAATAATTTTTAGGTAAATTGATATTCAAAGATTGAATAAAAACATCAGTTGAGTTAATGGTATGATCATGATCGGCGTATATGAAATACCATTCACAAAACAAGATGGAACAAAACAATATTACATTGGTGAAACAAGTAGAAAACTCAAAACTAGAATTAAAGAACATATAGCAGAAATAGTTAATAATAATTATTTCACCTTTGATAATAGAATCTACAAACAGAATGATGGAGCACCAATGGGTTCTCCTATATCAGGTCTTCTTGCTGAATTTATATTGCGGCCTCTGGAAAGTAAATATACAATAAACTGGATTATACCCCCCATACATGGGTCAGATATGTAGATGACATTTTTATCATATGGCAACATGCAGATACCTTAATCAATAGCTTCTTAACACAGATTGATAGTATTGACTCTAAAATTAAGTTTACATTGGAAATAGAAAAGAATGGTACAATACCTTATTTAGATGTATTACTAATCAAGACGCAACAAGGAATTGAACGTACAGTTTACAGAAAACCGATTGCCAACCAAACCATTATACCTCATAACGCTCAAGCACCGTTTTCGTACAAAATATCTGCATTTAGACATGCCCTCAAAAGGGCCTTCACAATCTGTACTCCGGGACAATTAGACAAAGAATTAAATATAATATTTGACATCGCAAAAAGAAATGGTTATAGTAAAAGTACAATGGACAAGTTAATTAAAAGCATGGATGGTAAAAAGAATAGTAACTTCAAACTACAAAATTTGAATATATTCTCTCTACAATATTTTCCTGGATTTTTTGAACGTTTAAAATATAAACTCAATAAATACAATATATCCATAGTTGCAAAACCGTCTGCTAAATTAAAAAACTCAATATGTAGGAAAATTGACCCAATAGAACCACATCAAATATCTGGCGTATATGAAATACCATTCACAAAACAAGATGGAACAAAACAATATTACATTGGTGAAACAAGTAGAAAACTCAAAACTAGAATTAAAGAACATATAGCAGACATCAAATACAATAGGAAAACTACAGCTCTCTCAAGATTATATAGCAAAGAACCATTACAAATAGATTTTTAAAATAGCAGAATAATATACCCTTCTAGATCATATTTTCCGTCAATCATAAGAGAATCAATAGAAATCTTCATACGTAAAGACAATATTTGCAATGAATTTGCCTCCATGGAACTACCTAAAATATGGAAATAAATGCTTCAAAGGTTTTTAAGACAATAATTTGTAATATGTCACGCTCACAATTATTTTTATTCATTTTTATTTCCAGTTAATTTTCATATGCTCATGTTCACGTGATTTGGGGTTTTTTTTTCTGTTTATTTCGGGAAATTCCTTTTTATCATTTTATTTGCTTTTGAAAATGTTGCCGTAAGAGCAATGAAACATGTCAAGCTATAATCTTTTTATGTTATTTTAATTTATCACTTAAAGCATTTAAATTAAATTGATATTTTAAAGTGATGTTTATATTATATGAAGATCAATTTATAGAAAGAAAATTAGTAGCCAACACATTATTCCAAATTCCGCTTGTTCACCTTTTTGTTATAAATTTTCTACTTTCTGTTTCATGGTTGACAGAGTGTTTAAAGTCTGTTCTGATGAATTTTTAAATGAAGAGTTATGTAATATCCGGGAGATTGCAGGTTCTAATGGGTATAAAATAAGTAGCATCAATAAATTAATAAATTATTATAGAAAAGGGGAAGCCTAAACAACAATATCCAGGGTTAACTGAAAGATTCAATAAAGGGGGTGATCCTAATAGTTTTAAAACAGTTTCTTTTCCATATCTGAAAGGCAGTTTTGAGAAATTAAAATTTAAATTAAAAAGTTCAATATTGAATTGATTGCAACGCCTCCACCAAAATTAAGGTGTTTACTTAATAAGCAAGTGGATCCTATAGGACATGATGATCTTGCTGGAGTTTATGAAATACCTTATATTACTGAAAATGGTGACTTAAATTATCACATAGGCATGACTGGGAGAAAGTTTGGAATTAGAAAAGGGGAGCATGAATCTGATATTAAATTTGGACGTACTAACACCGTCTTATCAAGAACATATTTAAATGAGGAGATAAAAATATTGTTTAGTGAAAGTAAATTATGATTCATATCAAATTGTTATCGTAAATCTATTATAAAAGAGTCCCTTGAAAGTTATATGCGTAAAAATCTGGTTTGCAATGATACCTTTTTTTAATTATTCCTAAGTTATGGTTAGAATTAATGAATAAATTCCTTGTGAGAGCTTGAATGGGATAAATCATGTTGAAAATTCTTTTAGATCATGGTCTATATTTTAATTTAATTTTTACAATAGAGCGCGTGTTTTTTGTTATTTATATCTCATTGTCGCGTGTCATTTATATTGACAGTGAAATATTTTGAAATTTTATTTTTATTTAGATTTTAGATCATGGTCTATATTTTAATTTAATTTTTTACAATAGAGCGCGTGTTTTTTGCGTTTTTTGTTAGTTATTTATATCTCATTGTCGCGTGTCATTTGTATTGACCGTGTAATACACTGCTCAAAACAATTAAAGGATATTGCAGTTTTAGGTGGATTTTGTGTCTGGGAAACTTTTTATCTGATTGATACATGGTCGACAGACATAGTAGGTTATATGAGAATAAATTACACATGTTTGGCAGAAAAATATCCATTTTATTGCGTTATTGTGTACAAAAGGCAAAAAACACAATTTGTGCATATGAGAAAAAAAGAATAAGAAAAGGTGTTTTCTTCAAAGAAAATCATTTTCAGTAGGGGGTATGGTTTCCACGGGCGGCCGGCAATGTTGAACACCTTTGAGGCATGGACTCAATGAGGCTATTAACGACGAGTTGGGGTATTCTGCCCAACTCTTCCAGAAGAGCTCTTTCCAGTTCTTGGAAAGTTTGTGGGGGTTGTTGGCGGCCGGAAACTCGTCTTCCTAGAGCGTCCCAAACGTGTTCGATTGGATTCATGTCTGGAGAACACGGTGGCCATTCCATTCGAACGCTTCCTTCCTCGAAAAGGAAATCCTCCACCAGGTTTGCACGATGTAGCCTGCAGTTATCGTCCATTAAAACGAAGTTATCTCCGATTGCTGCAGCGTAAGGGACTACAATATGTCTGAGGATCTCATCCCTATATTGGCGACCAGTCAGAGCTCCATCTCGAATGATGTAGAGGTCAGTGCGCCCGTCAATGGAGATGCCACCATACACCAACACTCCTCCACTGCCAAATCTGACACTTTCGTGCACGAACGCAGGATTATTCCTACTGCCACGGTCCCTCCAGATGAAAATACGCCTATTATCCGGATGCACAGAAAAACGGGACTCGTCAGAAAACAGAATATTGCTCCATTCATTTCTCCTCCAGTTGACATGCTCGGTTGCCCACTCCCTGCGGTCGCGACGATGCCTTGATGTTAATCTAACACATACCATCGGTCGGCGAGCATACAGACCTACAGCATGGAGCCGGTTTCGGACAGTCTGAGTTGAAATGGTGGTGCCTGTAGCCGAGTGAAGGTGTTGTTGGAGAAGAGTAGCGTTCATGTTTCGGTGTCTCCGAGCTGTTAACGCTAAATACCGATCTTCATTGGGCGTTGTTGCCCGTCTACGACCTTGCCCTGGTCTTCGGCCTGCACATCCACTCTCCAAAAAACGGTTCCAGATCCTGGAAATGACACTTTGTTATACTCCAATGGCTTGCGCTACTTCGGCTTGAGTTTGGCCCCCTTCTAACCTACCAACAATTCTCCAAGCTTCTGAATCTGTCAAATGACTTCGCTGAGACATCGTACTCATCGAAACAAAGCAATCACTGAATGCCGATCATCCTTGTCTTCATTCTCTTTTATCCAGTTGAAAGTCAAATTTCATTCGCTGCCGCTGAAGCGACGTTTTTGACGTCGAACTCAAAATTTGCATACTCCACAGTTTGAAAATCAGAAAAATTTGCATATGTGATTCTCTTCTTCTATTTTCGGCAAAAAAAAATTTCGTTTATATCTTTTTTTTATATAAAACTTCAAATATCCTTTAATTGTTTTGAGCAGTGTATTTTGAAATTTTATTTTTATTTATATTATGATTATGTAACTTATTTGACGGTTCCGAAACATGTCAATGTCATTTATTTTTATTATAACACCTTTCTTAAGTAAAATTAAAAAAATTTATTAAAATGTTAAAATCAATCAGTCTAATTGATCCAAAACAAGTCATTCATAAAGTAAATTCTAATAGCGACTTCGTAACTATTGTTTTCAAACACGGTAAAAATGACACTAAGCAATAGGAAAAAAATATCTACCTATAATTTCTTCCGAATTATAACCACGATTCCAGAAAGAGATTTTTTGTCTTCAGAAACTTCAGTAATCCATATATTTTCGAGATTGAAAAAACTTTTATAAAAAACAAGTTTAATTTGTTGCCACTGTCATATCTCCACATTTCCTGCTGCAGGTGTGCCTTTTGTCCTCAAGGATCGGAATGTGGTCGCAATTATTGAACTTTATGTGGACAGTGAGGGGATGAGCAAGTTGTCTCCAGCTGAGTGGTGTACGAGGATTTAGTGCCATGCCTGAACAATACTGCCTCCCGCGCTTTATGTGGAGGTCACCTTACACAGGTGTTTTGCTTGCATTTCTATTGCTAAGTACAGATTTCCTTGGGCTGTGAAATCAGTCAAGGGGAGGCACTCTGTGATATCGAATGGGAGAAGGACGCCTTGACCCCTGGATCCAGATTGGAAGAAGTCTGAGAAAGAGGTCTTTCCTCCCCCCCCCCCTTGTAAATGTTGACCAGGGAAGGACGTTTGTTTTTTGGCTGCTGGTCGGAGTGGAGAGATAGATCTCTCGAGATTACGTTGGAGGGAGCTCTGCTCTCTCAGACTACTGCTATACCCAATATCGGGGTTTGAAGTCCGGGTGTCCGGCGAATCAACCGCTCTGAAAAGTCAGAGCATTTTTAACTGTCATTTCTCATTAAATTTTTATAGTTGTTGAGTTTATAAAATTTAGTCTTGAATATTTAATTAAATTTCTACAATTTATTGCAAGCCCATCTGCCACTACGCCACAGCTAAATTAAATAAATTATATTGGTGGCAGCGCGTTTGGATCTGAGAGTTAAGTTAAAAAACTCTGGACCCGTTTCTTCAGTTGATTTTTGGACTTTCATCGCTTGTGGAATTGGACTTTCGCCAGAGTCGTGTGCATGTTCGACAATTTTTTGGATTTTCATCGCTTGTGAAATTGGACTTTCGCCAGAGTCGTGTGCATGTTCGACAATTTTTTGGATTTTCATCGCTTGTGAAATTGGACTTTCGCCAGAATGGTATGCCTGTTCAACGTTTCCTAGTGTGAATTCGTCTGGTGGAGCACCCGTTCCGTCGCCTAAAAGAGGGGTGAGTTCCTTTTAAATGCTTTTTGTGTTGCAAGGTACTGGTCAATGAGAAAGTTAGAAAAATTAATTTTTTAAAATTTAATTTGAACTGGGAATGTTCGATTATGTGGGTGTGGTAGAGATAGGTTAGTGTATTGTGTGTAGAAATTTGTTTAAGGGTTTCATTTTGTTGTATATGCATTTCTCTAGTGTGTTATTTATATGTGTTATTATATTTATTTTTGTCTTATTTGGAAACATTTGATCATTCATATATATATATATATATATTTTAAGTTAAGGTAGGGAGTAATGATATTTGTTTTGTATGTTATGTTGGGGCAAAGTGAAAAGAGTAGCATATGTAAGAGTTATGGAATGTAATAATTTTGAAATTATAATTAATTTTGAAACTATATTTAAATTGAAATCTCATTGAAATTTTGGAAATCTTATTTAATGTTGAAATAACTCAAAGATTAGGTTCTTTGTTTTTGAAAGGTTAGAATTGTGTATAGGAGTGTTAGTTAATTGTTATCATGGCTTTTCTAAATAAGTTAAAAAGGCAGAAGAAACAAACTTTAATTTTGTTAGCCAGAGAATTTGAGGTTGATGTGTCGGATTCAGACCTGATTAAAGATATTATAAAAGGCATAACGGAATCGACAGAATATGATGAGGAAACTGGGGAAGCTTTCTTAGATCGTATTTTAGAGGAATTAAAGGAAGCGGAAAAGGAAAGACTAGCTAGGGAAGCTAAAGAGGAGAGGGAAAAAGAAAGGTTAGAAAATCAAAGGTTAGCTAAAGAAGAGCGCGAATATGAATTGGAAAGGTTAAGGCTTTCTAATGCTGTAGAAACAGCGAGTGTAGGATCGACGGTTTCCATAAATACTGAAGGGACCAGAAAAGTTAAGTTAAAGGACTTAGTCCCAAAATTCGATCCGAAAATCTTAGATATTACTTTATTTTTTATGATTTTTGAACGTCAGGCTACAAAAGAGAAAGTTAAGGAGGAAGAATGGGTGTCGCAATTAATTCCGTTGTTACCTGCAGAGATAGCTGAGTTAGTTGTCAAGGAACCTGCAGATAAGGGAGATGATTATTATCACATGAAGAGTATGTTATTGACTAGGTTTAGACTAAGCACGGTTGCTTTAAGGTTAAGATTTGAGGAGCATAAAAAAAAACCGGGAGCGTTTTGGTCTGATCTGGTTTATGAGTTGCGTGGCTATCTAGATAATTGGTTAGAGTCCGCAAAGGTGACTGATTTTCAATCTTTGAAGGAATTAATGCTTACGGAGCAATTGAAAAAACGGGTTCCCCCTGAAATTAAGGAAAGGTATCTAGAGAGTTGGGAGGAATTTCGCGAAGCTTCTGAATTAGCGACCAAACTAGATTATTATGAGAGCGTCAAGAAAACGTTAAAAAAAACGGATAGTAAACCTTGGGAAAGGAGGTCTTTTGGAAAGGGTAAAACAGGGAATAATTTTAAGGAAAGGACGGAAGATCGGAGGAAACCGGAGCCTCAGAATAATAGGGAACTACCTAAGGTAGAAAAAAATAAACGCTTTGAGGAAACTAGGGAAGTCGTTTGCTTCCAATGCAATGTTAAAGGGCATATACGCCCGGACTGCCCCAGTTTAAGAAAAAGAGAGGAAAAAATAGTGTGACGATTAGTCGGAAATGTAGAAGTAAATGAGAGTTTTGATCCATATATCAGTAAAGTGAGAATTAATGGCGTTGAAAGGGATTGTTTAAGAGACAGTGGTAGTGGAATCGATTTGCTAGCAAAAAGTTGGGTAAATCCGGAAGATTTATTAGGTGAAGTAACTTGGGTACGTCAACCTTTAGATAAAACCTGCTTTTATTTACCTTTGGCTAAAGTCACAATTCAAGGTGAATTTGGAACTATTGTCACTAAGGCAGCTGTTAAACCGGATGATTTAGATCAGGGATTCTATTTAATGGGTAATGAAACCGCAGAATTAATTGAGAAGCATAAGGAATCTCCTATACCTGTTTGTGCTGTAATTACGCGTAGTCAAAGTCGAAAGAGTAAACAAATGGAAGTCGAAATTCCGGGTGAATCCGAAACCGAAACTGAACCTCTCACTTTAAATGAAGAGGATGGGGAATTTCTACCGAAGGCTGATGGGGAAAATATATTAGCTAAGATTTCGGGGGATGAATTCAAAAGGGAACAGCTGAAATGTCCTTCGTTAATTCCTTTGTGGGAAAGAGCAAAAACTGCCGAGGAAAAAGAATTTAAAATTGTAAAGGACCGTCTTGTGCGCATAGTTGTGAGTAAGTCGGGGGAAGAGAGGATGCAATTGTGCTTTCCGGAGAAGTTTAGGGAGGATTTAAAGGCCCTTTGTCATAATGAAGTGTCAGGACACCTGGGAACCACAAAGACTAAAGACAGAATTTTGAGGCATTATTTTTGGCCGAACTGTTATCAAGAGATTGAACAATATGTTAAAACCTGT
Organism: Maratus speculifer; assembly: GCA_964019185.1. Lineage (NCBI taxonomy): Eukaryota > Metazoa > Arthropoda > Arachnida > Araneae > Salticidae > Maratus > Maratus speculifer. The sequence goes on along the minus strand of OZ025298.1, from coordinate 211,647,367 downwards.
CACGAATGTCAGATTGTTGGTCATAATAGGGATAAGGTGAAAGCACCTTTGAAAATTGTGCCTGTAATTTCGGAAGTGTTTTCAAAAATAAATATAGACGCCGTAGGTCCATTACCCAGGAGTCATAAGAATAATAGATATTTACTTACTGCTATTTGTGTAACGTCGAGGTATCCGGATGCTATACCGGTGGAAAATATCACGTCGGTCAGTGTGATTGATGCCTTGTTGTTGGTATTTTCTAGGACGGGTTTCCCTAAAGAAATCCAGAGTGATTTGGGAAAATCCTTCACCAGTGAGTTAACTTCTGAGTTTTTTGAACGCTTTGGAATCAAAGTGACTCATAGTTCGGTTTGTCACCCGCAGAGTCATGTGGTGGAGAGATGGCATTCTTCATTAAAAAGAGTCCTTAAAGTGCTTTGTTTAGAATCAGGAGAAGATTGGGAGAAGAATCTATCAGCGGCACTGTTTGCGTTACGCACGGTGACCCACGAAAGTTTAGGGTTTAGCCCTTCTGAATTGGTTTTAGGGAAGAATCTGAGGACCCCTCAGACTATTGTTTTTGAGAATTGGATGGATTCTGGTGATACCGATCCAACGGTTGTTGAATACATCTTGGATTTAGTCAACAGACTTAAAAAATGTCAGGATTTGGCTTCCGAGAAACTGCGCGAATGCCAGGAGAAAAGGAAAGTCTGGTATGACAGAAATGCAGTGTCTAGAAATTTTAATGTGGGAGATAAAGTGTTGGTTTTAGCTACTTCTAAGCCCAACGACGCGTTAAAGGGGAGGGTTAAAAAAGAGAAAATAGAATGGACGCAAAATTGTCAATACGCGTTTGAAAATTTAAAGGGAAAGTTAGTAAGTAAACCTGTACTCTATGCTCCAGATTATTCAAAGGAATTTATTGTCCAATCAGATGCGAGCGAAATTGGGGCCGGTATTGTGTTATCCCAAATGAGTAACGGGGAAGAACATCCCATAGTTTATTTGTCCAAGAAATTTAGTCAGGCTGAGAAAAATTATTGTACGGTAGAGAAAGAGTTAGCGGCTATCATTTTTGGAGTAAAAAAGTTAACTTATTATCTGGATGGCTAGGAATTCCTGATTCAGACAGACCACGATCCTCTCACGTATCTAAAAAAAATTATGGGAACTAATGCGAGGCTATTGCGCTGGGCCTTATGCCTACAACAGTTCAAATTTAGAATAGAGCATAAGCCAGGAAAAGAAAATGGGAACGCCGATGGTCTGAGCCGACTCATCCCTTAGCCTTTTTAAATAAACTATGAAGTTGTAAATATTAATTATCTAGCATATTTTTAATTTCAGTGTTTAACATTTGTGTTTATGTATTGTTATTTATTATTGTGTTTCCAAGTGAGACAAGGTGGGTGTTATGTGAAAATTGTTCTCGGAAAAAGGTAGTTAAAATTAAGTGATAGGATATTTAAATGTGCCTTGCCTTGCCTTGCCTTGCCTCACAAAGGGTGTTTGAAGGGAACGAGCTATCCTTGTGGAGCTTTCCTAGTCAAGCCCAGGAAAACTTTTTAGGGGGAAGGAGTTGTCATATCTCCACATTTCCTGCTGCAGGTGTGCCTTTTGTCCTCAAGGATCGGAATGTGGTCGCAATTATTGAACTTTATGTGGACAGTGAGGGGATGAGAAAGTTGTCTCCAGCTGAGTGGTGTACGAGGATTTAGTGCCATGCCTGAACAATACTGCCTCCCGCGCTTTATGTGGAGGTCACCTTACACAGGTGTTTTGCTTGCATTTCTATTGCTAAGTACAGATTTCCTTGGGCTGTGAAATCAGTCAAGGGGAGGCACTCTGTGATATCGAATGGGAGAAGGACGCCTTGACCCCTGGATCCAGATTGGAAGAAGTCTGAGAAAGAGGTCTTTCCTCCCTCCCCCCCCCTTGTAAATGTTGACCAGGGAAGGACGTTTGTTTTTTGGCTGCTGGTCGGAGTGGAGAGATAGATCTCTCGAGATTACGTTGGAGGGAGCTCTGCTCTCTCAGACCACTGCTATACCCAATATCGGCGTTTGAAGTCCGGGTGTCCGGCGAACCAACCGCTCTGAAAAGTCAGAGCATTTGTAACTGTCATTTCTCATTAAATTTTTATAGTTGTTGAGTTTATAAAATTTAGTCTTGAATATTTAATTAAATTTCTACAATTTATTGCAAGCCCATCTGCCACTACGCCACACCACTGATTTTTACAGACATTTCGGAGTCGCATAACTAATATCGGAATATTGGCTTATAGAATGCAGATGAAACATTTTAAGCTGCGCATATCTAAATTTGTTCATTCTAAGCAGGGCCGTAGCTGAGGGGGCGCTATGGGCGGCTCATCCCCCCTAAAATATTTTGAGCCCCCCCCCCCCCTGTCAAAGATTCCAAGGTCACCAAGTGAATTTCTGTTCCGAAAATTCAAATGTAATTCTATTCAAAATTTTAATTTAGTTTTGAGACCCTTTCACAGTTTTGCAGAGTTACTAAATTGTATCTAAATCAAATGTTTCAACAATCCCTCATCCTATTTTTACATATGAAGCTAACAGGATGTTTAATTTTGCAGCAGCATTCTCTCAAAATTTTCATCATCATGTACTTTTCTTAGCATAAAATGAAGTTATTACAACAGTTTAATAAGAAACATAATAACTACAATGTGAATATGCACTAATTTATCTTTCTGCATCAGAAAGAGAGAAAAAATATTATGAACCCCCCTACAATCTCTTATGACCCCCCCCCCCATTGTTCACTTCAAGCTACGGCCCTGATTCTAAGTAGTTAAAATAGCATTAATTTTAGTGTTAATGAAATTAATTTATCCCATATGTCTGTAAAACATGCCTATTGAAGGTGGAAATGTCTTACTTGAGAATGGGCAGAATGACAAAAAGTGATCTCAGAAACCGGATTAACACTTTGTAGTCATATTAAGTTTTTACATTTAGGTATCATGCTATGGTCGGAATTAACTTTCCCGGAAAGATCAGTAATATACAATAGGTAAGATTACGTAGCAATATAATATGATTGAAAAACCTTTAAAGAAATTAATTTTTTTAACTTGATGCATATGTAGCACAATAACAAGTTTTAAATTTATGTAAAAAACATTTTTCATATTTATAAATGAAACGGTGAAATACGACTGAGAAATACTAAATCTGAATTTAATTACGTAAGGTTTTATTAATATTACAAACAAGGCATGAAACCAGCCGAATGTAAAAGTATCAGTCCGAGTATCGAACTTGGATCTTTTGGTACTCCGCCAACTATATTAATCGATGCTGGATTAATTTCGACTTTTGTTTGCCATAGTATTGTGGTTCGGGAAGTTGTCTCATCTTGTGCTGCAGTTAAAGCATTATCATTATCAACATGTAAGAGTGAAAGGTGCAGTCTAGATGTATCGTCCAAGTATCTCATTTGGGAGAGCGTTGGTGTGCTGAAGCAAAAGATCTAGCAAGGAACCCTATACCAAGGAATCCATACTGGACACCCTCAGAATATTTTGAAAAAGAAATACCAATTAAACTACTTGTGGATATAATAAAAGATCGGTCAAAATTAACGGCGGAATTACAATAGAAAATCTGTTAAAAAAAAAAAAAAAAAAAAAAAAAAAAAAAAAAAAAAAAAAATCGAATATTTGGCATGAAAAGATGAAAATGTCATGTGATTTGGCAAGCAGCACTTTTCTTCGCCAAAAGCAAACGATTTTAATGTAACTGAAACTTGTTTGTTAATGGATTTTTAGAATGCTTTAAATGATGTTTTAAAAAATTTAATTTTAACAAGAGAGAGTTAATAGATATGTACAGGGTGTATCTAAACTTTTGAACAAAACTTTAAGGGAGGATAGTACACATCAAAACAAACAATATTAAATGGGAAACTAAGGGTCCCAAATGTCTTCCGAAGGAGATAGGCGCCATTAAAGTTTAGGATCCAAAATTTCAAATGATTATAAAAAACGGAAAAATTGGTCGATTCGTTTGCGGTTTTTCACTAAAACTATTCTTTATGTCAGTATTGTCTTGAAAACAAATTATAAAGATAAATATCAAAAAATGCCGATAGAGGGCGTTTTAGACTTTGGAGTAACGAACAATTATTTTATACCGTTATTTTTTGCATATCATTGAATTTTTTTAGAAGCTTAGACATGAACTTAAATTTTGAGCTCAAAGTCTGAATCGCTGGGAGTGGTTTAGCAGCGCAAACTGAACTGTGTTCAATGGGGGTGGAAAGTTCAAATTTCAAATGATTATAAAAAACGGAAAAACTGATCGATTCGTTTGCGGTTTTCGCTGAAATTATTCTTTATGTCAGCATTTCCTTGAAAATAAATTTTAAAGATAAATTTCAAAAAAATTCCGTTAGAGGGCGCCTTAAACTTTAGAGTAACCAACAACTATTTTTAACCGTTATTATTATTATTATTATATCTAATTAAATGCTTGTAAAAGCATAGACTTAAATTTTGAGCTCAAAATCTAAATCGTTGGGAGTAATTAAGTAGTGCAAAATTGAACTGTGTTCGAGGGGTTGGGAAGGTTACATTTCAACTCCTGAACACAGTTCAGTGTGCGCCACTTGATGCAGTATAAATACAAACAAATGCATGCTTAAGCTGCTTTAGATTTTTTCTATACTATTCAATAAATAATATTAGACATTTTGTATTATGCCATATATACTCGTGTATAACTCAAACTCCCAAAATTTTAGAAAAAAAAATTTCGCGTAAAGTCGTTCTACATTTCTGATAGTATGTTGAAAAATAATTTGTAATCGAGAATTTAAAAAAAAAATAGTAACAATAAATTTTTATTAAATTATTAACCTTTTTTTTTACATTTCTACTCAAACCTTTTTAAAAAAATTCAACGTTTTAAAACTGAATAAATTTGTAAAACCGAAATAGCTTAAACTATTTTGAAGCCTATTCACATCAATTCAATAATATTTAAAAAGACAAAATTCTTTAAAAAATCCATTCAAGTCTTATTTACAAGGATAAACAACTTCTTGGAATGTTGAAATATAGTACTATTTTGTATTGTAGGACTTTCAGGAGAGATATCTATAAGTATTGTCAAGTTGAATTAATTTTAAAAAGAAATTAAAATGTCGTGAGGAATCTCCCGTATTAAAAAAGTAGAAATTCTATTCTAATAAAAAATAATGATGGCTGCAAAATAATTGCAAAAATGTAGAACTTTTTTTTAAAAAAAAAGTCAAATACATGGAAATGATCATTGTCGGCTGTTATTTCTTTCTCCAAATTAGACCGATATGATTACTTAAAATCAAGGTTCGCACACTCTTCGGAATTTCCAAGGACTCTGGCACTATTAAAAATAAGAAAATTTCAATTTAATTTTTAAACCACAACATTCGCAATCTCCCACCTTCATTCACAGATTTTACGCCATTTTTCTGCAGTGAAACACTTCGAAAATATTTTTAAATTTTAGTGGTAGAACTGTGCGAACTCTGCTTAAAATTCCTGCAAAGGATTTTTTTTTATTATTATTACCTTGTGTGAGTCGAGCCTTCATTTTCAACTTCCAAATTTTGTCTAAAATTCTTCAACTTATACTCGAGTATATACGGTACTTATTTAATTAAAATAAACAATTTACAATTTGAAACTAAACTGAAAATAATCATGCCTGTGCATTAAAATAGAGGGAATAATTCGTAAATAAGCTATATCTATTTCTAAAAATAGGTAAAACTCGATAAAAACACAAAAATATATAAGTGTAAATTTTCAAAACACAGTACTAACAATGCCGCAGTTCTGAATGTTATTCCCAAGTAGATAAATTTTTGTAATTTCGAAACGAAAAAAAAATATTATACATAGCATGATTATAAACGTTCGAGAGCCAGTGATATTTCTAACATAACCATTTTATACGTTTATATCAAATATGTTATTGATATTACTTATCAATCCAAAAATTAACTTTCAACTGGGTGAGACCATGGTAATTGAAAAATGACCCATTTAAAAGGAAAAATATGGCAACCCGACTACAGAAGATTGATGCTGTTTGTGATAATATCGCCGAATCTTTCGTAACCAGGCAATATTTTTAAAATGAGAAACATTACTATTTTTTACAGGATGTGAAATATGAACGGAGGTTGGCAAGAATAGCTCGCAGGGGATAGAATCCCTATAGCTAGCTAAATAAGAGTCGCAACGATGTTTTACAATAATGAAAAAAAAAATTGCTACTATGTCATTTAAAAAAAGTGATTAGTTGATCGCATAAATCTAAAATAGTGATTGAATGCGCAAAAAATTCACCAAAGTGTTAAAAATGCAGAAGACCTGTTAATACTACACATTGTTTGCTTTTTCATGCAAATAATAAATGAAATAAAATTACAAACTACTCTACATTGAAAACACTATACAATAATTCATACCTAAGTAAAGTTCGAATATTTATCGTCATACAAAAATCATTATTTTTTGGATAAAAATGCAAAAGAAAATTTATTGCTCAGCAACCATATTACACTGTGTCGAGATGGGGTCTCTTACATCAATTGTTGTAGCAAACATAGAAGTAACAATACTCACTATAGACAGCTTCAGTTCAGACTTAGCGCAACTTACCCTGGTCACAGCTTTTGCCCTCAACGGCCCCCTATATAATATGTGTGTGAGTTTAACAGTATATTTTGATCATTTTAGCATTTTTACCATGTTTAAAACTTTAACTTTGTACTTTACATGCATCTATGTCTAGGGATGTTATGCGTTTTAAAATCACAGGATTTTGTTTTTGTAAAATTGTGAAGTTTTTCTTGTATTTGTGAAGATTTTAGTCATAATTTTATGAATTTTAAATTATCGATGTATTCAGGTTCTATTATTTACATATAAAAAAACAAAATAATATGTTCTTTGATGAGTTCAACTGTTTATTTACAGGTCAGATTTTGATGATTAAATTCGAATGATCCTGTTTGGGGATAAAATGTTTTGTGAAGGGTCCGGTTTGGGTATAAAACATTTTGTGAAGGGTCCTTTAAAAGACCTAAACTTTTCCTAAACATATCCCTGATATAGATATACATTTATGCATTTTATTTTATACACAATCAAATACATCTAGTTTAATTCCAACCTTATTCTTATTATTTTTTATGTTAATTATGTTTCAAAACAGAGAGCAAAATATCAATCGCACGTTCCTAATCTAGTTACCTGTTAACACTGCCGTTCTGGGAAATTTCCTGAAAACGTTTAAGGAAAATTCGTCCTTGACCAGAACATTTAAATGTCAATGGTCATTGAACTTTACTTCACTGGACCACGTCCAGTCCAGATGATGGGCGGTTCCATTGCACCTCTGGTCATTTGGATGTGAGTTCAAAAAACTCAAAAGTGAATGCTTCGCTAGAACAAAAGTGGGTTATAATTAAAAAGCTTTTTTATCTGTCGACGAAGATTAATTCTGCATGTTTGGAATTTCACTGGCTGCATCTTTTTCTTCCTGGAATATGGGTTAGATCATATTTGGGGGAGAAAACGAAACGGTAAATTGGAAGGGAAAAATATTATTAGGAATAGTTTTAAATCCTGTGGGTGTTACCATTTGTAAATTCAAAGTTGGTAAAAATTTTAATATGTAAATGATTCCTTCATCCATAATTCATATTTGTTGGAGCATGGATGCAATTTCCAGCCAAGTAATATGTCTCACACTCGTACTTGATAATTTGATGATAAAATGGCATAGGATAGATGGAATTGATAAGATAATTCACGGAGATTAGGATTACTCAACGCAGATCTGGACAATTCAGAGAACGTTTTGAAGACGTATTCGATGCCACCAGAAGAAGAACAAGAAAGAAAAATCGTGCATTAAGCTTAAATTAGAAAGTACTTTCCAGAACTTTCAGAATGCTTTTTAAAAACATCGCCACTTATTGAGGCATAGAAGATAACCAAGTAAACATTTTAGAAAGCGCATAGAACATTTGAAAACCAGATTTAAACAGTTACTGCAAATAGTCGAAAAGGTACTCCGATTCTTTTATACAGCTTTGTATATGATCTATAGATTTGCGTATTTTTTACAAAGTATGTTAAAATTTAGTTTAGTTCCGAAAGACGGAAAAGTACTTTACTTGAATTCTATTGTATAGCACTGCATATTACCTACAGATTTTTGCACATACCACATATCAAACAGAGATCTAATTCAGGCAGAAACGCGATAAAAACTACTGAAATCACACTTCCAGCAATTACTAAACTATAGACAAACATTTATCCTTTTTTTCATGTATATGCTACAAACATACATAATGTAATCGAGCAATAAGATGCATAACTTAAAAATAAATAAATAAATAAATAAAAACCTTTAAATAATTTACACGGTACATCCATCTGTTTGTCGGTCTGTTCACATTTAATAGCGAAAACTACCATGCTGAATGATTTGAAATTAAATATATAAAATCGTTGCAAAATTTGTTGCATCATTTCAAATTTTATGAAAATCTAGTCACAACTTAATAAAAGTTTTCTCCAATCTATCAAATCTTATCATTTTTCAATAATTCAGTAATATCCCATTTTAGATATTGATTCTAGGTTGCAATGGTGATTATTCCCCATTTAAGAGGTAGTAATATTGTATCTGTATAACTGAATTTAATATATGAAATCGTTATAATTTTTGTATACATACATTTTTGCATAGGAGTGCAGTAACTCTTACACCTAGATCTGAGTATATTTTAAACTTCGTTATGGTAAGAACGCACCACATTTGATAGGTTTGAAGTGCAATTTTTGACTTGTTTATTCATTTATAAATTTATGTGATTTGAAAACTTTCGATTGCTGTATATATATGTTTCGATTGCTAATATAAAGTTAAATTATACGCAAAGTGTGGTAAAAAGCAGTCATTAGAAGAACTGACATTGGTGCGTCTTATCTGCAGATTTGCTAGTTATATGATATTAATATATATAATGTAAAATTTCTGTTAGAATTAATTAAAAAAATTACTGTTTTTGTAACCGGGATTGGATTCTTAAATGCTAATAATAAAGGGGTATTATACACTATAGTTAGTTATATGTAAACTTTGAAAGTTAGCATTTTAATATGAGCTGCTTGGATGGATAAGTTTGAAACTGTATACCATGCCTTTCTTTCTTCTTACTATTTTTAGCTCACAGGCTATCATAGCCTGAGAGATTATGTGCCCGTCCGTTCTGTATGTACGTTCGTATGTTCGTATGTTCGTGCGTAACGCGATAACTCATGATAAAAATATCGGATCCACTTGAAATTTTGTATATAGGTATATCCTGATAAGGCGCTTCCCTGATTAGTTTTTGGAGTTCATTCGATATGTATAAGAGGGGGAACGGGGGGTTCATGCCCCTCCCCTTAATTGATATAAATGAGATTTTCATGCAGAATTAACAGTTTTCATTTAAAATTTAGATATAGGATCATTCTGATGAGGCGAGTCCGTGACTGTTATTAGGTGTTCATTGAATAAGTATAAACAGGGGGAACGGGGGGGCTCATGCCCCCCCCCTTAATTGATATAAACGGGATTTTCATGCAGAATTAACAGTTTTCGTTCAAAATTTAGATATAGGATCATTCTGATGAGGTGATTCCGTGACTGTTATTAGGTGTTCATTGAATAAGTATAAACAGGGGGAACGGGGGGCTCATGCCCCCCCCCCCCCTTTATTGATATAAACGGGATTTTCATGCAGAATTAACAGTTTCCGTTCAAAATTTAGATATAGGATCATTCTAATGAGGCGATACCGTGGCTGTTATTAGGTGTTCATTGAATAAGTATAAACAGGGGGAACGGGGGCTCATGCCCCTCCCCTTAATTGATATAAACGGGATTTTCATGCAGAATTAACAGTTTTCGTTCAAAATTTAGATATAAGATCATTCTGATGAGGCGAGTCCGTGGCTGTTATTAGGTGTTTATTGAATAAGTATAAACAGGGGAAACGGGGGTTCTAATGCCCCTCCCCTTAACTTGTATAAATGGATTTTTCAATCAGAATTGTCAGATTTCGTTCAAATCTCTGAATAGTTTTGGAAGTTTAATGGTTAAGTATAAAAGAAGGGAATAACTCCTCTTAAATTATATAAATGCTAGATGGGTTTTTATTAAGAATTATCCGATTTGCTCTGAATTTTGGATATAGATTTTTTAATATGATAAAGCATGTACTTGATAGTTTAGGAGGTTCAATGATTAAGTATAAAAAAGGAGAAAGGGGAGAGCTGTTTCCCCTTCTTAATTTTTTTTCGAACGGAATTAACGAAAATACAAGGCTGTAATGAACAATTAGTATGCGTAGCCTGTGAGCTCAATGCCATCAGTTTAACTGGGCAATATTCTTTTTATTTATTAAAAATCGTGCCAGAATAGTAAATGTTTTCTGAAAAATATTTTCCGAACAGCAAAATTCTTTTATATCTTTGACACAAAGAGCTAAAACTTTTTCTTCGTTTAGGTGCAAATGTCGTAATTACTTTTTCCATTATTTCTTTTTCCGGAAAATAACTCTTAAAAGTGTGTCATTTCGCACAATAAATTTTCCCTTTCCCCTATTATCAGTTATTTTCCCCCTTAAAGAAAAGAGCATTTTTATCGATTTTCATATCGAACTTCTTTCCTTAAAAGCTTCGAACTATTATTCTGTGGTTCAACCTTTTTTGTGTGACATTGAAATATTTTTTATTCTCAGAAATAATTTAACAAATAATATAGACGACAACTTTTTTTTTCTTTGTAGCTAAGCAAGGACACGTGAACTTTTCCCTTTCTATATCTCTTCATGTTGTTGAATTATATATCTCAGAGAATAGGAAATGAACCTTCGATTTAAAAAAAAAAAAAAAAAAAAAAAAGAAAGAAAAAAAAGAATTAATGTAAACACATAATAAAATAACAATTATAAATTATTATCTCTGAAAAAAAAAAGGAAAATATACTGGCATCAAAGTTGCCGTAATTTTCCTTTTTTGAGATAAAATTTGGCATTATTTAATATGAAAATTTTTAACAATTATATACAGGGTGTCTATTCTCAGGAGCGCCCAATGTTACTAATTTCTAAACCATGAGTCCTAGACATATTGTCCCAATCACAAAAATGTTTTTAATGAGATAAAAAAATATTTTAATAGTCGTTCTTATCAATAAAAATAATATTTTTTAAAAAGTTCTGAAATTTAAATTTTTAAAGTCTCTCGGCCTTATAAAAGATATTTAGTAAAATATTTCTATTACACTAATAAGTAAGGGGAAAAAGTCCTATTTATTGACCACTAAAACTGACCAAAAGTTATGAAACTTTGAACAGTATGGCTTGTAACAATTTTCTGTATATGAACACAGATGAGATTAAGTTATGCTTCGAAGTATCGTACGCAAAGTATTAGAAGGATTTATTTATTATTATACATTTGTGCATTGCAGCCGAAAGAAATTCGGGTTTCGAGCAAGTTTTAAACAAAATTTAATTTGTATTTAATTAAATTTTATAGTAGTCAGTCCATTAGCATTTAAAAACATGTATCATTTTGTAACGAATTCATATACAGTTGATTTTCATCAGTTCATTTAAGAAAAGTACTCTTATTGTTATTTTATATTTTTAATGCAAGTAGCAAATTTTTCTTTAATATATCACACTGAAAATAAATGTCAAATTTATATTCTAATTTAATTTTATTCTCAACTATTATTATTTTTTTATATAGATAATTGACAATTATTTATATTTTTAATAAATTTGTGAATGACTAATATTTCGCAACAAAAAAGATGCTTTAACTTTAAACCTTTGCGACGCAGGCCAAATTCATTGATTAAGTAGTGAAATTAATGATTGAGACCGGAATTTAAAAGCGACTTTATTTGTAAATAAGAAAAAGCTATATATTTCACGCATTCAATAAACCGTAATTTTTTTTAAACTAAAATTCCGGTGCTAATGTGGCGTTTGGGAATTAAAATTAAGTGGTTTCATAGATATACCACTGCGTCGCAAGGGGTTAAATAGCTATTATGCCGTCAATTTTAATTGCATAAGAATGGGGATCTTTTTGCGTTACTTCTTAGTGTAATTGGATATTTTTTGCTAAATATTTTTGTCTTATTTGTTAGAGTAAAGGTAAAAAATTACTAAATATCACTTATAGGACCAGGCGACCGTATTAAAATTTAATTTTTGTAATTTTTTAGCAAAATTTCTTTTGACCTAAATCGTTTAAAAAATACTTCTTTACCTTTTTAAAGCATTTTTGCAACTGGAAATATATGTCTATGACTAACGGTTTAGAAATTAGCCATTGGCCAACGTTGAGAGTGGACACCCTGTTTAGTGTGCTCTATAATATTTCTATAATATCCAAACATTGTTCGTGGAATTTAGATTTGGACCAATGGCTGGCCAAAAAAGTTCAAGAGTTTCCTTTATCTCCAAACCAGTTTTTTGTGTCTTTTTTTTTTTTTTTTTTGAGTGAATTTAGGCATTGTCTTGTTGCAAATTTCGTAAAAGTGGGTAACTTTTTCACCCAGGTTCAACAGATATCATTCTTACATGCAAATAGAGGTATGTCAATTTTGTTTAACTGTCTACAAAAGCAATTATAATTTTACCTACCGAGAAAAAATTAGCCAAGCCATTAGGAAGCTTCCACCTAATTAATGCGTAGAAAATATGACTTGTTCATTTTGACGGCCATCCAGATATGGATGGATACCTTTTAGAATATCGAAATTAAACTTCTTTTCAGCATTGAAGATAATTTTAAACGAATTCGTCTGCTGCTTCACCTGTTTCTCTGCAAACAGAAAGTGTGCTTTTTTACTGCTCGATGTTAGACGCGAACATCGATGTGGTTTCACATTTTAAGGAACTCCTGACATTTTTGTTGTTCTTCGTACGGTCGAAACTGATGAAGGCAAATTCTTTCAAATTCTTTTGCTGTCATTATTTTGCTTGAAACTTTGCAAATAATTAAATTTTTGGATCGTTTTGAAAGATTTTTTTTTTTTTTACCTCTGTGTGGATTTTGAAGTTACACAAATAGTTGCGTTCTATAAAGAAATTAAAATTGGCACGCTTTGAAAGTTTAATTTCATCAGAAATTCTTTGAAATTGCACTTCGATGTTGTTATAATCTAAAATTTGTCCTCTTTCGAAGTCAAAAAGCATTTTGATTCACCCTGTTATTTAAATGTTTTGCAAACTAAACAAATACGTAAAAAAAAAAAAAAAAAAAAAAAAAAAATCACTTTAATTTGTTTTTAGATGATATGCGAAAATATCCGCCAATCACATTCCGCGGTTAGTATCGACTGCGTTCTTATCATTTTGCTCCTGTGTAAATTTAGAAAAATAACATAGTTAAAAAATGATTTAAAAATATAGACAATTTTTGTAATCGATTACTTTAATATTAATTGGAATACCAAATACTTAATTTAAACACGGAAGTTACACTTTTGCATGGCAAACGCAACCTTATTTTTTTGTTTTTGTATCGCTCCGATCATTTTGCCTCCCGCTATACATACTTTCACATCTACATCTAGACATTTGCTCTAACACATTTACATTTTTAAATGCATGCGTGTAAATAAACTTCCAAAAGCGACCATCAAATTAAAAACTATATTTGTTAAGTTGATCTAATATTCTCAAAATAAATAAAAATTCAGTATTTCGAAATGTGTAGTGATCAGGACTATGCCACAGGCGACTACTTTTTAATTCTAACTAACACTACTTTCTGCAAACAAAAACTCTTATCACATTCTTCGTCAACATTTGCAAGAGAAATCTATTTCCAAAATTATTTTATTGAAATACTGGTGGAAACAGAAAATAAAAACTGATTACTAAACTATAAAAGTGACTCTGAAACGTTTCCGTAAATGATGGGAGGCTGATAAAATGTATTTTTATACGTTATTCTTTGAATTCCGAAAATAAATAGTTTTCGGAGGTTTTTAAAGATACAGGAACGCTTTTTGTTACATTCGGTGACTTACTTGTAAGAGTTTATTATTTTCGTTCTTGATTATAATAACCTGTAACAATCCTGTAATCTTGATTATAAACCTGTAACAATCCTGCGTCAGTAGCACGATGCGGTTTTCTCAAAAGTGCACAGAAAAAACTTATCTACTGGGTCTTATCTGCTGGAAACCCTGTATATATTGAATGCAGTCATACGGAAGTTATTCCATCTCAAATAAAACATCCGTCATCACCATGGCTAGAAATATGATTGAATCGATTACATATGATTAGATTTCATAAAATGAAAATAATTTCCGTTAATATCTTTCTAAGTTGTGATTCGATTTTTATAAAATACTAGCAGTTACCCGTGACTTCGTTCACTTAACATTTAAAGAAGAAATAATTGGTCAATCAAGCAAAAAATTTCGATGATGTAAAGCATGTGTAATTAACTTTTTATCGCGAATTTATGGTAAAAAACTTCTGATAATCCCTATTTACTAATTTGTTTGCTGGTTAAAATTTTCCTTTCAGCGATTAATACTAATAGATAGAAACATTCTTGAATTCTTTTGTTCAGCCCTGTAGTTTTCCAAGTGCCTTTAATACACGAAAGTGTCTTTCTAAAATTTAGTTCAAACAAAAATACTTCTTATTACTACCTAAATTACATTTTCAGAAATTATCATCCGAAGACAACCTTGTATCCAGTTCTTTGCGGGACCCTGTATATCATTTTATATATATACTACAAACATTTCTTAGTTTACTAAATGCAGTTCAAAATAAAAATGCATATTTTATTTAAAAACCACCTTTAAGTAAATTACGCTCATATTCAGTAACCTTTCCGAGATCTTTTGTGTAGCCCTGTATATCTAAATTTAACAATTTATACTATTACCATTTATACTCTCCATTTAATATGCATACATTTAGCGAAACTTAAAAGCACATATCATAATTCAAAATGCATTTCATCCATGCAACAGTCATCATCCATCATATACAGTTCTTCGAATAGAATATATAACATTTGAAATCTTTTGTGTGTCCCTGTAAATGCTATGCACTTCGTATTATGCATGAAATAACTCACATTAAGCCTCAGCAACGTATATCAATTTTTATTATACATGAAATCGTTTACCATAATTAAAATATGTCGGAAACTGTTCCTCCCTTTATTCTTATGCAATGGAATTCTTCTGTGTAACCCTGTAAATGAATAATAAGTGTTTTTTTCACTACATACTTTACAAAATGCATATTTTAGTGCACTTTGTAAATGCATGTAAATTTGAATATGTTTCACAGGGTATAACATCGTTAAATTTAATTAAAACGATTTTCCCCATAATGCCGTAATGTAAGGAAATTTTTTGACAATCCCTGTAAATAAACTAATCATGGTAGAAACTTTATTTTCAATAGGTATTCGTGCTAGGTAAACGTTAAGAACTTCCAAAAATTTCATGGAAATCGGAGTATATTTACGAAACTTAGAAAGCGACCAGACAGACAAACCGAAAGCATAATAACTTTTCAACTTTGTTCGAAAGTGTTAAAAAATCGAGCCAAAAATATATTTATCAGTAGTTTTATTTTCCGCCTTTTCCCCACAAAAATTTCTTCCATTGATAATTATGAATTTTGAATAAAAAATATTCATTTGTATGTATCTTATAACTTATTAATTAATATAAGTAAAGTAAAAAATATTTCTGATTCATTTTAAATATGACGTCATTATTTATCTCGCTCCATTAGCTACTGATATTCATACCCCTTATATTTTTAACGACTGCTATAAAGTACCTGTTTTATTTCAATTATGACGTCACATTTTCATAAGTGAACCATTTTATTAAAAATATAATTCTTTTTCATTCTTTTTACTTTTAATTTATGTCGCCATATTTTACAAAAAAATTCCCATTAACTAAACAAATATCCTTGTTAAATATATTATAAAAAATACACCTTTTATTTTTATTTCAAACATGACGTCATATTTATTTTCTTTTAAATAATTTTATTACAGTTTTTCTCGTGGAAGTTTTTTTTTTATTAAAAATTCATTGCCGCTGAAAAATTATTATTCCAATTTTTTATTTTCTTGGCAACAGGAAAGGAAAATGGTTAAATTTTATCTGAAAAATGCCTATTGATTTTGTATGAAAAATAATTAAATTTTGAATTATTAAGGAAAATATTTGAATAAAATAAATAAAAACTAGCCTATGTTCATTCCATTCCTATAATCTATCCATATGCAAAGATTCAAAGACATTAATCCATCCGTTTTGAAGCCAAGTTCATTCCAATTTTTCGGACACACTTTCACATTTATAATATATATAAGGATGAAATGACTCGACACAAATCTGTAACGATTTTCTAAATTCAGTTTCAAACTATTTGGTTGAAAAGTTTTTGTACTGTTACTGTTATATGCAGACAGAGGGACGTACCAGATGAACACTATAGGTGCTAAGTATTTATATAATTACGAGAGCATCTAAAAATAACGATCACTTTGTCGCTAAAAAGGTTCTTAAAGAACTAAAAATATTAAAATTGTCATAATCAGACTTAAAAAATTAATTTTGACATAATATTCTTTAGTTAATTATGTTTTTAATAAACCAACATGAAACAAACCGAATGTAAGACTTTATGTATGCACGTCTTAAAAAAATTATTCAATAAAGTATAAAAGAAATATGCGGGATCAATATAGACTTCAGCATTGAATTGTTGATTTGATGAAAAAAGAAAGAAAAAAAATCCAGACACACGGAATTTAACGATCTAGCCTATTGCACGCACGAAACAAAAACTGTAGCGTACTTCATTATATGCCACACATGAAACTGTCTCGTCTCACCGTTGAGAGATTCTTGTTGAGAACAGTCATTTAATGGAATTCTATAATGGAATAAAGACATGTGCGTGGGCTAACTTACAAAAGAGAAAGTTTTCATATGTTTCCTGAAGCACAGAAAAGAAAAGAAAATTTCCCTATTTAAAATTTATGCTAAAATCATTAATGGAAAACGTTTCTAAAGAATATATTTTGATTTTTTTTTCTTTTTTGACGATGAAATTAAATCAGATTCGAATAATTCATACATTTTTAGAAATTTCCAATAAAAGTGTAATTTTTATGGGGCGGGGAAATATTTATATTTTAGACAATATATCAAGTATAACAGTATGCTATTTTTAATTCGTGGCTATCGTAATTCTAGCTTAAGATAGGATTATGATATAGAAGGGCTTCTGTTTTCACAATAGCAGGAAACACAGTAGTTGCAGTGTAGTTGGAAAGTTAGCAATATAGTTTCAGCTACTTTGTTTATAGTAATCACGCTCTATCATAATTATTTTTCGATTTCTTTGAATTTTAAATATGATATTAAGTTTTATAACAACTTGTTCTCCTTTGAAAATGTATCCAAGCATTACTACGCCTCCAAACCTAAGCAAATCACTACGACATTTAACTTTACCAATAGTATCTGAGTTAAGTATGAGCTTGAATTTTGCTGATGATATATTTATATTCTACATTATAAATAGGTGAAATAATTGATAAACGTCTATTTCCACGGAACTTTATTAAATTTAATGTCTCTTTACTAGCTGATGTTTTAATTCTAGTAACTACAAATATTACTCAAGTTAATGATAAATTACTCACTTCATCTCTATAAAATATTTTATTAACTGTAGATTTTCACTGTATATTTCGAATGATTGCTTGGAGAGAATGATTGCTTGCCAAAAGTCATTAATGAAACATTTCAACCCTTACTTATGTTGGCGACAAGAAATTATTGATCATCAAGATTGTGTTCTAAGGGGAATTAGAGTAACAATTTCCAGATGTCTCCAAAAAAGAGGCTCTTTACCTATTCCATAAGGACATTCTGGCACAGAGGGCTGTGTTTTGAGGCCAAAACCGGACCCCAACTCTTAAGTCATAATTTTTTTGCCAAGAAAATCAGAGATTCTCATCCAAGGCTTCCATTTATACGTGGGATTTGACTCAAAAGTCTTGACCCCGGTTACATGTTAATTTTGCCGGCAATGTATGTCAAAAGTTTAAGTACAATAGCAATTTTAAAATAAAACTTTAAATATTAACTTTATTTCAATATCCGTTTTTTTTTTCAAATTAACGAGTTAATTAAGGATAGAACAAAAATAACCGTATCAAAAGTTTAAGCACAAAATCGTTTTTATGCAAATTTTACAATCTGACGTAGGCGGTTGCGCACGCAAACAGTTTCTGGGTGTATAAGAAGCAGTCAGTTGTTTTTGAGTTAGTGCAAAATGCCTCAGTCAAAAAAAAAAAAAAAAAAAAAAAAAATCAGAAGAGAGGTGATAAAAATCTGGAGTATGAGAGTAAAATGTAAGTCTGTTTTTGAAATTGCAAGTGCATTATAAAAAATAAATTGAAGTATTCATCGAATTTCGGCTCGTGGTAATGATTTCAAACGAAAATTTCGTTCAGGAAGGCCGCGAGTGACTAGTTTGCGCGAAGATAGCCCGCATCAGAAATTCGGCTTCAACTGGTAATTACTCCCTTTCGCAAATAAAATATGCAGTTAGAGGACAAATATTGAAAAAAACTGTTCACAGAAGAGTTTTGGAATTCAAATACATCAAATACCATAAAATGGTTCAATTACCATGTCTCAAACGACACCATAAAGAAGCTAGATTACAATGGGCCAAAGAGCATATGGCATTTGGTGTAAAGTGGCTGAATATCATATTCAGGGATGAAAAAAGTGGAACCTCGATGGCCCTGATGGGTTTAAGTACTATTGGCATGATCTCCGCAAAGAACCTAGGGGTGTATTTAGCCGACAACATAATGGTGGCTCTGTAATGGTATGGGGGGCTATTTCTTTCAATGGTCAGACATCTCTAGCATTCATCAGTGGTCGTGAAAACCACCAAGAGACACTTACCAATCATTTGTTTCCCATTGAAGAGGTTTTGTGGGGAGAAAAATGATCATTTTAACATGATAATGCTTCGATCCATACCTTAAATTCAACTTCATCGTGGCTTAAGTAGAAAAAAGTGTCTGTTTTGAAATGGCTGGCAAAATTAGTCCTGATTTAAATCCTGTAGAAAATATGTGGGGTATTATCACTCATGCAGTTTATCCAAATGGAAAGCAGTATTCTTCACTTAAATATTTGAAAGAGGCCATTGCGAACGCTTGGTTTAAAATTGAACCAGAAACAATACAGAACCTCGTTTTATCGATAGAAGACCGTATATTTAAAGTAATACAGCAGAAAGGAGCAATAATCAAATATTAATTTTATTATTCTTTTTCTGATAAGACTAAAAAACTACTGTGCTTAAACTTTTGACACAGTCATTTTTGTTGCTTTGATAAATTTTATAGCATAAATCTGTTAAAACTACAATTTGTAGGTTATGTGAAAAGGAAAGTAACTTTCACTCATTAATAAAATTTTATTTTGAAATTTTATTTTGAAATTTTCTGTTGTGCTTAAACTTTTGACACGCACTATAGTAACTTGAGTCATATTTCAAATGGCTGGAAGTTTGATCGGTCTTTTAAATCTTTATTTCAGTTTCAATTAACAAATTTCGTTTCTTATTCATTTATTCGTTGATTATTAAATGCTATAAATCCCAAAAATTCAAGCTTTCAAAATAAAATTAGATAAATGAGTACTACTTTGTTATCCCGTTGACCGATTTCGCCAAATTATACAAATCGCCAAACTAATAGCCAAATTATTCACATTGACGTAATTTTTATTTTAAGTAATGAAAAAATAATTAGTAGAATATTAATAAAAATACAAATAAAAAGTCGAAATAAAAATCCCTTAATGACGTTTTAAACACGTGTATCGTATTTAATGTCATTGAATTGACATTCACGATCATCCGAAATTGGCATTTAATCTTATTATTTGGCGATAGTCTTTTGGTCGACGGAATAACAGAGTAGTACCGATAAATGTTTATTGCCTCCTATCGTATTCGTCAAATAGAGAAGAAGAGAGCATGGTAACTAATTTCCAAACAAGTAATGAAGTATATATTATAGTTGCTAACAGATGAAATGTCCGTATAGACAGATTCTTTTGTTTCACAACTTACCGTAACATGGACTTATACTGTCAGCTCACCTCCTCATGGACAGATGTTTAAATTTTCTCCATCCAAATTTTAATAAAGCTACGGCAATTAAAATAGCAATTAAAATTAACTCAGAGTCCCACGAACATATCGCTCACCAGCAAGAAAAGTGACACATCTCGCAAAAATTCATTTTGCGTTTCTCCCCCCCCCCCCCCCTCTAACAAGTCAATCGTAGCTATTGTTGCTATACAAACAGTTTCCTAAGTATAATTATGCACAAAATCACTTTATTACGCCATATGTCCATTTGTGACTACAGAAAAAGTGTGGAATGTGTGGAAAGGTAAGATTATCAAACCCTCCAAATCTCATCCCATGTCTTCATTCTTAAAGGTTTTATGCGTTTATGCCTTTTTTTATTCCTACATGCAGAGCTAAGACATATAATTTCATGCTACAGTAAAACCATGCAAATTTTCTTTTGCCACTGCTGTGAAATTTACTTTTGTCGAGATGTGTCACTTTTCTTCAGATAAGTGATATGACTTCCTCTGCTGATTGTCATCCTGCATAGTCAACACCCCCTATAGTCAAGGCCTCCGCAGCGAATTCCAGAAGTTTCAATATGGCTGTCCCTACAGTCCGAAGGTCCGACTCCCCTTTTACCGGTGACCTTAGTCAGTGTGCGTGAGTCCAGTGCTAAATAGTACGGCATGTTTTAATCTGACGTTTCGCCATTTTCTATTTTAAGTAGTTTGTTTTGCGTTGTACAAAATTTGGATATTATAAAGACTAAAAGTAAGTGTTATCTCTTTTTCCTTATATCATTGTTTTAACAAAGCTTTAAAGATAATTTCTGTTAAACACACTTGTAAGATTAGTGATTACTGATTTAGTTTTCAAGCTATATGTATTGCAACAGTGGTTTTCAAATCATTTACATCTATGGTGAATTAGTATTTTGTTTAAAATAATTATAAAAAAAATATAATTTTGCTTCTCATCTGAATTTTTATCCTGTTGATTTTAACTTTCAGTATTTCCTCACGGGATTTTGTTATTATTTATATGTAATATATCTTTATCAGAAAATTACTGCCCTTTAGCAATTGTTTATTTCTTTGTTTATTAAGTATTTTTCTAAATTCCAGTTTATTAGTTTGAATCCGAATTTACTTATTAAATTATATAATTTTTCTCGCTATCAGTTTAAAAATAGTTTACTATAAGTAATCTGGGTGCGCTGTTTAAATTAATTCATAAAATATTCAAAGAGTTTGTTTATTGCTATTACAGCTTTCATTAGCGTATTAATTAGCTTCAGCTGTTAAATTGCTTTTGATATTTTGACAATTATCTTTTCCTTCTTTCTACTATACTTTTCTATACTCTTAATTTGAAAGTTATTTTTATGGAAACAGATTTTTTTTTTCTTTAATATTAGTAGATATTTTTTAGTAATAATAATAATAGTAATTTAAAACTAATTTATAAATTGATAAAGAACAGACACTTTTTTTAATAATAATAATAATAGTAAAGTATAATAATAATAGCAATTTAAAGATAATTTATAGATTGATAAGGAATAGATTTTTGTTCTTTAATAATAATTTATAATAATAATAATTTTAAAATAATTTATAGATTGATACTGAACACATTTTTTCCTTAATAATAATAATTCTTTAAAATGTATACTTTAATAATTTATAGATTGGCAATTGACAGATTTTTTTCAATAATAACTTATAATAATAATTGTAATTTAAAAATAATTTATAAATTAATAAGGAACAGATGCTTTCTTTAATAATAATAATAATAGTAATGTATAATAACAATAGCAATTTAAAGACAATTTATAGATTGATAAGGAATAGATTTTTTTTCTTTAATAATAATTTATAATAATAATCTTAAAATAATTTATGGATTTATACTGAACACATTTTTTTCCTTGATAATAATAATACTTTAAAATTTATACTTTAATAATTTATAGATTGGCAATTGACAGGTTTTTTTCAATAATTTATAATAATAATTGTAATTTAAAAATAAATTATAAATTAATAAGGAACAGATGCTTTCTTTAATAATAATAATAATGTATAATGATAATAGCAATTCAAAGATAATTTATAGATTGATAAGGAATAGATTTTTTTTTCTTTAATAATAATTTATAATAATTATAATTTTAAAATAATTTATAGATTGATACTGAACACATTTTTTTCCTTAATAATAATAATACTTTAAAATTTATACTTTAATAATTTATAGATTGGCAATTGACAGATTTTTTTCAATAATATTAATAGTAATAATTTATAATAATAATTGTAATTTAAAAATAATTTATAAATTAATAAGGAACAGATGCTTTCTTTAATAATAATAATAATTTAGAATAGTAATATTAATTTAAAAATAATTTATAAATTGATAAGTTGTTGCATCTTTTTTTTTTCTTTGTTCCAATGCCACTTGATATTATATTTAATATTAATTTATAAGATTAAACAATCTTATAAGGAAATACTGAATAATAAAAAAGTTAAAGCTAGAAAGCAAATAAAATGTACCTTATTTATTTATTATTATTTGTTTTGATTTAATAAAAAACATTTTATATCTTACATATGTATAACAGAAATTATTACATAATAATGATATTAAGACAATGACATAAGTAAATGAGATAACACTTAGCATTCTGTCTTTAAATAATTCTCATCAAATAAGAAAAAAGTAAACAAATAAGACACATGGGAGTGAGTGTGAAAAGTGTGTGTGTGTGTGTGTGGGGGGGTGTATTTGAAATGAAAAAACTCTTCTCACACAACATATTATTTAGTACATTTTTTTCCCAAATCTTTTTTTTTTTTTTTTTTTTTTTTTTTTTTTTTTTTTTTTAATCAAGTCATCAAATTCCAGTCATGTAAACGAATTTAGCTTCAGGATTATGAAGCTAATTTAAAATATAAATTTTAATATATTTTTTAGAAAAAATGATGTATTGTTACAATTTTAGCCTTAAGTTTTTTTGATGAGTTTTTTTTTTCTCTTTTCTTTCTATTATTTTCATTCTTTCTTTTCTTCGATGTATAAGTTCATTTGATGCTTTAATATAGATTTTTTTTTATCCTACTTATTTAAAATAGTGTGATATTGATAATGTAAAAGAAATATTCTATTTCTAAATTAAATCACATCTATTTAAAAATCCAAAGCTCAAATCTAATGCAGTTTTGCCTCTTTTAAAAATTTGTATTTTAAGTCCTTTTTAGTATATTTTTTAAACAATAAGTAACCCTCTTAAATTACAACTTATATTTATAGGAAATGACAATTATTTACTTGATTACACATTCAATTAACTGAAAAAGTAAACACTATTGCTAAAAATTTTGAAAATTACAAGAAATGCAACTTTGTGTGAGCTTGTGTAAATTCATATTATGGACGTGGGAAGTCGGACATCGCGATCGGCCATTTTGAAACGGTGTGAAGGCCTTGACTATAGGGGGTGTTGGCATAGTACTCGAAATTATTCTCCAGGTTACCTGCACTAAAATTGCATAGACTATTATAGGATTTATTTCGTATAAATCCAAGGACTCCGATTGAACTATTGTACAGAGATGTATGGATGAAATCCGAAGTGAACTTTGCGAAAACAATTTTTTTCTAGATAATTCGTGATCAAGTCAAAGTTCGCATTTCAGATCTCGTAAATGATACATCCAAAATCCGATAGATGTTTTCACCCAAGATCCAATAGATGTTTCTTTCCAAGATATGATAGATGTTTCCATCGAAATAGGGGCCTCGATAAGGTGGGGTGGAGCTCCGCCCCAAACATTCGCGAATTCTGTTACACTTAGCAAATTTACAAACTTAATTGGCTAATTTCTTTATGACTTTAATAAGAACTACGATACATTATTTCTCATAGAGATGGTAAAAATCGAACCTAACGAACCTAACGAACGGTTACGAACCTAATTGGAAATATTATTAAACTTTTCACAAATAAGATCTATATTGTGCTTTTTAATTGTGGTAACTTGGCAAAATTATGAAACTGGCTGGGAAAATTATAAAACTGGTTGGAAGAAAATTTAACAATTTTTTGTTAATTTTTCTTTTTTTTTTTAATTAAATATCTATAATACATATTCAAATTCTAGTATATTTGGCAAAATTGCAAAACTAATTGGCAAAATCCCTTAAAAAAATAAATAAACTATAAATTAGCAAACTTGGCAAAATTACAAATTTAATTGGCAAATTTGTTTACGACTTTAATGAGAACAATACATTTTTTTTATTTTTCATAGACTTGGCAAAATTAGCAAATCTAATTGGGAATATTAAGTTGCTATCAGATTCACCACCATTTCGTAAGACTTTTGAGTCAACACTTGATTTCCTCCAACTTTTCGCGAAATGTCGTCCTAAAATCCAGTGTGATAGCAAACAGAAATGTTCCCCCAACATTTTTCCGCTGTTCCAAAAAAGTCTCTCTTGTCAAGACATTTCATCCAACATCGAACATTTCAACGAATCAGAGTTAAGCGATTTGATATGAGTAGGCGATAAATATTAACGCCTGGTACTAGTAGAAACTGGTTTTCCGGCTTTTCCTCTAACTTTTTTCAAAGACAATTGTAACCTTTTTCTCTCTTTGAACGGGAAAATGTTGGGTTGGGGTTAAAATCGGCTGAAAAGTTTGTCTCGCCAAAAGTCCGTGAATTTGATAACAGCTTTAGTAAGCTTTTTACAGATAAGATCTATGGTACATTTTCTAATTGTGGTAAGCTGGCAAAATTTTAAAACTGTTTGGCAAGCTTGTTAAAGTTTCTCTTCTTTTAATAAAATCTATGATACATTTTGCAATTCTGGTATATTTGGCAAAATTACAAAACTAATTGGCAAAATTATTTTTAAAAAAATTAAACATTAAATTATAGAACAATGTTACACTTAGCAAAGTTACAAACTTAATTGGAATATTTGTTTACGACTTTAATGAGAACAATACATTTTTTATTTCTCATAGAGTTGGCAAAATTTATAAATCTAATTGGGAATATTAGTAAACTTTTTACAAATAAGATATATATTATTAAAAGATTGAATAATATAAACTAAGATAGACTTGAATACATTTTTAAAAAATAAATAAAATTTATGTACGAAAAATGAAACACTAAAAAATATTTAAAAATACAAGAGTAATCGTTTCACCAAGCTACACGCAAGTCCTCATCAATAGTTTTTTAAATTCAGACTTTAAATGTATGTGTATTGCAAAAAGATCTGTATTGCATTTTCTAATTGTGGTATGTTGGCAATATTTTAGAAAATTGGCGAGAATTATTTATTTTTGGCAAATTATGAAATTTGGCTTGGTAATTTAAAGTTCTTCCCCTCCCAATAAATAAATAAATAAAAATAAAATGTCTTAGCGATGGCCTTGCATCGAAGGTCCGATGGAATTTTCCCTCCGAGATACGATAGATATTTTCTTCCAAGATATGATACATGTTTCCATCTAAGATGAAATAGATGTTTCCAGATACGATAGATGTCTTCTTCCAAGATATGATCAATATTTCCATCTAAGATCCAACGGAATTTTCCTCTAAGATATGATAGATGTTTCTATTTGTACGTGTACTAGTTACAATTACAAAATATGTTGTATTTTTGGTATTTAAATTTGTCAAGTTCATGAGAGATGCAGCAATGATTACAAAAATAAAGTTATTAAAGTACCAAATCACATTCTTTAAAACATTTCAACTCTCTAGAACACCGATTTTTTTTTTAATTTCAATAAATTTATGAAAAAAGCTTCCTTACTTTATTTTAAAAAGTAAATAGAAATTTTTTCACATGGATTTATTTATTTATTTTGCGAAAAAAATGTATTTATAACCATTTAGGAAATAAGTTTGAAAACTTGAAACTTTGGGCTCTCTGCTCCCCTTTTTCTTGCATTCAAGCTATCCTATCACACATAAATTAACGTTGGATTTGTTAAGTCAGTTACCTGCACAAATATGATTCCAATTCATTTTCTTCCTGTTTGAAATATTTATTTGTTTTTCATATGAAAATGACATATTAATTTCTCTATGCAATTTGCTTCTAATGTTTTTTTCCCCTCTAATATACGAAAACATAACATTATAAAGCATTCACCGAGATTAAAAAAATGATATTCCAATTTCAAGGAAAATTCTTGAATAGGCTTTTCTGACACGCATACAACTATTCCATAATTTCAATTATTGTTTTTCTTTTCTAAAAACAACTTTTATCTATAGTTATTACAGTAAAGTAGTTATTTAAATTAGTAATGGCGTGATGATATGTCCAGTTCTATTTTCCTTTCGTTTTCTTTATTTTAATTTTTATTTCTAACTTTAGAAAATAATTCAGTTGTTCAATGCTCGTTGTATATCTTTTTAAGAGCGGCCTTGGAACTTTTTGAAAATAGCATTGGTGTTGACATAACTGATTAAGAAAGTGTTGGTTTGTTGTCAAATGTTATAAACAGCCACGAAATAGACCGATGAAATATTACTGCTTTTATGTATATTGCAGCCAAAGTCTGAAGTGTGACCATTTCGGGACCTGGCCGGCTACTTCGTGAAAAGGCGAAGAATCCTCGCCAAAGCCCATTGAAAAGCGTGTAGCATTGCCATCTAGAGATGCAAGCCTCTAGGTGGTCTTAAGTCTGGAAGAGCAAGCTCCAGTGACTTCGAGCTTATACTGGGGATCAAAGGGCTGTATACCATTGGTATATAGCCCTGTTATTTTGGATAAGGTACCACTGACGCGCACGTAGTTGTAGGGAACTTTTTATGTTTTCGCGGTAATTTTTGTTCTTCTGGAGCAACCATACTTAACCCTTTCTTCTGGCGAGCCGCAAACTTAGGTTTTTGACTTTAGGTAGGTTGCAATACACTTAAAAAATTTAAAAATAAAAGTAATTAAGGGGGCACTGTACTTCTGAAACCATCTCTTCCATTTTGAATAATACTGTAATACAGGGCTGTCCAACGCGGCGCCCTTTGAATAAATTTTTGTCGTTCTTTTCAAGACTGTTACTTACCCTGTGTTACTGACGTTTTTTTAAAAATAAAATTCCATTTAAAATGAATGTTTTAATTAAAATCCTTGATATATGCCTAAGAAATATTTTAAAAACTTCTGTAGCTGTATTTCAGGCATGAAAAATGAAAACGTGTATTAGAAATTTAATCGTGTGTCATTGCGTTTATTTGCAGATTTATAGTTATTCCTTATGAAAAGTGTGTTATGTAATACAGTAGAAATTGGTAAAAGTTGCTAATAATTTTTTAATATGATTAGATGTGAAATGTAGAAAAATAAGCACACCGCTTCCCTTCCTTCATGCAAGAAAATTCAGCTTTTTTGTTGTTGCTGTTATTGAGGATATTTTTCATAAAGAAAAAAAAAAAATCTAAAATTTTTTAAAATTATTTTCATCAATGAAATCTCTTCCAGACTGTTTCTTTGGAATTACCCATGGATTGGTTACTAATATGCTGTCTTTGTTTTTGTACTTTTTATAACGGCATATTTGCACCTCCAAAATAAATCAAGCAGTTTTTATTAATCCAAAAAAAAAAAAAAAAAAAAAAAAAAAACCCTTAGCAATATCTCTGATTACCATTTCATTTTAATTAAAAGCCAGATTAAAGTTTCTGGCTCCTTCCATTACAAAAATGTTTGAGATACCACTTTACAGAAAAATGTACAATTCAAAATTTACAATAATTTATATGTTATTTTGATTTTTCCCTTTTTTTTACACGGAGCTCCAGATTCACTAGCGGTCTACGATATGTATTTGTATTTGTGTATCATTACTAATACTGTGATATAATTTTGTAGTGTTTGAGCCCTGTTAATTATGACGCTCTTCATTGTTTGCAAAAAGCTAAGTGCGCTCCTGCTTAATGAAAGGTTGGACAGGCCTACTGCAATAAATATGGTGGCACAATGCTTAATACTAAAAATTAAATAAAATTTAGAGAAAAAAATCGTGTAGAACAGCCTATTTCACTAAAACTTAAATTAAGAAAGTCTTTTTTAAAATCCCTACTACTTTTTTAAATATGAATATTTTTGCTTCAATTTTTTTTCCCAGACTCATTAGAATATACAACATAAAATTGCGCATGGATTTTTAGATGCATGGGATTTTACATTTAATGGGATTTTTTTTCTCTCGTGTATATTAAAAAATGAAATCTGAATTTAAATATTATATATATATATATATCTTCAAACTTCAACTGTTTTTAATAACATGATTGTAAAAATACTGGTTTCATTGGTTTTTTTTAATGATATTGTCTGAATAACTTTGGATGTATTTATAAAAATATTTATATATTCAACTTCCATAATGATAAGATGCATAAGCGCAATCATTAAGGGATAGTTTAATCTTTTATGTCATTTATGTTATCATAAGATAATATGAATTCTTGCAGCTTTTTGTGGATTATTTCACTTTAAGCCCATTTTGGCATAAATTAACCTATTTTTTAAATTTTTTAAAATACACTACTTTGATGCTGCACAGCGCATGAAATGATGTATTTCTTCAATTTGTTATTCTTGCTGCTTCTTTAATACTTTTTGGAAATATCTACCATTGTTATAATTTCGGATTTTACCAATATTGGAATTTAGTTGATGTGTAATTAAACATGGGGCTTTATTTATAGGATATTATGGTTATGTGTACTGCATAATTTATTTATGAATTACTCTGGTTATATAATGTCCATTTATCCATATATTTCTTAGTAATTTGGTAATCAGCCTTCTATTTCTCTTCAAACTTCAACTGTTTTTAATAATATGATTGTAAAAATACTGGTTTCATTGGTTTATTTAATGGTATTGTCTGAATAACTTTGGATGTATTTATAAAAGTATATATATACAGCAAATGAACTGTGTTCAGAGGGTTTAAATTTCAAATGATTATAAAAAACGGAAAAATTGGTCGATTGATTTGCGGTTTTCACTAAAACTATTCTTTATGTCGGTATTTTATTGAAAATGAATTATAAAGATAAATTTCAAAAAATGGCGATAGAGGACGCTTTAGACTCTGGATTAACGAAATAATCCATCCTAATAATATTTTTTGCATCTCATTAAATGGTTACGTAGGCTTAGATTTAAACTTAAATTTTGAGCTCAAAATCTGAATAGTTGGGAGTGGTTATGTAGCACAAACTGAACTGTGTTCAGAGGGTTTAAATGTGAAACAATACGAAAAACTATTAAAAAAAAAAAAAAAAAAAAAAAAAAAACGGAAAAATTAGTCGATTCGTTTGCGGTTTTTGCTAAAACTACTCTTTAAATCAGTCTTTGAAAATAAATTTTAAAGATAAATTTCACAAGATGCCGATAGAGGGCGCATTAAACATTGGAGTAGCGTACAACTATTTTTAACCGTTATTTTTAAAAATCTCATTAAATGCTTTCAAATGCTTAGATTTAAATTTTGAGATCAAATTCTGAGTCGTTGCGAGTGTTTAAATAGTGCAAAAGTGATCTGTGTTCGAGGGGGTGGGGGGTTAAATTTCAACTCCTGAACACACTTCAGTTTGCGCTTCTTAACCCCTCCCAACGATTCAGAATTTGAGTTCAAACTTTAAGTTTAAATCTAAGATTTCGAAAACATTTAACAAGTTTTGGAAAGCATTTAATTAGATACAAAAAATAACGGTTAAAATTTGTTGTTGGTTACTCTGAAGTTTAAGGCGCCCTCTAACGGAATTTTTTGAAATTTATCTTTAAAATTCATTTTCAAGAAGATACTGACTTAAAGAATAGTTTTATTTTAAACCGCAAACGAATCGACCAATTTTTCCGTTTTTTATTATCACTTGAAATTTGAACCCTCTGAACACAGTTTAGTTTGTGCTAATTAACCACTTCCAACTATTCAGATTTTGAGCTCAAAATTTGAGTTTAAGTCTAAGATTGCGAAAACATTTAATCAGATGCAAAAAATAACGTAAAAAGTAGTTGTTCGTTACTACAAAATTTAAAGCGCCCTCTATCGGCATTTTTTGAAATTTATCTTTATAATTCATTTTCAATAAAATACCGACATAAAGAATAGTTTTAGTGAAAACCGCAAATCAATCGACCAATTTTTCCGTTTTTTATAATCATTTGAAATTTAAACCCTCTGAACACAGTTAAGTTTGTGCTACTTAACCGCTTCCAACTATTCAGATTTTGAGCTCAAAATTTAAGTTTAAGTCTAAGCTTAAAAAAACATTTAATGAGATGCAAAAAATCACGGCAAAAAATAGTTTTTCATTACTTCAAATTCTAAAGCGCCCTCTATCGGCATTTTTCGAAATTTATCTTTATAATTTATTTTCAAGAAAATACCAACATAAAGAATAATTTTAGTGAAAACCGCAAATCAATCGACCAATTTTTCCGTTTTTTGTGTGTATTTGAAATTTTGGACCCCAAACTTTAATGGCGGCTATCTCCTTTGGAAAACGTTTGGGACCCTTGGTTTCCCATTTACTATTACTCATCTTGATGTTTTCTATCACCCCCTGGCGTATATACCATTTGTTTAGGGACACCCTGTATATTGAGATAATTAAATATAGCGTATATAATCATGTTAACCTGATTATAGATCTCTTTTTCAAAATTGTAGGTTCAATAGATTTTTTTTGTACGATGATTAATACGAAATCCAGACTTTTATATATATATATAGATTGAAAATTTCAGGTTTTTGCGCCGAAGAAATCGCCAAATTTGGAAAATGTTAAGTATCTCACGAATTAATGGTTTTAAAAGAATTTGCTTAGTACCATTCGATTCAGCATGAAAAAATACACTTAAATATGATATCAGTTAAAGAGCAACTACAAAAGCTGATTTTTAAAGAATTTTTTTAAAGTTCGTTCTTCTTTTTACCCCCCTTAGGGGTGGAATTTTCGGAAATCCCTTCTTAGTGGCACTCGATATTATCAGAAGTATTTTTACCCCAATTTTAAAGATTTTTGGTTCGGTAGATTTTTTTGTGTCGTGATTAATACGAAATCCAGACTTTCTTTTATATATATAGATAAGGATTGAAATTTTCAGGTTTTTGCCCCGAAGAAATCGCCAAATTTGGAAAATGTGAAGTATCTCACGAACTAATGGATTTAAAAGAATTTGCTTAGTACCATTCGATTCAGCATGAAAAAATACACAAAATATGATATCAGTTGAAGAACAACTACAAAAGCCGATTTTTAAGGAATTTATTAAAACTTCGTTCTTTTTTTACCCCCCTAGGGGTGGAATTTTCGAAAATCCCTTCTTAGCGGCACTCGATGTTATAAGAAGTATTTTTACCCCAATTTTCAAGATATTTGGTTCGGTAGATTTTTTTGTGCTGTGATTAATACGAAATCCAGACTTTCTTTTATATATATAGATTTATGTAATTATTTCCAGCTATAGCGCTGGTCACGTAAATTTTGTGAATTTTAAATTTTACTTAAAAATTTTTAAAGACTTTTTGGGTTTTATATATATACTAGCGGACCCGACAGACGTTGTCCTGGAACCGACAGACGCTGTCCTGGCACCGACTCCAAATAATCAAATAAATGTACATAAATATAATAATATACGCATGATAAATACTACACTCTTAATTTAATTCCTTATTACAATTATGCAAGGAAATTATTTTTCACTTTGCAGTAGTTTTTGAAGTCGGTTTAATTTTTGGTAGAAAAGTTTATTTTTCTCTTTTTAGTTAAAAGTTAACGATTTTCCTGAAGTCGGTTAAATAAAATTATAACGCAGGAAAAATTACTGCAAATCATACACGTATGTAAGGAGTGAGGTTCGAACACACGACCTCTTTCTTCTAGAAGCACAGCTTAAATCTGGCGTCTTAGACAGCTCGGCCATTCCTTCCGCGCTCTGTTCGGCGAACTTATTCAACACTTTTAATTAGCGAAAAATCATTAACTATTAGTTTTTGCCTAATTACTAAAAAAGTACTGAATCAATTTCAATGAAATGTGAATCTAAACCATTCTCGAATCCACAGGAACACACATACAAAATTTCATTAAAATCGGACCAGTCGTTTAGGAGGAGTTCAGTGACAAACACACGCACAGAAGATTTATATATATAAAGATATATATATATGTGTGTGTGTGTATATATGTATACACTATATTGCCATTGATTATGGGACACTTGCGATTTTAGACATTTTACTAAATATCTAGAAAAATACATGAGGAATCATCTCGAAACTCTTATTGTATAAATATAATAGTATACGTCATACATCTCCGTGAAGATTTTTTACCGAAACTCCATAGGGGACCGCCAACAAATTAAAAAAGAATGAATATCTTTTGAATAACCCTGTCAAAACTAATGTAGCAAAAGCGCTCAAACTCTAGATCATGATTGAATGCCTTATTGTAATACACTGTGTTCATTTTTATGCAAACAGCATGCATACTCGCAGAGTAATTAAGGTTTTTATAAAAATGGCCCCAAATTTTTCTAAGTTTTTCCCTTATAATTTTCAGAGTTCTTAATATAAAATAATATTTTTTTCAGAAAATATGACAAACAACATTGCACACAGTACCCTGTAATCAGAATTAAAAAATAATAAAAATTGTATGAAAAATGAGTAGGTTTACTAAATAATTTTTTACTGCGCATGCGTCTAAGATATCAAAATTTCATTTGCATATTATGTTAGCTAAATGTATAGAGCAACTTTTGTGAAAGTCACAAAATCATAACTTGAAAATTCTGAAAATAATCATCAATTGAATAAGTTGAAAATCCGTTATTCTCAAAATGAAGCAAAAACAAGAGGGGTTGTATCCATATATTCATTGATTAGTGTCAATATAGAATACACAATACGGGATGTTACGACGACTTTTAGATAAAATCCCTCATTTTTTTGCTTCATTTTGGAAATAACGGATTTTGTCCGTTTTCTATAGACGATTACTTTCAGAATTTTCAAGCTATAATTTTGAGACTTTTACAAAAGTTGCTCTATACATTTAGCTAACATAATATGCAAATGAAATTTTGATATCTTTGACGCATGCGCAGTAAAAAATTATTTAGTAAACCTACTCATTTTTCATACAATTTTTATTATTTTTTAATTCTGATTACAGGGTACTGTGTGCAATGTTGTTTGTCATATTTTCTGAAAAAAATATTATTTTATATTAAGAACTCTGAAAATTATAAGGGAAAAACTTAGAAAAATTTGGGGCCATTTTTATAAAAACCTTAATTACTCTGCGAGTATGCATGCTGTTTGCTTAAAAATTAACACAGTGTATTACAATAAGGCATTCAATCATAATCTAGAGTTTGAGCGCTTTTGCTACATTAGTTTTGACAGGGTTATTCAAAAGATATTCATACTTTTTTAATTTGTTCACGGTCCCCTATGGAGTTTCGGTAAAAAATCTTCACGGAGATGTATGACGTATACTATTATATTTATACACTAAGAGTTTCGAGATGATTCCTCATGTATTTTTGTAGATATTTAGTAAAATGTCTAAAATCGCAAGTGTCCCATAATCAATGGCAATATAGTGTATATATATATATATATATATACAGGGTGGTTCAGCTCGTCGGTGACAAACTTAAAGGATCGATAGAGCACACCTAGACGAACATTTTTGAATAGGGAATGTAGGGTCCCTGACGCGATGGTAAGGCGCTAGGCGCTTTCGAAAATTTGGGTGCCGAAATTCGAAACGTCATAAAAACTAGGGAAATGGTTAGATTTTCTTGCTTGTTGCGTCGAAATGATTCTGTTTGTTTAGACTTTCTTCAGTACCAATTTGATAAGCGTATCTCTTAAAAATGGATAGGGGGCGCTGCAGAATTTGGAGAGCTAGACAACAACTTTAAGCCCGTTATTTTGATAATTTAACACATGCTCGCCAAAGTTTATACTCTAACTTAAAGTTTGAACCCAAAAGTAGAGCCCTGCAAAAAGCGTAAGAGCCGGAATAAAATGTCAAAGTACAGGGTGGTCGAAACTCGAAGGCTCCTAAGAGATAAACAAACAGATTTCTTGACTTATGGCATGCATTTTCATGATTCTGTTTCCTGGGGCTCCCTGAAACTCAGTTGAACGGTACAAAAAGAAATATCGATAGGGGGCGCTTTGGGCAAAAAACATAATTCGTTGACATTTCGGACGCTAACTGGAAACGGGGCGCTACGATCAGTTAGAAACAAAACAAGAGAGTAATTTACTTATCATAAGAAGCTATTAAAACTGCAGTTTGTTTGTTTTTTTTAACAAACATAGCTGGTTTCAATCATGCACAATGCGCGCAATAAAATTTACATAAGGTGCTTTTTGCTGATTTATGCAAAAGATATCGTACCATATCGATATGCAAAATATACGTAATGCGTAGACGACAACGCGAGATGACGTAGTTGTATGCGCAGACACGTCTTTTGAACGTGCGGTACCTACTTAAGCTTCGGGTTACTTGTCTGCAGATCGGTAGTAGGATGGAACGGTACACAAACTCTGAATTGGCTGACATGCATTTGGCGTATGGCGCTGCTGGTTGTAATGGACGAGCCGCTCAGCGGTTGTATGCCGAGCGTTACCCCAACAGGCAAATCCCCTGCCATGCCTTCTTCGCTCGAGTACACCAGAGGTTGTCCACAACGGGATCTTTCGACGGAGGCAGGCCTGAACGGGAGCGATCAGTGAGCACCCCCGACAACGAAGAGGCTGTGCTTAACCTGGTTGAGGACAACCCAGGTCTTAGCACGAGAGATATCGCCAGACATGTTGGCATTTCGCAAGCAACTGCGTGGCGCATCTTACGTTCCCGGAATCTGCACCCCTACCACATCCAGCGGGTGCAGTTGCTCAGAGAGCAGGATTTTGGCCCTCGAGTGGAATTCTCAAGATGGTACTTGGCGATGAGATCCAGGGATCCCCGTTTTGTAAACAGCATTTTGTTTACGGACGAGTCCACCTTCAGCCGGGAGGGAATGTGGAACGCCCACAACAGTCATGTGTGGTGTGATGAAAATCCACATGAAACCAGAAGCCGAGCAGCCCAGGAGCGTTTCTCAGTAAATGTGTGGGCCGGCATTCTGGGGGATTGCCTCATTGGCCCTTATTTGTTACCTGAACGGCTGACAGGTGGAAATTACCTGATTTTCCTGGATCAAGTGCTGCCGCAACTTCTGGAGGAGGCGCACGTACCCGAAGGTTCGCGTCGCCAGATGTGGTTCCAGCACGATGGAGCTCCGGCCCATTACACGAACGACGTGCGTCTCCATCTAAACGCAAGGTATGGCCAGCGGTGGATCGGGCGTGGGGGTCCAGTTCACTGGCCTGCCCGATCACCAGACCTCACCTGCTTGGATTTCTTCCTTTGGGGTTACCTGAAGGCCGAGGTATACCATACACCTGTCAGCAGTGCTGAAGAACTTGTGGCGCGCATTGTGGCAGCTGCAGGGCAGATCAGAGATACTCCTGGCATTGTTGGAAACACACACTCCTCAATGCGACGGAGGTGAGAAACCTGCATCATGGCCCAAGGTCGAAATTTCGAGCATCTTCTGTAGTGTTATTTTTTGTAAATAAATTTCCAGTATCATTGATGTTTTTGGTCTAAATTTATTCAGAAGTGTTGAGCAGAGGTAGAAAATGTGTTTTCATTATTACTAACTGATCGTAGCGCCCTGTTTCCAGTTAGCGTCCGAAATGTCAACGAATTATGTTTTTTGCCCAAAGCGCCCCCTATCGATGTTTCTTTTTGTACCGTTCAACTGAGTTTCAGAGAGCCCCAGCAAACAGAATCATGAAAATGCATGCCATAAGTCAAGAAATCTGTTTGTTTATCTCTTAGGAGCCTTCGAGTTTCGACCACCCTGTACTTTGACATTTTATTCCGGCTCTTACGCTTTTTGCAGGGCTCTACTTTTGGGTTCAAACTTTAAGTTAGAGTATAAACTTTGGCGAGCATGTGTTAAATTATCAAAATAACGGGCTTAAAGTTGTTGTCTAGCTCTCCAAAGTCTGCAGCGCCCCCTATCCATGTTTTAAGAGATACGCTTATCAAATTGGTACTGAAGAAAGTCTAAACAAACAGAATCATTTCGACGCAACAAGCAAGAAAATCTAACCATTTCCCTAGTTTTTATGACGTTTCGAATTTCGGCACCCAAATTTTCGAAAGCGCCTAGCGCCTTACCATCGAGTCAGGGACCCTACATTCCCTATTCAAAAATGTTCGTCTAGGTGTGCTCTATCGATCCTTAAAGTTTGTCACCGACGAGCTGAATCACCCTGTATATATATATATATACCGGGTGATCCAAAAGTCAGGACGAACTTTAAAAATAAATAATTAGAAAACGAATCAAGATACAAAGATACGGTTTACACTAAACGGATGGAAAAGAAACCGGGTTTTGTGTGGATAAAAAAATAAGTCTGTTGGCGACCAACAGATGGTGCTGTCGGATTTCTGATGTATATTGCACATTGTAAGTTTAGATGCAGACAGGAGTGTCATATAGAAGTGTCTGGGGAGCACTGCGAATAACTTTGTAATGGTATCCCTACAAGTTTCAACATAACCAAGAACTGAAATCTCCTGACTTCGACTCTCGCTGAGATTTTGTGAATTCGGTATTCAATACGATGGAAGAGCAGCACGAGTGGCTTGACACTCTGCTTTGGACCGATGAAGCCCATTCCACACTCTCTCACGCTGTTAAGTTGTTAACACCCATAATTGTCGAGTGTAGACCACAGAAAATCCACATGCATTTGTTAAGGTACCCTTGCAACAGCCTAAAGTGGTAGTTTGGTGTGGTTTCATTGCTGATTTCATTATTGGTCCGTTTTTTTCAAGGAAGTCACACAGACGGGTTTCAAAACAGTTTCTGTCACTGGTCAGCGATATGTAGCACTGTTACAGAACAACATTATTCGTGAACTGCAAGTGCGACAGGTACTCCAAATAATCACCTTTATGCAAGATGGAGTACCACCTCATATTGCTTGTCTTTTTCAACGCCTGTTATGATCAACATTTGGGGCGGATCGCAATATCAGTCGCTACTTTAATCACGCATGGCCTCTAAGATCTCCCGATCTGACACCCTGTGATTTTGGCTTTGGGGATTCTTAAAGTCAAAAGTGTACCGCGACCAACCGGAATCACTAGCAGCACTGAAAGATGCCATCCGCCAAAATGTGTCTGCCATAACGCAAGAAATGCTACTAAACGGTGTGGTGCTTCGTCTCACAGCTGTATTTTTGAAAAATGGACAGGGCATTGAACATTTATTGTAGTATTAATTAACCGTAATTAAGCTGATTTGTAAGTTGTCAACATTTTTTAATTTGTAAATAATCTTTTGGTGCAATAAAATACTATGGCGCCATCTGTTGGTCGCCAACAAATCTATTTTTTTCATTGCCACACAAAACCCGGTTTCTTTTCCATCCGTTTGATGCAAACTGTATCTTTGTATCTTGATTCGTTTTCTAATTATTCATTTTTAAAGTTCGTCCTGACTTTTGCATCACCCGGTATATATATAAATACTTTTACTAATAAATCCAAAGTAACTCAGATATTACCAAAACAAAAATTCAGTCAAACCAGTATTCATACTGTCTGTATGTATAATGAATATGAAAAATAAATTCCTATTAAAAAACATTTGAAGTTTGAAGTGCTATAAAAAGTAGATTACCAAAATTATGAAAAGCAGATGGATAAATAGACAAAAGAAAGGTTATATATTAAACCAGTCGTCAGGAGTGCATAGTTTAATATAAAAACAAATTATCCAGCCAGTTTCTATAATAGGTCGAACTATAAGCTAAGAAATTCGACTCATTATGCACCCTAATGGCTAGATTGGAAACACCAATTCAAAATAGGAAAAAGAGGAATTTAAATGAAAAATCAATGAATAATAATAATAATAATAATAATTTATACCTAATAGATCCTGTGTAAAAAGTAATAAAACATGGATCCATCATAAACACATGTTATATTACGTTAAAAAAGTTAATGTACGATTTAGTATAAGGTTTATAAGTTACAGTTAGTAAAAAAAATGGATGATAAAATAATAATAATAATAATAATAATAAAAGTATTTAGTAGATTTTGTATGAATACTAGTGTAAGCACGCGTCCTTGGGCAGTGAGTACGAATCATGGTTTTCCCTTAAAATTTTAAATACTTGATAAAAATATTCATTACTATTATCCCATAACTGAGCTATGTGGCTTAAAAATCATAAAAAAGTTAGTAAAGTGAAATAGTTTCCAAACACTTTTACAATTAAAAGTAAACCACCCCTGTTTAACAGTATAAAATTTTAAATTATTCGATGTTGCAATTTAAGTTTGCAAAAAGAAGAAAAATAAGTTGTGAGTTGCACGTGAAGCGTAGCAAATGATGTGCGTTTGTACGATAACGAAGTTTTAAAAATATTCAGATCTTACTGTAACAGTAGACAGTACTTCGGATACAGTACAGTGGTCGAAATCTTTTTTTGTGTTTCTCTAAATTTACAGGAAATAACTTGCATTATACCTCAGCAACTTACATATCATATTCATAAAATGTGAAATAGTTTAATGTAATTAAAACACGCCCCAATTAATGTTTTCCGTATAGCATTATGTAGTTGAATATTTTTGTGTGACCCTGTAATTTAATAATAAATATTCTTTGCATCACAGGTTGTATACAGAATGTATATTTTAATATATATATATATATATTTATATATACTTCATAGGTTCATGTCAATTCTATTATATTCGAAACAGTTTAACATTATTAAAATATACTTAAAACTATTTATTCCTATTAATGTAATGTAATGAAGTACTTTTGATTGTCCCTCTAATTAAACAATACAT
Source organism: Maratus speculifer (assembly GCA_964019185.1). Classification (NCBI taxonomy): domain Eukaryota; kingdom Metazoa; phylum Arthropoda; class Arachnida; order Araneae; family Salticidae; genus Maratus; species Maratus speculifer. The sequence continues at coordinate 211,608,056 of OZ025298.1, read as the reverse complement.
CAGTTTTTTTTTTTTAATTTAAAATGACTCGACAAAATTACACTAAAATTATATATTTTAAATATCGTGCGATTTAGTTGGGCAGTTTTTACTTCGTTATATACGGGCAGACAGATGGACCGACTGACAGACGAACTGACAGATTGAACGATGAATATAGGTGCTAGTTATTTATATAATTATGGACGCACTTAAAACTATTCAGATCTTGAGATAATACTGCACAGTATTTCAGATACAGTATATTAGCCAAAATCTTTTGTGTGTCCCTGTAAATACTATCTGCTTTTTTTATATACAGGAAATAACTTGTAATCTTCTTCAGCAACATATATCAATCTCATAAAATTTTAAATAGTTAATTACAATTAAAATGCGCACCAAACAATGTTCCCCCTATACCATTATGTAATGGAATACTTTTGTGTGGCCTTGTAAATAAATAAAAATCCCTGTCGGCTGGGCCTATAGGCGGAGGTAGATTTCGAAAAGTGCTCATTTCAAATATATATATATATATATATATATATATATATGATTAGAGATAAACCCAGTTTAATAACTTCATTTGGCCGTTTATGAAAAATTTTTAATTTCATTTTTCTGCAAAAACTGGTTTTATCAGAATCATCTTAAGAAAAATTCAGCTCAAATGCCCATTATGACAATATATTTTGAAATAGATTCTAAATTTATTAAAAAATCGACCAAAGCAGTACATGATACAGTTCCTAAATAACAAAAAACTGTCAGTTGGAAGCATTTGAGAAAAAAATTGAATTTAAAAATGAGTCATAAAATAACCGATTTGTTATTTGAATACATCCTTAATTCTTTAATCATGATTGCTTCGGAAAATTTTGTGCGAAATACTCACTTTGACAGCATTTTTAAAAATACATTCTATCTTTATCAAAAAACTGGCCAATGCGTCACAGTATATAGTTCCTAAATAAGAGGATCTGTAAATTGGATGCATTTGAGAGCGAAAATGGATTTTAAAACGAGTCATAAAAAACGCAATTTGCTATGTGAAAACTTTAAATTTTCAAATCTCGAAGACTTCGGGAAATTCTGTTCAAAATACCCTTTTGGGTAACGCAATTTGCTATGTGAAAACTAAATTTTCAAATCTCGAAGACTTCGGGAAATTCTGTTCAAAATACCCTTTTGGGTAGCCTTTTTCAAAATATATTCTGTCTTTATCAAAAAACCGATCAATGCATCACATTATATAGTTCCTAAATAAGAGGATCTGTAAATTGGATGCATTTGAGAGCAAAAATGGATTTAAAAACGAGTCAGAAAAAAACGCAATTTCTTATTTGAACACTTCCTTAAATTTTCAGTCACGATGATTTCTGAAAATTCTGTTCAAAATACCCTTTTTGGTAGCCTTTTTTGAAACATATTCCGTCTTTATAAAAAAACTGACCAGTGCATCACATTATATAGTTCCTAAATAAGAGGATCTGTAAATTGGATGCGTTTGAGAACAAAAATGGATTTAAAAACGAGTCAGAAAAAAACGCAATTTCTTATTTGAACACTTCCTTCAATTTTCTGTCCCGATGACTTTCGGAAATTCTGTTCAAAATACCCTTTTTGGTAGCCTTTTTTGAAATATATTCTGTCTTTATTAGAAAATTGACCAATGCGTCACTTTATACAGTTTCTAAATAAGAGGATCTACCATTTGGATGCATTTAAAATCAAAAATTAATTTAAAAATGAGTCAGAATATAAGCCGTTTGGATTTGAGGTTTTTTTCTCCAACTCCTATTTTTGTTTAATTTCTTTTTGCTATACGAATTGGTCCTATGAAGAACTTGTCAATATAAAAGTTGTAGATATTTTTGAGAAGATGTAAAATAAATTTAATCAGATTTGATATCTTAAAAATTGACGGAGTTATGGATTTTTCTCTTTTTTCAGCGCCCTTTTTCTTTTCGTTTTTAATTTTTTTCATCGCTAAAAGTTGGTCCTATCAAAAACTTGTAAATACAAACGTTTTAGATAATTTTAAGAACATTTATAAAAAATTTAGTTAGACTTGATATCTTGAAAATTGACGAAGTTATGAACTTTTTTCTCTCAAAATCCCTGTTTTTTTCGCCCCTTGAGCCCACTTCTAAATTTATCAAAAATCTGTCATGCATAAACTTTTGGCCCATTTTTAAGAAGTAATATAAACTTTAAACCGATTCGATATCTACTTTAATTAAGAAGTTATGGCGTTTTTTCGGTTTTCACAAAAACGCCCCCTATTCCGACCCCCTTGGTCCGATTTTGCCCATTAACGAACTCAGCCAAGATTTTATCCCCATTGATTTTATGTACCAGTTTGGTGGAGATTGGTGAAGAATTATAGAAGTTATCGTGTCCATAAAAAAGTGAGATATATAGATAGATAGATATATATATAAACTGGTGCGATTGCAATAGGTAGTATTTCTTACGAAATCTACCTAACAAATGTTCTTTGCACCACAGACAATGCAAAATGTATATTATAATATATACTTGATAGATGCATATCACTCTTTTTTTTTTTTTCGAATGAGTGTAACACCATTAAAATGCATTTTAAACATTTCCCCCATTGACCGTAATGAAACGGAATACTTTTGATTGCCCTTGTAATTGATCTATGCATCCGATTTCCATAAAATTTGAAATGACTCGACAAACTTATGTAATAATTATATAATTTAAATTTCAAACGATTCGGTACGGTTGTTTTTGCATTTTTATACGCTGACAGACGGACGGACTGAACAACTATAGGTGCTACGTATTTACATAATTACGAACGCGCCTAAAACGGGAAAATGTTTAATGATTCATCAAATCAATTTTTCTAAAATAATTTAAAGTACAAACCTAGAACAAACAAAGAATACGTTTATTACATTAATGCTAAAATAAATAAATAAATAAAATAAAAAACTTTTTTGTTAATTTAGCTATGTGATAAATCGCCAAATACTAACATCATAATTCACTTATTATTTAACAGAATAGTAAGGCTATTGTAGTTTGTGACCCATGCTATAGTCTTGGTTGTATTTCTCTCGTGATGTAAAATTTCCTTGTTCTATTTCGTCCCTATATATTGACGATAACTTATAAGCAGGCTTTGATGTCGAGCACACAAGTCAGATAAATGTTGTTCAATGAATAAATAAATAAATTTATTAAAGAGGATTGTATGCATATATCAATGGTTTTTCTCCTTGCTTAACCCCTTAAGGGTGTCTTTCGATTCGAACAGCTTATTTTCCGATTTATTTTTTAATTCATTTTTGCACTCAAATACTCCAAACTTTCAAAATCTCTTATTTGGAAAGTACACAAGGTGCCGTGATTGTCGATTCTTTGATAAATGCAAAAAATATTGTAAAAAGAGCAACCAAAAACGGCATTTCGAACCGATTTTTCCCTAGCGGGAGATCTGGGAACGAAAAAAAGGGTCATACTGATAAGGTAATTGTTTTTAACTCAAATTCTAATGAATTGAGCGTAAAAAAACATCACACGGCACCTCATACATCCCTTCAAGAATCCCCTCAGCAAGTTTCATGTTCCTACTTTTAAAAATGTGCCTGAAATTGTATCGGAAAATTTCGAGCTGTTGAAGGTGGGAAAGCGTTTTTTCGAATACACCCTTAACTGATTTGCCCGTACGCTGTTCGGCAAGACGAATTTGCTTAATTCATCATTTAAAGCTGTTTGACACCACAATTTTTTTTTTAAATAATTTGATACTATTTAAAGGCGGAAATGTTAAGTCAAAATGTTACGAATATTTTATTTAAAAATTTGTGGTGAGAATCCGTTATTTTCAATTTATTGAACGGAAAAGAAATTGCCAGTTAAGGGGTTAAAAAAGTAATTGCTTATACTGTTGTCATAATTGAATTTATTGTGATATTTTTCATTTCTCGGGTTATCCAGGAAAAGCAATTCTACATAAATATATGAAAACTGATAATTTTATATACAGTGGCTTACATTTGTTTTTGGACACTTGTATTTATGAAACTTATTTATAAAAAAAATCATCTAAATATTAACGGATCTACTTAATTATTTTCTACACAAACTTTATTTTCCCTATAATAAAACCTACTTACTGTGATTGAAATAAATTTAACACTTTTTTTTCAAAAAATCAATTTACCGAGAAACTAGTAAAAACAATCTCAGAAAAGTAATTGGACATTTAAAAGTTTGACTAAATTTTTTGACAGACAACATTTTTTTTTTTGGTTATTTATTTTATTTTAAATGAAAATATATGTCAAACTTTATCGCCTGCACTTTGACATTGATACTAATTCGTGCAAATTCGTTTACTTTCTATATTTCAAGTGAATATGGCCGGACACTACAAATTCTATTCGTAAATTAATCATAGAACATTTTGAAGATGGCAAAAGCATGAGAATCAACACAAAACATGTTACAGTACTTGATTCAATTATTTTTGCTATTATAAAACGATGGGTACTACGTGGAACTGTGTAAAAAGCATTAAAATTAGGAGCTCCTCACAAGTTAACTTCTAATAATCGAAGGTTTATTATGCATAAAATCAAGAATTAGTCTAATGAAAATTACAACAGAATTAGAAAACAAATTTGCAATAAAAATAAACTCTGAAATGGTTAGACAAGTTATCAGACCATATGGGCACAACAGTAAAGTTGCCAGACGAAAATGTTTTGCTAATGAAAGAACAAGGAAGTTGCGTTTGGATTTTGCAAAATCCATGGTAGACAGAGGTGTATCGTTTTGGGAAAACATCATATTTGTGGATGAATCAAAATTAAGCATATATGAATTTAATGGTTGAATAACTGTGCTAAGAAAGCCGAACAAAGAGCTCGATTCGAAAAATCTATTGCCAACTGTCAAACGTGGAAGTAGAGACATAATGGTTTGCAGGTGTTTTGCTGCTTCTGATATGGAAAATTTAGTTTCATATGAAAATAAAATGGCCCATATTATAGTTCATATTAGCATATCACAGTTCATATTAGCATATGAACATCCTGAAATAAAACTTGAAAATATCTGCCCCAAAACTTTGATTTCACAACGCATTTAACCTGTATCAAGATAATTATCACAAACATACAGCCCTATGTTCACTTGTGGCTGTTGTACAACTGTTCCAAAGTTATCAAGACTCCATCATATTCTCCAGACTTAAACCCAATTGAAACTGTATGGCATGAACTAGAGAAAAGAGCAAGAAAACATTATTTTTATGAGAAACAACATCTTAAAGCAATATTAACAGTGGAATGGAACATAATTGCACACTCTTACACAGAAAAAGTAATTGAATCCATGCCAAAACATATTAAAATTGTAAGATTAATTAAAGAATATTCAACAAAATATTAAAATGTTTTATTATTTGCATATTTTTGTTAACATGTTTTGAATTTTCAAAGTGCCCAATTATTTATCTGAGATCCTTTTTAACACTTTTTCGGTAAATTAATTTTTCGAAAAAGAAAAAAAAAGAAAAGAAAAGTTTTGAATTTATTTTCATTACAATATATAGGTTTTATTATAAGGAAAATAAAGTTTGTATGAAATTTTTTAAAAGTGCACCCTTTAATATTTAGATGACATTTTTAATAAGTCTCAAAAACACAAGTGTCCGAAAACAAATGTGAGCCACTGTATAAAAATATGATAAACATGTTGTGGCAGATAGTTTTTAAATAGAATAGTATTTTCAAGCTTTATTTAATACTGTACTCGGCCAAGATAGTTCAGCTTAAATAATTTTATAGAATAAAAAATTATTTTTAGCAGTTTAACTGTTTTTTATATTCACATGTTTTATTAATTTGTGGTGAACAATGTGCAATCATTTATAAAATTTGTCTAACTTTTTAGGGGTTTTACTTATTTATTTATTTTAAAAATTTCATTACATGAACAGAGATTTAATTTATAGTTTTAAAATTGCTTTTTTTTTTTAAATCTTATATTGTCAGGTGTTAAACAGCCAAAATAATAAATCGAAAATACATTTCAATTGAAAGTAATTGAAAAACGTATTTATAAGTGAATTTTAAAAAGAAAAAAAACTTTAACATGCTAAAATAAAAAGTTGTTAAAATCATTTAGTAGTTAAATAAATTACGTGATTTTACAAACAGCATATTTAAAATGATTTGTTTATAGCATTTAAAACAAAAATTTTCTTCTAGTTGTTAAAAAAAATATGGAAGGACGCGACTTTTTACACAACATTACATACGCTGATTTATAAATGTGTAACGAATCTTTTTAATCCAGAAATTAGTAGTCAGTCAGTTCTCGTGACAGTAATGGTGTAAGAATTCAAAGTAGAATTGACGAAGATCTGCAGACGTCGACACGATGGAGAACTCATTTTTGTCTTTTTTAAGATTTATTTCACACATAAACACACACATGGACGAGTACGACACAAATTAACAAAAAATAGACTAGCATTTTTATAAAACACATTCCAGAACAAACCAGAAACAATGCTGCACCATATCACTACACAATAACTCCGAACTCCCGCGCTCAACTGAAAAATTGTTCTTTTGGAAATGTTCTTTCCTTTCTTTTTGGATGAGTAGCGCCATCTATCGTAGGCTTAGGAATTTAGTTCTCAGAATTAAGTTCTTTACAGACTCCTCCCCACCGGGGGAAAACTTTTCCGGGCCTTGTCGAGGAAAAGTTTCTTTTTAAAACATAGTTTTGGTAGCACTAGTTCCAAAAACGTTTTAGTACCTTGAACCGGACTTATTCCCACCGTAAAAAGAAATAAAATATAATCTATACAAAATAAGTTTACAAATACAAGTGATACCTTTAAAAAAAAATAGTTTACACACATATAATATAATAAATTCAAAATTAACTGTTATACAAATAAACATATATACATATTAGCATTCTAATCAATTAGACTTTATAGCTCGACTTAAACTATCAGCATTCCGATGTTGTTTTCCCTTTTTATGAACAATTTCATAATTGAAAGACTGTAAAATCAAAGCCCATCTTAAAAGTCTTGGATTAGTTCCGCTGTTCTTTTCTAACCATACTAAAGGGTTATGGTCTGTCTGGATTTGAAATTTTTGATGGCCATCTAAGTAGCATCGTAGTTTTCGCACTGCAAACACAATAGCTGCGCATTCTTTTTCGGTGGTACTAAACTTTCGTTCTCTGTCTGAAAACTTTTTGCTCAAGTACATTATAGGATGTTCTTCATTATTTTCATTCATCTGGGATAAGACTACACCAATTCCCAAATTTGAAGCATCACATTGAAGGATGAAAGGTTTTGTAAAATCTGGACTATATAAGACAGGATTTTCAGAGAGTTTAACTTTCAGTTCGTCAAATGCCTTTTGACAGTCCTCATTCCAGTCTATAGTTGACTTGCGAATCTTTCCTTTGTTGCAATTACAGAAAAGTCCGGGATATAATTTCGATAATATCCAGCTAAACCCAAGAAAGATCGGATTTGAGTTTTAGTAGTAGGAACTGGAAACTCTTTTATGGCTTGAACTTTCAGTTCTCCTGGAGTTCTAAGACCTTGACCCACTAAGTGTCCAATATATTTGACATAAGCTTGGGCGAATTGACATTTGGATGGTTTAATATGCAGTTTTGCTTCACTCAATCTTTTAAAAACTTCTTCTAGGTGTTTTAAATAATCTTCCCAAGTTTGCGAGAAAACCGCCACGTCATCCAGATAAGGCACCGCATATTCTTCACGGTTTTTCAGCAATCCGGCCATAAGTCGGCTAAATTCATATGGAGCATTTTTTAAACCAAAAGGGAGGCGCAACGGTATGTACGTCCCAAAATTTGTCACAGAAGCTGCATATCTTTGAGCACGTTTGGTTAACGGTATTTGCCAGTAACCTCTGGTCAGATCTAAAACTGAAATGTACCTGGCTGAAGACACTTTTTCTACTAACTGTTCAGTGTCGGGCAAAGGATAAAATTTTGTTCGAGTCACTTTATTTAAACGGCGATAATCTATGCAGGGTCTTGCTTCTCTACCGGGAACTTCAACTAAAATTAATGGAGAGGCAAAGTCAGATTCACCTGGCTCAATAACTTTCAGTTTCAACATTTTCTCGACTTCCGCCTTTAGAATTTCCGTCTGTCTAGGCGACATTTTATAAGGCCGGGCACAGACTGGGTTTTCTGATTCCAGTTCAATATCATGTTCAACTAAATTTGTGCATCCTGGTTCAGTCGAAAAAGAGTCAGCATATTTTCCAATAAGTTGTCCTAATTCTTCTCGTTGACTTTCATTTAATCTTTTATTTTTTTGGATTTCTTGCCATACTTCTAACAACGCATTGTCTGTATTTTCTTCATCCAATTTAGGAATTTCATCTTCTTCTTCATCATTAGAGGTGGTTTATGTAGTAAGTAAATTTACGTTTTCCACACTTCTTTGATGGTAAGGTTTTAGCATATTTACATGATACACTTGGGACTTCTTCCCTTCTGGATTGTAAATAACGTAGTTAGTTTCTGATAATCTCTTTAGTACTCTTCCAGGTCCTATCCAACTAACTGACAGTTTATTTGGTTTGGATGGGGCCACAATTAAAACTTGATCACCTTCTTTAAACTCTCGTTTTCTGGCTTTGATATCATACCAATATTTTTTGTGTTTGTTTCTCCTTTTCCATATTTTCTGCAGCAAGTTCTTGGCATTTCTTCATTCTGTTCATTAAGTCAAATACATAGGATATTACACTATCTTCTTCTATCTCTTGCTCAGCCAAATTTTCATAGAATAACATCATTGGAGTTCTTAAGTTCTGTCCATGGACTAATTCTGCTGGACTAAATCCAGTACTAGTATGAGTTACAGTTCTTAATGCAAAAAGGGCAGGTGGAAGTACCTTCTCCCAATCAGATCCCGATTCTAAACAAAGTATTCTGAGTATCCGTTTCAAAGTCCTGTGCATTCTTTCAACTGGGTTACTTTGTGGATGATAAACTGAGCTTCGCACAACTCTGACGCCGAATTTCTCTAAGAATTCCGATGTAAGTGCACTCATGAATGACTTTCCTTGATCAGTTTGTAGTATACGAGGAAATCCAAGTCTACTGAAAATTTGTAACAAAGCATCAACAACCGTCGTAGAATACAAATTAGGTGTAGGAACTGCATCAGGATATTTCGAAGCTAAGCAAATTACAGTTATTATGTATTTGTTCCCTAATGTACTAATAGGTAAAGGTCCACAAGCATCAACATTTAATTTTGTAAATATTTCTGAAATAACTGGAACAATCTGTAAAGGTGCTTTCTTTTTGTCCTGAGGCTTCCCAACCCGTTGACAATAATCGCAAGTTCGGACATATTCTTCGATATCTTTGAAGCAATTTGGCCAATAAAAGGTCTTAAACAATGCATCTTTAGTTTTAGCCACACCCAAATGAGATGCAACAGTTTCATGACAAAATTTTTTTAATTGTTCACGAAATCTTTCAGGAACAACTAATAATTTCCTCTCAGTACCATTTTTATCTTTTCTTCTATAAAAAAGCATATCTTTCTCCAAAATAAATTTCCTATCCTTAGTATTTTCCGTTTTGGCATCGTCTATAAGAGGTTTGAGGTCTTTGCTTTTCCTTTGCTCTTCAGAAAATTCCTTCGGAGAAATTTTGATAAGTTCTTGCAATGAGATAGTTTCGCAAACTGGTAAAATTGAGCCTTTTTCGTTTTCTATCTTCTTGTCTTCAGATTTATCATTTGTTTTCTCATCCATTTTCTTCTCTTCACTCGCTATGTTATTGCTGTGATCTTTCTCTAAAGTTACATCAGAAAATTCGTGCATTTCAGGTTCCTCCCGAGGAACCTCTGCCTCCAGAATTTTCTTCTGAGCTCTGGTTTGCACAGCATTTATCATGTGCTCTCTCAATGCCTTTTCTTTTTTACAATCTTCGAATAATTCGGCTGTTTTATTTCCCAGCAAATATCTTCCTAAATCTACAGAGTCTCTAGAGACAGCAGCTTTAGTTATCACATGTCCCATTTCACAGTCCAATTCAACTTCTGCGAGAGGTAAGCACAATAAACCGTCGTGTAAGGGCACCCGAACCCACACTTTCTCGTTCAAATACATATGTGGCTTCACATATTTTTTTGCAATTAAATCTATGGTCGCACCTGTATATCTCAAAATTTCCATTTGTACACCATTTACTTTCCCCACACTAAGGTAAGGCGTTATTGAAGAATCTTGTTCATTTTCTACATCAACATGTGAAATCACTTCTGTGGATTTCTTAATTTTATCACATTGAGGACGAAGATGATTGCTCGATCCGCACTCGTAACAACGTAACGTTTTCCTCTTCTCGAATTCTCTCTCTCTATGATTTCTTGAAAACGATTCTGATTTAATATGCATTTTTGGCTTATCATCTTTACCTTCTTTTTTGAAGTCAAAGTTATTTGAATTTTTAAACTGGGGTCGAAAATTAGACAAATTCTTTTTAGGAAGTTCTTTCTTTTTTAAACTTTCTTTGATACTTTCATAGTCATCTAATTTTTTTGCCAAATCTAAAGGGGTCATAAAATTTAACCAATTATCTAGAAAATGTTCCTTTGTTTCCGCAGGCACTCGAAACTTTAATTGTTCTGTAATAATTAGATCTTTAAGTTGATCAAAATTGTCAACACCTAATTCCTTAATCCAAGCGGTAAAATAACTAGTGAGTTCTTGCGCGTAGTTCCTCCAAGATTTGTCGGGTGTTTTATGATGACGATAAAAACATTGTTTCAGTTTCTCACTATTCAACTTGTATCTTTCTAATATGAGACTTTTAACGAAATCATAGTTAATCGCGTCTTCGGGTGATTCCCTGGCTAACATGTTTGTGACTTCTGTGGGTAAAACAGCTAACAAATATGCAACCCAATCAGTTTTCGACACTTTAGCCATCTCTGCTCTTCGCTCAAAATTAATCAAAAACAGACCCATCTCATCAGATTTTTCGTCGAATTTCGGAACAATTTGTGCTAACTGTATCTTTGGTCCAAGATCCACCTTTCTCTCTGACAAATTGTTCTGTTCTAGAGTTCTTTGCTCTAATTTCTTTAATTCTAGTTCATGTTCACGAGCTTCTTTAGCCAAACGTTCTTGCCTTTCTTCTTCACGTATTTTTTCTTCTCTTTCTTCTTGACGTCTTTTTTCTTCTTTTTCTTCCTGTCGTATTTCTTCTTCCCTCGCTTCTCTCTTTTTCCTATCCTCAATTACTGTATTTAATATTCCTTTAACAAAATCTTCATCATAATCGTCTATTTCTAGAATAGCTTTCTTTAGATCCGCGATTTTTAAATTCCCTACATCCTTAATGCCAAGCTCACTAGCTACCAATTGTAGGTCTTCCCTTTTCGCACCCTTTGTTAAATAAGACATCTTCGTTTAAGAGAAATCGAAACAAAATCAGAATGCTGATTTTAAAAATTTATATAATTCCCAATTTTCCTTTACTTAAACTTACTAACAACAATATTTTTAAATCTTATATTGTCAGGTGTTAAACAGCCAAAATAATAAATCGAAAATACATTTCAATTGAAAGTAATTGAAAAACGTATTTATAAGTGAATTTTAAAAAGAAAAAAAACTTTAACATGCTAAAATAAAAAGTTGTTAAAATCATTTAGTAGTTAAATAAATTACGTGATTTTACAAACAGCATATTTAAAATGATTTGTTTATAGCATTTAAAACAAAAATTTTCTTCTAGTTGTTAAAAAAAATATGGAAGGACGCGACTTTTTACACAACATTACATACGCTGATTTATAAATGTGTAACGAATCTTTTTAATCCAGAAATTAGTAGTCAGTCAGTTCTCGTGACAGTAATGGTGTAAGAATTCAAAGTAGAATTGACGAAGATCTGCAGACGTCGACACGATGGAGAACTCATTTTTGTCTTTTTTAAGATTTATTTCACACATAAACACACACATGGACGAGTACGACACAAATTAACAAAAAATAGACTAGCATTTTTATAAAACACATTCCAGAACAAACCAGAAACAATGCTGCACCATATCACTACACAATAACTCCGAACTCCCGCGCTCAACTGAAAAATTGTTCTTTTGGAAATGTTCTTTCCTTTCTTTTTGGATGAGTAGCGCCATCTATCGTAGGCTTAGGAATTTAGTTCTCAGAATTAAGTTCTTTACAGACTCCTCCCCACCGGGGGAAAACTTTTCCGGGCCTTGTCGAGGAAAAGTTTCTTTTTAAAACATAGTTTTGGTAGCACTAGTTCCAAAAACGTTTTAGTACCTTGAACCGGACTTATTCCCACCGTAAAAAGAAATAAAATATAATCTATACAAAATAAGTTTACAAATACAAGTGATACCTTTAAAAAAAAATAGTTTACACACATATAATATAATAAATTCAAAATTAACTGTTATACAAATAAACATATATACATATTAGCATTCTAATCAATTAGACTTTATAGCTCGACTTAAACTATCAGCATTCCGATGTTGTTTTCCCTTTTTATGAACAATTTCATAATTGAAAGACTGTAAAATCAAAGCCCATCTTAAAAGTCTTGGATTAGTTCCGCTGTTCTTTTCTAACCATACTAAAGGGTTATGGTCTGTCTGGATTTGAAATTTTTGATGGCCATCTAAGTAGCATCGTAGTTTTCGCACTGCAAACACAATAGCTGCGCATTCTTTTTCGGTGGTACTAAACTTTCGTTCTCTGTCTGAAAACTTTTTGCTCAAGTACATTATAGGATGTTCTTCATTATTTTCATTCATCTGGGATAAGACTACACCAATTCCCAAATTTGAAGCATCACATTGAAGGATGAAAGGTTTTGTAAAATCTGGACTATATAAGACAGGATTTTCAGAGAGTTTAACTTTCAGTTCGTCAAATGCCTTTTGACAGTCCTCATTCCAGTCTATAGTTGACTTGCGAATCTTTCCTTTGTTGCAATTACAGAAAAGTCCGGGATATAATTTCGATAATATCCAGCTAAACCCAAGAAAGATCGGATTTGAGTTTTAGTAGTAGGAACTGGAAACTCTTTTATGGCTTGAACTTTCAGTTCTCCTGGAGTTCTAAGACCTTGACCCACTAAGTGTCCAATATATTTGACATAAGCTTGGGCGAATTGACATTTGGATGGTTTAATATGCAGTTTTGCTTCACTCAATCTTTTAAAAACTTCTTCTAGGTGTTTTAAATAATCTTCCCAAGTTTGCGAGAAAACCGCCACGTCATCCAGATAAGGCACCGCATATTCTTCACGGTTTTTCAGCAATCCGGCCATAAGTCGGCTAAATTCATATGGAGCATTTTTTAAACCAAAAGGGAGGCGCAACGGTATGTACGTCCCAAAATTTGTCACAGAAGCTGCATATCTTTGAGCACGTTTGGTTAACGGTATTTGCCAGTAACCTCTGGTCAGATCTAAAACTGAAATGTACCTGGCTGAAGACACTTTTTCTACTAACTGTTCAGTGTCGGGCAAAGGATAAAATTTTGTTCGAGTCACTTTATTTAAACGGCGATAATCTATGCAGGGTCTTGCTTCTCTACCGGGAACTTCAACTAAAATTAATGGAGAGGCAAAGTCAGATTCACCTGGCTCAATAACTTTCAGTTTCAACATTTTCTCGACTTCCGCCTTTAGAATTTCCGTCTGTCTAGGCGACATTTTATAAGGCCGGGCACAGACTGGGTTTTCTGATTCCAGTTCAATATCATGTTCAACTAAATTTGTGCATCCTGGTTCAGTCGAAAAAGAGTCAGCATATTTTCCAATAAGTTGTCCTAATTCTTCTCGTTGACTTTCATTTAATCTTTTATTTTTTTGGATTTCTTGCCATACTTCTAACAACGCATTGTCTGTATTTTCTTCATCCAATTTAGGAATTTCATCTTCTTCTTCATCATTAGAGGTGGTTTATGTAGTAAGTAAATTTACGTTTTCCACACTTCTTTGATGGTAAGGTTTTAGCATATTTACATGATACACTTGGGACTTCTTCCCTTCTGGATTGTAAATAACGTAGTTAGTTTCTGATAATCTCTTTAGTACTCTTCCAGGTCCTATCCAACTAACTGACAGTTTATTTGGTTTGGATGGGGCCACAATTAAAACTTGATCACCTTCTTTAAACTCTCGTTTTCTGGCTTTGATATCATACCAATATTTTTTGTGTTTGTTTCTCCTTTTCCATATTTTCTGCAGCAAGTTCTTGGCATTTCTTCATTCTGTTCATTAAGTCAAATACATAGGATATTACACTATCTTCTTCTATCTCTTGCTCAGCCAAATTTTCATAGAATAACATCATTGGAGTTCTTAAGTTCTGTCCATGGACTAATTCTGCTGGACTAAATCCAGTACTAGTATGAGTTACAGTTCTTAATGCAAAAAGGGCAGGTGGAAGTACCTTCTCCCAATCAGATCCCGATTCTAAACAAAGTATTCTGAGTATCCGTTTCAAAGTCCTGTGCATTCTTTCAACTGGGTTACTTTGTGGATGATAAACTGAGCTTCGCACAACTCTGACGCCGAATTTCTCTAAGAATTCCGATGTAAGTGCACTCATGAATGACTTTCCTTGATCAGTTTGTAGTATACGAGGAAATCCAAGTCTACTGAAAATTTGTAACAAAGCATCAACAACCGTCGTAGAATACAAATTAGGTGTAGGAACTGCATCAGGATATTTCGAAGCTAAGCAAATTACAGTTATTATGTATTTGTTCCCTAATGTACTAATAGGTAAAGGTCCACAAGCATCAACATTTAATTTTGTAAATATTTCTGAAATAACTGGAACAATCTGTAAAGGTGCTTTCTTTTTGTCCTGAGGCTTCCCAACCCGTTGACAATAATCGCAAGTTCGGACATATTCTTCGATATCTTTGAAGCAATTTGGCCAATAAAAGGTCTTAAACAATGCATCTTTAGTTTTAGCCACACCCAAATGAGATGCAACAGTTTCATGACAAAATTTTTTTAATTGTTCACGAAATCTTTCAGGAACAACTAATAATTTCCTCTCAGTACCATTTTTATCTTTTCTTCTATAAAAAAGCATATCTTTCTCCAAAATAAATTTCCTATCCTTAGTATTTTCCGTTTTGGCATCGTCTATAAGAGGTTTGAGGTCTTTGCTTTTCCTTTGCTCTTCAGAAAATTCCTTCGGAGAAATTTTGATAAGTTCTTGCAATGAGATAGTTTCGCAAACTGGTAAAATTGAGCCTTTTTCGTTTTCTATCTTCTTGTCTTCAGATTTATCATTTGTTTTCTCATCCATTTTCTTCTCTTCACTCGCTATGTTATTGCTGTGATCTTTCTCTAAAGTTACATCAGAAAATTCGTGCATTTCAGGTTCCTCCCGAGGAACCTCTGCCTCCAGAATTTTCTTCTGAGCTCTGGTTTGCACAGCATTTATCATGTGCTCTCTCAATGCCTTTTCTTTTTTACAATCTTCGAATAATTCGGCTGTTTTATTTCCCAGCAAATATCTTCCTAAATCTACAGAGTCTCTAGAGACAGCAGCTTTAGTTATCACATGTCCCATTTCACAGTCCAATTCAACTTCTGCGAGAGGTAAGCACAATAAACCGTCGTGTAAGGGCACCCGAACCCACACTTTCTCGTTCAAATACATATGTGGCTTCACATATTTTTTTGCAATTAAATCTATGGTCGCACCTGTATATCTCAAAATTTCCATTTGTACACCATTTACTTTCCCCACACTAAGGTAAGGCGTTATTGAAGAATCTTGTTCATTTTCTACATCAACATGTGAAATCACTTCTGTGGATTTCTTAATTTTATCACATTGAGGACGAAGATGATTGCTCGATCCGCACTCGTAACAACGTAACGTTTTCCTCTTCTCGAATTCTCTCTCTCTATGATTTCTTGAAAACGATTCTGATTTAATATGCATTTTTGGCTTATCATCTTTACCTTCTTTTTTGAAGTCAAAGTTATTTGAATTTTTAAACTGGGGTCGAAAATTAGACAAATTCTTTTTAGGAAGTTCTTTCTTTTTTAAACTTTCTTTGATACTTTCATAGTCATCTAATTTTTTTGCCAAATCTAAAGGGGTCATAAAATTTAACCAATTATCTAGAAAATGTTCCTTTGTTTCCGCAGGCACTCGAAACTTTAATTGTTCTGTAATAATTAGATCTTTAAGTTGATCAAAATTGTCAACACCTAATTCCTTAATCCAAGCGGTAAAATAACTAGTGAGTTCTTGCGCGTAGTTCCTCCAAGATTTGTCGGGTGTTTTATGATGACGATAAAAACATTGTTTCAGTTTCTCACTATTCAACTTGTATCTTTCTAATATGAGACTTTTAACGAAATCATAGTTAATCGCGTCTTCGGGTGATTCCCTGGCTAACATGTTTGTGACTTCTGTGGGTAAAACAGCTAACAAATATGCAACCCAATCAGTTTTCGACACTTTAGCCATCTCTGCTCTTCGCTCAAAATTAATCAAAAACAGACCCATCTCATCAGATTTTTCGTCGAATTTCGGAACAATTTGTGCTAACTGTATCTTTGGTCCAAGATCCACCTTTCTCTCTGACAAATTGTTCTGTTCTAGAGTTCTTTGCTCTAATTTCTTTAATTCTAGTTCATGTTCACGAGCTTCTTTAGCCAAACGTTCTTGCCTTTCTTCTTCACGTATTTTTTCTTCTCTTTCTTCTTGACGTCTTTTTTCTTCTTTTTCTTCCTGTCGTATTTCTTCTTCCCTCGCTTCTCTCTTTTTCCTATCCTCAATTACTGTATTTAATATTCCTTTAACAAAATCTTCATCATAATCGTCTATTTCTAGAATAGCTTTCTTTAGATCCGCGATTTTTAAATTCCCTACATCCTTAATGCCAAGCTCACTAGCTACCAATTGTAGGTCTTCCCTTTTCGCACCCTTTGTTAAATAAGACATCTTCGTTTAAGAGAAATCGAAACAAAATCAGAATGCTGATTTTAAAAATTTATATAATTCCCAATTTTCCTTTACTTAAACTTACTAACAACAATATTTCAAGCAAGTAACAAATTTAATTAATAATTCAATTCTAAAACATACTTCTATTAAATCCCCTACTTAGATCTATTATTTCAATCAAATTTAAATCCCAATCACATATGAAAAATTGACCCATATACAATAACACAATAAACCAATTTACTAAAATTCTTAGTAAATTAAACACAATGCAAAATTTTTAAAACAAATTAAATAAGCATATGTAATACCATAAAAATACAATTAAAATAGATATATTTTTTCGAAATTCACAACTGTATTTCATGTGCAACACATAATTTTATTTCTAATCAATATTTATATTATGCAACGAAAATTAAACCAAACAGCATTACGTAAACACCAGAATTTTTCTTAATTCTCAGACGTTTTACGCAAATGTAACAAATTATTTGCGAAAAAAAAAATATATATTAAATAATTCTTATAACAATTATATTCTTTACATGAAAAGAATAAACTTTAAAATATTCAACTCAATTTTCTTTTTCAAACGATAATAAATCTTTCATCTAGATATTTTAAAAAGTTTTTATTGTTTTATAAAAACCTAACAAAGAAATCAGAATGATTCTTTTTCTCGATCAAAACTTTTATTTTGTCATACTTTTTCATTCAAAAAATAACAAAACAAAAATATCACTGCATTTATTTCCGAATTAGGAAACAAAAAACAAAAAATAATTTATTCTACTTTTAGAATAAACTAACACAGAAAGAACCTTTCTTCTGTAAATTGGCATTCATCTAATAATCGAACTAGTGCAATGACAACCTTTATTTTTCGAAGTCATTCAGTTCTTGGAATAAAATTTATACCATTTTCACAAATAAAATCACTTTGATTCAAAAGAATTTTACCATCACAATTCTTACAAAAAATTAAATATAACCGTATTACTTTCTTTATTTAAGAAATACTTTTTCTTTACTTAAGAACAATTATCAACATTCTAATATATCATAGCATACGAATTCGAAATTAACACTTTAGCAAGAAATAAAATAATAACAAAGTAATTTTATACTCTTTTTTACTATTTGATGGGAATAAGTCACTAATTGTAATTACTCTTCGAACCTGAATTTTTTACTCCAATTAATTCGCACTTTTACTAAAGATAGTAATTAATTTACGAAAGTAAAACAAAATTTTATTAATCCTGATTAAAAAAATTTAATCGATAATAAATGTCAAGGCACTAAGAATAAAAGAAATTGGAACTAGTTTTAGCTTACTTGTTTTGTTCCACCAGGATTCATATCCCATAAGCTGCCAACCAATCTTCAAGGTATGTAAGAATTCAAAGTAGAATTGACGAAGATCTGCAGACGTCGACACGATGGAGAACTCATTTTTGTCTTTTTTAAGATTTATTTCACACATAAACACACACATGGACGAGCACGACACAAATTAACAAAAAATAGACTAGCATTTTTATAAAACACATTCCAGAACAAACCAGAAACAATGCTGCACCATCTCACTACACAATAACTCCGAACTCCCGCTCTCAACTGAAAAATTGTTCTTTTGGAAATGTTCTTTCCTTTCTTTTTGGATGAGTAGCGCCATCTATCGTAGGCTTAGGAATTTAGTTCTCAGAATTAAGTTCTTTACAATGGATACAGACTTTAGAAACCGAAAAATTTCACAGTGAAAAAGATAAATATGTGAAAATCTGATTATAGAAGATCGCCGTTTATCGTCATAATATTCAATATCATGTATGAGGATAATTTTTTTAGAGGAAAAAAATAAAGTAAGAAGACATTATTATGTTTTAAGACCAGCAGGTATTTATGGAGTTTGATGAAGGCAGCTCGTTAAAAAAACAGCTGCCTAGTTAAAAAAAAAAAAGCTTTATTTACGTGTTATAAAAGGAAATACTCCTTAATCAAAATAATCTTTCAAATTTTATTAATTTTTCTCATCTTCAAATAATAATAATAATAATAATAATAATAATAATAATAATAATAATAATAATAATAATAATTAAATGAAAATTGTGATAAAAAATGAAAATTATGATAAAATTGAAAGTTATGATAAAAATTATTCTTCTCAAAATATTTAAAATAAGCAAACATAAAAAGGGATAGGAATTAAGAATTTCAGTTACAACTTCAGAGCCCCCTGACCATCCTTACTTCTGTCCTCGTCAAGAATAATTTTTTAATATTTTTTTACGTTTATCTGTATATAACAGTTATTTAAAAATGAGTTTCAGAGGTCAAAATCTCACCTTTTCTCCCCAAATGATGAATGATAATAAACAGTTTCAATTTGTTGCTTTTAATATGCGGTTTTAGATTGTTAATATGTGTTGTTACATGCCCATTTTGAAATTTTGTTCTATGGGGTTCTGCTATTGACAACAAACATATCCAGTGTTTCGTGTACGTAATTACTTTCATAATGCGTATATAATATCAACATAAACAAAATCACACACAAGTTAAACTAGATCATTTGCGCCGTAGATACATTCCTCACTCTTTATACCACTTTCAAACAAAATTGAAAAGTGTTTGTGTATTCGGTTTGTCTGTCCACAGTCTAACTCCCATAAATATGCTCGGATTTTCGTGCAATTGTTTAAGTTTCCCTAGGTCTGTTTAGCATTGTGTATGAAGTATGTGGGATTCATTGTACATTTACAGGGGCAAACAAAAGAATTCCATTGTATTATGGTCTATGAGGGAAAATCGTTTCCAGAGTATTTTAATGATATTACACTATTGCAAATATGTTGAAAATTATATAAATCACTGAATTTAATTACGATTACGTTAGAACAGGGAATTCATAGCATTTTAAAATCATCTACAAGAACTAGCACAAAAGAAATCGGTTACATTTAATTGTCCTTGAGTAATAATTGCTGGAAATGCGTTTTCAATTTTGGCATGCACTTTTGAATTTAAATATTTTTAAGTGCGTTCGTAATTATATAAATACGCAGCATATGTAGTCTTCGTCTGATCCGTCTGTCTGTCCGCATATAACAGCACAAAAACTACCAAACCGAATCTTTTGAAATTTCAAATACATATTTGTTGCAGAATTTTATTGCGTCATTTAAAACTTTAGTAAAATCGAATACATAGTACTAATATAGAGACAGTCAAAAGTATTCCATTACATTATCGTCGATAAGATAAAACAGTTTCACGTTCTTTTTAATGGTGTTACACTCGTCGGAACATAATGAAATTAACATAGTTTTATGAAGGGCATTAAAATATAAATTTTGTAAAATATGCCACACAAAGAATATTCATCATTCATTTACAGAGCCACCTCAAAGTAATCCCGTTACATAACAGTATAGCGGAGAGGGACATTAATTGCAGCATATTTTAATTTTTATTTCCCATACAATAAAATTGATATGCATTGCTTAGATTTTACTACAAATTACTTTCTGTGCAATAGAAAATGCGTTTCCATATTGTTGAATCAGATATAATATTTTAACAAACGGTGCATAGTTTAATTATTTTATTCTGAATGTGTTGAAACGTGTTTCATAATCTATGTTTGACGTATGATTTTTTCTATCTTGCTTTCTACTAAAACTAATTTTCTGATGAAGCATTGACGTACCTTTAAGTTAAATTTATTTTACTTACTTTATTATAATATTTACATTAGTTTTTTAGCTTCACATAATCACCCCAGAGTATCAGCTTTTGTATTCATTATACCAGGTTCTATAACCTTCACTCACACGCATCTTTAATTGCGTTGAAAAAAGTAAAATAAACAGTAAAAATAAGAAAGAAAAAAAATTTGTCGGCTCATCTACAAATGAACAGGTTTCGTTGAAAAAAAGAAAAAAAGTTAAGATTGAAAAAGAAACTACAGAATTATTTGACTGCATCTTGCCACTTCGCGAACTGACCGACAAACGCTGACTATTTCGAGAATTAGCGACCATTTTCAGAATTGCCGAATGAAATTAAAAAGAAGTTGGTTATTGCGAATTGGCAGGCCAATTCATTTTTCCTTATATAACAGCATAAAATCTACCCAACCTAACAGTTTGAAATTTAATATGTATAATTTTTGCAGAATTTATCTATTCATTTCAGATTTTATGAAAATAAAATCAACTTAAAAAAGATATTAAAAAAAGTTTTCTTCATTCTATTAATCCTGTCATACATCATCGATTCAATAATATTTTATGATACGTAGTGATTCTAGATTGTTATGGTGATGGCATCCTATTTAAGATGGAGTTCCATTATTTCCGAATCACTGAATTTAATAAATAGAATCGTAATAAATTTTGTATGTATACATTTTTGCACAAGAGTACAATAGCTATTGCAGCAAGAACTGAATATTTATAAAACTAGTTATAGTACGAATGCACTACATGTGCCATATTTATGACGTACAATTTCCGACTAGTAGACATTGGAACTATATGTCTATAATTATCGGTTTAGGAATAGCTATTGGACATCGTTGAGAGTGGACACCCTGTGTACTGGATCATCGGTTATCAATATTTTATGCAGATTTGCATGTATCATTTCGATTTTAAATCGTCATCAGAACACGTAGTTCAAATGTATTTCATAAATCAGAGAGCATTTTTTTTTCTAAAATCAATCATACGATCTTAAAAGTTCTGATATCGACCTGTTCAATGCAGAAAAAGCAATAGGTTCTCATATTTTGACAATATTTTAATCTAAAAACTAGTACGTTCTTTTTGAGAAACGGGTTAGCACGATTTTATTCATGTGTCATTACAAGATAATAGAGTTATGTTTGCAGCTAATAGCTACGAAAATGTGTTTTTTATTGGATAAGAAAAGTAATCAGAATACGTAACGAGAGACACATAAATATCAGCTGCGATTATCCCTAAAGAATACTATCTGGGATGTTAGCAAAATCGATAAGATTGACGCACGTTAATGGCATATAAAGAAAATAGAAAAGAACTTAATAAATAGAATCGTATTAATGGTTAAATAAAAGATGTGTGCATGAATACTCGATGGGATAATTCTTTCTTTTCTTACAAAAATATACAAATAACACGCACTTATAATACTTTGCGATGCAAAAAAAAAAAAAAAGAATGCTAATATGAGTTTTACTGATTGGACAGCAAGTTTTACGATGTAGAGTCAATTATTAATATTCCATTGTTAAAAATCTAGTTCATTCGCGGGAAAACACCTACTCATGAGTCATAGATATTAATAATGTGGCCAATTTTTTATCAGAAAAAATTTAAAATGTATCTTGTTTGTACTTCCAAAATTTTTAATTTTTTTGGATAACTTAGGTCGATATCTACAAATACCTTTTTTCTACTTTTTTGATTTTGTTCCGAAAGTGAAAGTATCCTAATGAAAAATTCCTGCAGGCAAAATCGAAAATGCATAAAGAAGATGATTGAATTGATTAAAAAGATAAATTTTCTTAATTTGTAGTAAAATTTAACTTTAACAAATCAGAAAGAAAATTTAAAAACAGAAAGAACATTTTAAAATTAATTAAATGATCATGTGTTATAACAGGAAATGGGGAAAATTACGTCTTAAAAAATGTACACCCCATAGTTATTAAAAAAAAAAGAAAGAAAAAAGAAAGAAAGAAAAGGAAAGAAAACGTTAATTTAAATTATTACACGTGAAACGCATTTAACGGTAAAGAATTACGTATTAAAATTATGCATTATGCATATATTAAAATCATGCATTTAAAACGATTTTTTATGAACAATATTCATGTGTCACAATCGGAATCGACGGCGTAAAAGCAAACGCTCCCTAGATTGAAGAAAACCGTGACATGCTTTGTTGTGGCGTCACGAAACGTCACACGAAGCAGTTAAAACAAAGAAAAAAATAGTGGCACTTCGGGAGTGCCGACAGAAGTGAAAATTTGAACAATTGCATGTGTATTTTTTAAACCGTTTATTGTGCAGGAAATACTTTTAAATGAAGTGTTTTATTATTCATTATTATAAACTACTACTACAAAAAATATATTACAATCTTCATTTAATGCACTATTGTACATGAAAAATAATGCACATTATTTTACATACACAAATTGCAATCTATTGCTTAAAACGTAAATTTACAAATACATGAAATATGAAATTTATTTAATTGGTATACTTTGAAATTGTGAGACTTACGGCCTCACACGAAGCGAACCAGCGGCAACCTCAAAAGTGGCACTATATCACTACTAAGTGACAGTCGAAATATATACCAATTAGTGTAACCCTCTGATATAGCGGCGTGTCGAACGCGATGAAACATCGGCCACTCAAGCAGACACTTTGACATGCCAAAATATGTGGACCTCTCGAAAGCGTTCCCACGGAGCAGGAAGGAGGGTGCAGTGCGCAAAGGAAGACGAGGGATGATGGATGCTCTCGAGAGAGAATAAAAGGAGGAGGAAGAGACTCATAGGGACTTGTCTTCTGGAGAGAAAAGAGCGGTTGGGGATCTGAGTGGATGGAGCTCTGGAAGTGCGAAGTTCTCGATACGCAGATGATGCGGAGAATAAAACGAACTATAGAGACTGTGTAATTAAATGTGTAAAAATATTTCTATGTAATTTAATAAAATATATTTCCATTGATTCCGCTAATAGAAGAGTCATTTTCGCTATTACTATATTTACTAAACTTATTGCCTGCGCCAATAAATTTTTAAGACACTTTTAACGAGAGTTTAATTAATATCACTTAATTTGATAACACTTTTAATAAGTGTTTAATAAGACGGTCCGTTCAATGAGTCGTGCCAGTTACGAAGTTGGCGGCAAGGTCGAAATATTGCAGACATCTAGCATATTTCATCGAAGTTTAAAGCAAAAACCTATACGCTTTTATTTTATATCTAAAAGTTTAAGTGTTGTCTTGGATCGACATTTAACAATACGTAAATTTATGGTCAATCCCTTAATTGTACTTCAAATGAACTGATTTTGCTGCGCTCAGAGGCATGCTTAAGTGGTGTAAGTCAGTAATTTTGGAAAATTTTAGATATTAATATCTTTTGGGGATTTGCAGATGTCGAGATGAATTTTTTTTTGTTCAATTTAGGAAGGGATAAAGAATTTTTTTCTAATTGGAAGTTTTATCCTCTGGGGGCCGTATAAAAATTTAATTTTCGTATTTTTTAGAACAGACCCCCCCCCCCCCCATGGAGTTGCAACTTATCTTATCAAAAAATTCATCTTTTTTTATGAATTTTTGCAATTGGAAGTATGGGTCTAGGGGCAATATTTAACGAGATAGCCTATTGTTTCGATATTTATGACTCACCCTGTATATATATATATATATATATATATATAATCATCAAATTTTGAATTGGCATGAAAAACATGAATTACAGTCAAAAAATTAGATGTGAAATCAAGTCGGAAGCAAATTTCAGAACTATGCACATTGAATACAAAAATGATGTTTTAACTATTTAGCAAAACCATTTATTAATTTTCGTTTGTTTATTACATGAAAAAACATTTCATTTGATAATATTACACACACAAAAATTTTTTATATACAAAAATTAACTGCACTTTATTATAGCTCTATAAAATTGTGTGTTTTATTTTTAAAATAAATGTTATTAAATCGGTAATTATAACTTCGCAATACTTCAGACCATTTTAAGCCTTTTACTGTTTTCCAGTTTAAGTAAAATCTCGTCAATATTTATCACTTATGCCCCTCCCCCCCCCCCCCACTCCAGAAAAAAAAAAAAGAAAAATAAATTCGGTTAAGAACGATGAATCTTAGTCTAATATTTCTAATGTGTTTGATGCATTCAGTTTAATTTCCTGTCCGAAAAATACTACAATATTCTGGCATCGATTTTACAATAAATCAACAAAATAAGAGAATGGCTATCGATCCGTGTTACATCGATTTAATGATGAAATAAAAATGTGAAAAAGAGGGGAAAAAAGCTTCTTTCTTCGGTAAAATCAACCTCTCTTTCGAGGACGTAAGCTGTTCCGAAGAGAATGAATTTATTATCTTAATCTGCAGGTTACGTTGGATCGGTTTCTTCAAATGAAATATATCGGTGAATTTAACTCGTATGACATTTCGCATTACTGTAAACGATCTTAGAATAAATTTGGGCTGTTAAAGGTCAGCTTTCTTAGTCTCTAATTTATAGTAGGATTTGGTAGGGAACGATAGAAAGATATGCAATACATTAAAACCAAATAGAAAAATTATGTAACACTGGAAGCCTTATCAAAATCCTCCCAGCAGAACTTTTTAAAAGACTAATCTTTCATAATCGTGTTCACCGTATTTTGCAACTTTCTTCCATAATTCTATAACGGAGCAACATAAAACAATAGCATCTGTACAAAAAAAAAAAAAAAAAAAAAAAAAAAAATCTGAACTAGTTTTCTAAGAACAGTGCAAGTATCACTAAAATACACTTAACATATTTTTTTTCAAAGGCTAATCTTTCATAAACGGTTTGACTTGATTATAGAACTTTCCCAAATAATTCTACATATAAGCAACATAATTATGCTATATGTGACATATTTTATCTGCTACTAAAATCATTCCTGATAAATTATCTAACTAACAATGCAAATCTCATCCAAAATCGTACTGAAAAATGTTTTTTAAAAGCTAATCTCGTAATCGAGTTCACCTGATTACAGAACTTCCACCCTAATTCTACAATTAAGTGCCACGGAACAATATGTTAAATACTAAAACCTTTCCAAAAAATTATCTCTGTAAAAATTACAGACCCGTAAAAATCTATTGAGAAGAATTCAAGTCATAAGCAGCCTGAACCAAATTCCAATTTGCATTTGATATATTTTGTAGATAATGTGAAACCGCATAATTTGATATAGTATTTTCTTTTTCTATATATTATGCGTAATAAAATAACCACTTTCTTTCGTTCTTTTTAACACTTACCAACAAAGTTGAAAAGTGTTTATGCTTTCGGTTTTTCTGGCCGTCTAGCCGGATGGCTGTCTGTCCGCGCTCTAACTCTCGTAAATATACTCGGATTGTCATGGAATTTTTGGATTTTATTGACGTTTATCCTAGCAAGAACTCTATTGAAAATGAAGTTTCTACTATGATTAGTTTATTTACAGGGACAGTCAAAAGTTTTCCGTTACATTAAGGCCTTTACATTAGGGAACTTTACATTAGGTTACATTAGGGAAAAATCGTTTCAAATGAATTTTAATGATACTACACCCAGTAAAACATATTCAAATTTATATGTCTCTACGAAGTGAACTAAAATATGCATTTTGTAAAGTATGCAGTCAAAAGAATAGTTATTATTCATTTAGAGGGCCACACAAAAGAATTCTAATACATAATAATAAAGGAGGAAATTGTTTGCGCCATATTTTAATTATGGTAAAAGTTTTCATATGCAATCAATTTTAAATACGTCGCTGAGACTTAATATCAGTTATTTCACGCATAATATGAAGTACATAGCATCCACAGGGATACACAAAAGATTTCAAATATATATTCAATCAGGAATACTATAGTTATGGATGATGACTGTTCGATGAATGAAATGCATTTTTAATTACGATATGTGCTTTTAAGTTTCAGTAAATGTATGCACATTATATGGTGTGTATAAATGCTAACTGTTACACAATTTAGATATACAGGGTTACACAAAAGAACTCAGAAAGTTTACTGAATATGGGCGTAATTTGCTTAAAGGTGGCTTTTAAATAAGTTTTGCATTTTTGCGTTGAATTGCGTTCAGTTTGATATGAAATGTTCGTAGAATATAGATAAAATGATATACAGGATCACGCAAAGGTTCGTCTACAGATGATAATTCCCGTCTTCCTTTCGCCCAATCCGTAAAATACTTGGTCGGTTAGAAAAACATTGCACCAAGAAAAAGAGAGTTTACGTTTGCAACTCATTAAATCGCTCCTAAAGTTGAAGTGAGAAGAGATCAGAGGTCATTAGGGGACAGTTCAGATAAAATAGAATATATACTTTACACTGTGTATAGTATAAGGATATGGAAATAGTTTGACTTCGTTAAAAGGTATGGCAATTGGGAAAATAAACTCGGTATGTGGTCATTTGAGGGATTGTGGCTCATGGGTGAGTAATGAGGGATAAAAAAGAAAGTAATAGTCCAAGAGCCGACAGCACAAAAACCTATGTTATGGAGCACAAGAAAAAACTTTATTATATGGAAGAGTACTAATAGGGGAAGCTGACGATCTATGTCTGCCGGAAGTGAAGTGGTGCATAAGCCAAAAGTTAATACTCACTCGTGGCTCACTCGTAAGTTTATCATTGTGTTTGACGTACAATCAAAGGTATGAAAACATGGAAAAATGGAAGCAGGAAAACACAGTGATAAATTTACGAGTGAGCTACTAGGGATATTAATTGCTAAATTGTAAAAAGTTTTATACAGGATGTTCAATTGACACTAATGTATGGATAATTGTATGGTTACATGAATTAATTTTATCAATATTATTTACATAATTTTATTAATTTCCATGATTAACTTGTACCTAACTTATAACAAATTGGATACCTAAAATAATATTTCTAAGTGTATAAAATGCATATATAATTTATCTATTTTTATTTTATATTTCATCTTATATTAAGATATTGAGTTTAGGTTAGAAATGTCAAATTAAATGATGTTTCGACATGTAGCGTACCAGAAAAGCGTACGCCAAACTCTATTGGGTTTTCTCAGATTAGTATATAGTTTTTTTTAATTATTTTTGGTAATGGGAACTATGAATCTTTAAAAGAAAATGACATATAAAGATATGCGATACATTACAACCCAAGAAAAATTTATAACATCTCTTGGATTTTAGTTTATTGTCTTCACAATTGCCATGCAAATTACGGGTAGACAGCAAATACATTTATACATATATATGATAAACTTTCCAGAACAGCGTTTTGTGTATTGGAATGTTTTTAGCTAAATTTAATCATACATTCCTCTATTCACCAAAAAGTAATCAATGCATGGACTATTTTTTTGTTTTTCTTCGTGTTATCGATAACAATCTTCTTAAAAATAAATTTAATCAAATACTATAACAATAAACAATAACAACAATAAGCTAAAAACTATATAAACAAAAATAAATAACAACAGTAAACAATTTAATTAAATAGCTTTTTTTTTTTAAGAAAAAATAAAAATAGAAAAAGAGTTGCTCAGATGTTGTATTCAGATATCTTAAGAAAATTTAGTATAACATAGCAGTTCCTCAAGGTTTTCGAAACATTTTTTTTCTTTATAGCCGTACAAGAATTAATGAAAAACATCAGAAACCATTAGGTTTTTGAAATCAACAGAAATATCTTTTCCGAAAATAGGTCCCAAAGCCCCCCCCCCCCCCACACTACCTACCTACCTACCTAGAAGCCCTTCAAGGTTAGTTTCTGAATATTAGATAAAATTTTTAGGAATCGTGTTTAGCCAATAGATCACTTTGAACTTTTGTAAACGGTTGTACCTTAGAAAATTTTCTGCATTTGTTTTTTATGCTAAATTACAGAACATCAGAATTATTCTTACCTGCCAACTTGGATCAGCATCTCTGTAATACATGAAATTTTCCTTAATCCATTTGTAAATAGCAGATAGTGTCATCTTATTTTTGTTGGCTTTCATGGCCATACAAATGAGCGTTGCATAGGAATAGGGGGGTTTCACTGTACCGTCCACCTTATAGTCCACGACATCTTCTATTTCTGGCTTCGGGCACGTTTTCGAGCCGGATTTGTTGGAGGATATCATGCAGCAAGATGATTTAGAATATTCGGGTGAGGGCACTGGACTCGCAGGGGGCGTTTCGGGAGTGGACGCCCCAAGTTTGGTCATGATGTTCAAGTTCTGCAGCCAGTTAAGGTCTGTGAGGCAATCGTCATCCGCTGCCATGCTGTCCGGTTTTTTCTGCTGCTCCTGCCAGTTCTGGTGGAAGCGCGCGGCCATCTCGTTTGTGGACGCTATGGGCATCTTGAAGGTCATCCTCACGATGGCCCGAACATCGAGGACGGAATTAACACAGATGACCTACAGAAGAGGGAAAATAAAACGAATTCTTATTAAGGAAAATTAAAAGTTGCTGTACTACTTTAGAATTAAAGGCTATATACGGGATGCCCTAAAATTGACTAACTGATTTAAAAATTCAACAACTTTTTAATGGTGGCAGCTATTAAGAAAATTCTTGGAAAAGCAAAGTATAAAATGACAGATTTTATTTATTTTTTAAAATTTTAATTACGAATCTTGATTTTAATTTAAAATAACAGCGATAGACGGCATTGCAAACAATAGGTGCTGAGTCCAATTCCAATTTTTCGGCCTATCTCTTCTTTCAGTTTTAATACAAAAGAAGAAAAGGTTAAAAATATATGAATTGGGTCAACAAGAACAATATTTAATTGACAGCTAAGAACCACTCCACATATTTAACCTCCTTCTTTCGAATCAATATTGAGTGAGGAGAGATAGAAAAAAAAATCATGCCTGGATTTAGCGTCTATTACTTACAGCGCTACCTATAGCTGCTATTTTTAATTAAAATTGGGAAATGCCGTGAAACAAACCCCTGACTTCTTAAATAGTCTTCCTGCAAGAACTTCCTTAGTAGCTGCCATCACTTGCAAGTTATTAAATTTTAAAATTAGTCAGTTCACTTTTAAAACACTCGGTATTTTCAAGCTAATGTTAATTCTACTCATAATCTAAGCTTAAAACTAAGGAGAGATTTAGCTATAGAAAAGCGAAAAATGAAAGTTTTTTAGCTTTTTTCTGGAGTAGGAATAGAGATTTTAGCCCTGGGTTTTTTGCGTATCATTTACTATCTTTTGGAAGAACATTTAAAAAAATATTTGTTAAAAATGATGATGTGGCTCGAGATGCATGGGTGAATATGCTAGCGTGCACATCGTGCAATTCCAACGTGTAATCCAATTAATTACTAGAGTCGTCTGCAATCAATTTTTATAATAATTATGAAAGTAGATAACATTGTCTGGAATTTTAAGCACTTTAATGAAAAAAAATTGCAAAAGTGGCGGCCATTAAAAAAAAAAAAAAAAAAAAAAAAAAAAAAAAAAAAAAAGCCTCTTTCTAACCTTTTTTTTTTCTCCGGCACTTCGGCATGTTTCTAAAAATGTTTATTTTTCACATACAGTCCTCAGAAAAAGTTTAGACACTAATTATATTTAATCTCTAAATACAAAATGCGAACACTTGAGTTTCACAAACAACCATAATTATTTTTTATTATATTTTAAACATTTTAGGACATAAATAATGATTTTAATGTAGGATAATATTTAGTTTAACTGAAAAAAAGTGAAATTTACATATTAAGTTTAGATATTCTTTTGATTTTTGGCAACTGTACTCGGAAAAATGCAAATTTTAAATTTATGACATCACATGCATATTTAAGAAGTATTTAAGTATACTTTGCTATAGCATCGGTTAGCAAAGATGCCGCGAGCTAGAAATATTCAGTTAGAGGAGGTAATTGAAGTGTGGAAGCTGAAACGGAGAGGGAAGACTGTTGCAAAAATTTTCGGCTACAGTGAATAACAAAGAGGTCTGCCTATCAAGTATAGCCTTTAAAGAAGTTATTATATTTTAGTATCTAGTTGCATTATATTTTCCTCGTTAAAAATTTCTTTTTTTTTTTGTATAATGTAGCCTACGATAAAACTATGGTAAATTTCTGAAAACTGTGCTTTCCTAGTTGAAGTAGGATGCGTTATCTTGTAACTAACAACAAGATCTGACAGACGACTACACTAAATCCATTTAAATAAATTATCTTTTGAATTAGCATGATCTTTCGTAATGGGCTTCACATACATAATGTTATCAACTTTTGTCGATTTTGGACTCTTTCTCCTTTTACGATATTATACTTCATCATTCCTTCACCAACCTCCTCTCCCTCTTAATGATATCGTTATCAGAGTTTAAAAATTACTTTATTTTTTACAATTTTTTTTCTTTTATACTTTTACAATAACATACAGATAGGGTTATGCATTTATTTTTCGTATACTTTAATGATTTAAACGAAGAGAAGAAAACAATAAAAATATCACTATTGCTTATTAAAGAATATTATCAAATAACGTACCTCAAATAACATTTAAAAAATTATACTATTAAAAAGTGTTAATATATTTTTATTAGATAATGCATTCAATAGCAATATTGTCTTTTTTGCTCTACCCCACTGTACGACCAAGTTGTGAACAAAATGTCTTTTCAACAAAACACGTGAATAACATCCTTTTCTTTTTTTTTTTCTTTTTCTTTTTTTTTTTATTATTATTATTAGAAAGCATAAATTTGTTTCGAACCGGGTTTATCTAACAACGGCATAGGCATATAATATATGGGCATTTATATATGGATATGGTGGAAGAATAAGAATTCCAAAGTTGGAATAACATAATTTTATAATTCAGTAATTTTATAAGTTGGTATTTTGGTAAAAATAGATTATAGATTAAAAAAGAAAAAAGATAAAGCTTTTTGGATGTAAAGAAAAGGTAAAATAAATAAAATAAAATAAAATTTTGGTTCGATCAAAAATGATAACAATATCAAACGACAGCCCTCCTTCCACGCTAGAGACAGATCTTAGGATATGAAATGCCAGATCCTCTCCGCCCTTAAAGGACAAACTTATATATGTATATATGTATAATTCTTAACGAATCAACACATTCACCTAGAGATCATTTGTCAGGAAAATCCACCTAACCGCTTTTATTGAAATATTGATTGAAAAAAATGCATCTTCTTTCGTACCATAACATTTATAGGACGAAACTAGTTTTCTGTTCCCGGAAACTTATTAATATGCTGATATCATAATTATCGGAGGATATTAGCATAACCGTGCCATGTTTCACTGTACTCTTTACAAAAAGGAATAATTGATTTTCGAGACAAACCAATTTCTTTTGTTTGCGGTCATGTTTGGATTAAGACGAGTGCGAGCTAAATTTGCTAACTTTTAATGGATTCACTTAAAATTTGATTAAAGTTGCTAAGAACAAGCAAAATACTTATTCACAAATTTTGATATTCAATTATTAAAAACATTTTTAGATATTGTATTTTAATATGACAAAAAATTTTACATTTTCAGGATATTTCATACGTCTTTTTTTTTTTTTAACATAAAATGTGACATTATTTATTTTATAAGATCTGTTTCGTATTACAATGGAAGTTGGCACGAACTGTAAAAGTACACTGAATGTATAAGAATATATATACATGCTTACACACATATATATATATATATATATATGTATATATTTACAATTATCCTTAAAAAAATACTAAAAAAAAAAAGAAAGAAAAGAAATAAGAGCGATGTATTTCTATATGCAAGCAAACTTCAACGCTAAAACCTGCTTGAAATGATTTTAAGCTGGCATTTCTTTATTATTTTATAGATGATATACAATATAAATTTGAAAGAAGTCTGGCTGATAGGAATGCGCATAAAATGTTTCAAACAATTTAGAAACATGTGAAATTTCTAATTTTGGGAATACAGCGTTAAAAATGAATGTAAAAAACAATTTAAATAGCATGTTTAAATAGATAAAAGTTTATATTTCATATAGAGCTTATATCTTACAGGGGAAGATTAGGTATGGAATGGTCGAATAATAATGGAATACTTTAATATCTGGCGCATACAGAGTTGCAGCTAAGCTCAAATCCGTCATATGACTTTCTGAGTATTCCTATGATGCACTTCAGTTCTGTTTGGATGCCTGTTTTTGGAGCTACACGGTGCAATGAAGTTTTATTCTTAGTTTTTGCAGCTTTTTTTTTGTAATGAATTTTATAAAATGTTTATTAATTAGAAAATCTTATTACCTGCTATGTTAACGCAGTTCAGGGTAAAATTGAACATTTATATTAATTATATTAATTTTTAACACATTTATTCAATCAGAAAATAAATCATAACATTTGTAAATTTCCAAGTGAGAGAAAAAGTGCCTGACCAAGTTCCGAAGTAGGGATCTTTTGGCTAAAGCAGCAAATGCTGTATCAATCGAGTCATGTGACTCGATTGGTACAGCAAACATAATTGGTACGAAAGAATCTCGAGGACCTAATTTTCCCAGTTAGCCTTAACGATTACAAGATCCGGCCTGAGAACTGAATCAGCTGAACAGAATAAATCGCAGATAATGGGACTTCAGTAAACGATAAATACGTAATTAATTTTAACATAATAAATTATTTAGTAAATAAAACACTTATGAGATCAGATCTTGTAATCGTTAATATTAGCTAAGTGAATTAAATTCTCCAGATTCGTCCGGGAGGACTCATTTGCAGAGAATTTTTAGCTTTAGCCATGAGATCCTTGGTTTGAATACTGGACAGGATATTTTTTAGCCATTTTGAAATTTACAACTGTTATAGTTTATTTAGCAATTTAAAAATTATATGAAAAATGAATCTAATAACTTTACTTATTGCAGAAGCTGAATTATCCGAAAGCATGCATGATTAATTTGTATAGAAGTTAGATCAGTCAGACCGTCATGATAAAGTAATAAAAATAAATAAATTTATTTTGCCTCCTTTTTTTCTGATAATTTTATCATTCTAGTTGGTTGTTATTTCTTACATTACACAACGTCCAATCTTTTAATTATGCTGATGTTTTAATATCTTCCGGATTTATTATATAACAGTTGAAAGCTATTTCAGGAAAAATCTCTTTTGTTTACAAAGTATTTCATTTAAAAAATATATTAATAATATTGTTTCTAAGTGTATTTTAAATGGCTAAACCGCAGAATTATAGATTGCTTGGCATATGGCTTGGCTGCGCTGCAATGAATTCGCCACTTCTGTCTAACTATACATATTTAGATCCAAATTAAACAAACATAAATAAATAGTCTAAACAAGTAATGTAAACAAATAAAGTAAACAATAACGTAAATAAATAATGTAGCAAATTATGCAAACAGTAATGTAATTAATTTCTATAAAACTTATTAAAAAATATTCAAAAATAAAATTTAAATTTAAATTTTGGTACCGATGTCTCAGATGCATCGATGTACCTATTTGTCGCCAAAATGGCGATTTTATGATCAGCAAATTGGCGATTTTGGCCAGATTTTGCTTCGTTTGGGAACTCGGTTAAACAGACTGCGTATATTTTATATTAAACATTGTGTGGTTTACAATAAAATAATTTGTGTGCGTTCAAAGTCAAAATTGTATGTGTTATATATATATATATATATATATGTATATATATACAGTCGAGCCTCTATATAACGAAATCCATCGTTCCAGTAAAAAATTCGTTATATAGAGAAATTCGATGTATAGAGTATGATGTTAAAAATAGTATTTAATGAGTAAATTTTGAACAAATATTATTTTTGATCTTTTTAATTAAGAATTTGAAATGTTTAAAAGTATATATTAACCTAACATTTTATTTCTTACTTATTTAAGCAGTTTCAAAAAAGAGAAAAGACATTTATTTGAAAGCTTAATGAAAATCAAATAAGGAAGACTTACATAAATTTCAGAGGAAGAAATCTGTAATTTTTTGTTGTTTTGATTTTAAAATTACAATCGTTACGCTCTCAAAAAAAATTCTCAAATTTTAGCAAGGAATGAAAAATTGTAGTTGATATTTTCCTCCATTTGAAGGTCTCTCTTATGTGCTCTCATTGATTCCTCTCTTATATGTGTAACAATTCAATTGACTGTGTTTTGAGAAGGATGTTGAAAGGTGTGTGGGAGGTGGGATGAACTTGTTAGATTTAAAGAATAAGGAGAGAAGTAATATTTATAAAAAAAAAAACCTCTCCACTGAACGATAAATCAAAAATAAGTGATGGAAAATTGATTCCATATGATTTCGAAGCTTTTTTAAAACTGAATAAATTAAGATCAATTTATGAAAAAAATCGTTATATGGAGATAGATATTTCGCTATATAGAGTCTGTTTTTAATGTAATCATGCGAAAAGGGGACCGTTCTTACTAAAAATTCGTTATATGGAGGAATTCGATGTATGGAGTTTCGTTATATAGAGGTTCGACTGTATATATATATATATATATATATATATATATATATATATATAAGTGTGGTTATTATAGTTAACATTCTGAACAAAATCTATAATATGAACTTTAAAAAGCTCATTGTTTCACTTAGAAGGGAACAAAAAATAATATATACCTTTTATTAAAAATTTATTGTGCTAAGCAATTCCTGCAGCCATTGTCAGAAAATATTTTTATTAATTATTGTTTCAGTATTGTTTGTATTAGAATGAAATTTAGATTAGTTGAATACACCAAGACTCCCTTATAATAGTTATTTTATTAAGGGAGTCTTGGAATATACCTGTAGAAATCATTTAAAGTATTGTAGATATCATTTAAGTAGTACCTGTAGATATCATTTAAGTATTTTGAGATTGAATTAAGGTGGAGAATTCCATTTCGCCTTGCGATTTATTTATTGAGATGCTGTTTTCGCAAGCTACGGCTAACTGCTATACTAAAGTTAAATACACTAAAGCACCAAAATCGCTTTAAGGCTGTTCTTAATATCCAAAAGGGCAACTTTGTGACATAAGCTTTAGTTTATTTTTGTTCGGAAATATATGAGACAAGCAGATGTTGCTGTTCAGAAAGTAGTTAATAACATACATTTTCCCATACATTTTCCGTTTTTTTTTTTAGCACATACATTTTCCGTTTTTTTTTTTTTTTTTTTTTTTTTTTTTTTTTTTTTTTTAATAGCAAACACAATATATTTTTAAAAAAATAGTGCCAAAGCGGGTGTTTTGAAGCAAATTTTCATGCAAAAGAAGAAAAACCAGTCACACTGGGGAGGGGGGGGGGTGAAAACGCCTTATCAGTGATTAAAAAAAAGCTTGTACCTCAATAGGTAAATTATTGATTTTTAAAAAAATGGAAAACTGAGTTAGATTGCAAATCGCTTCCATTTTACATCTATCCGTTAAAAAATGAATTTGTAAATATGTTAAAACGTTTTGAGCTTGTTGAGCAAAGCCTTAAAATAAAAATAAAAAAATACAAGCCAGGTCAGTTTAACAAAACAAAAGCTTATCATTTTATTCCTTTTTAGCAGTTTCCAACAAAGTTGAAAAGTGTTTATGCATTCGGTTTGTCTGGCCGTCTGTCCGCGCTCTAACTTCCGTAAATATACTCGGATTGCTATGAAATTTTTATATGTTATTCGTTACCCTAGAACGAACCCTAATGAAAATGAAGTATCTACCATGATTAGTTTATTTACGGGGATAGTCAAAAGTTTTCCGATACATTACAGCCTATGGGAAAAAATCCTTTCAAATGAATTTTAAAGGTGTTACACCCGGTCAAACATATTCGAATTTATATAGATTCGCAAAATGTACTAAAATATGCATTGTGTAAAATATGCAGTGAAAATAATAGTTATTATTAATTTACAGGGCCACTCAAAAGAATTCCATTACACAATAATAAAGAGGGGAATTGTTTGCGACATATTTTAACTATGTTAAACAATTTCAAGTATCATAAAATTTATATACACCGCAGAAACTCAATATTTCACGCATAATTTGATGTGCATTTACAGGGACACACAAAATACTTCAAATTGTATATTCTATCCGAAGTTGTACATTATCGATGATAGCTGATGGATAGATGAAATGCATTTTCAATTGTGATATTCGGTTTAAAGTTTTACTAAATGTCTGCATATTATATGGTATGTATAAATGCTATAATTGACATACAGGGTTACATAAAAGAGCTCGCAAACCTTACTGAATATAAGGAAGGATAACTTTAAGGTACCCTCACTTAAAGGTGGTTTATAAATAAGTAATGTATTTTTACGTTGAACTGCTTTCAGTTTACTAAGAAATATTTGTAGAATATAAATAAATGATATACAGGGTCACACAAAGAATTAGCTACATGGTCACCCATGGATGATAATTTCTGGAAATGTGACTTAAACAGTTTTAAAAATGCTTTTGTTTGGACTAAATTTTAAAAAATGCTGGAATGTAATAAAGATACTAGGTAAGCTACGTGGCTGAACAAAAGTATTGAAGTATTTTTCCATATATTAGTATAAATTTCTGGATGAGAAATTTCAACCTGTTAGGCGTTTTCTTGCTAAACTCAACTTCTGCATTATATAGTATATATATATCAACCAGCAGATCAAATACAGGTCTGTTCAAAAGTATCGAAATACATATTTGACTATGGACAGTAACACCTTATTTATCTAAAAAACGAAGTTTTGTTAAAGATTTCAGGAAGTGTTAGAAAGTGTTTCATAATCTATGCTTAACGCATTATTTTTCCCACTTGTTTTTTATACATTTGTGATTCATTTGAATTCTTTGAAAGTTACTTTGACATGCATTTAGATAAATTGAAAACTCATCAATAAAAAACTCTTGAGAGTTAAAAATTTGTTTATTGTAAATACACCACACAATTTATATGTCCACAGTTTAACCCTTATTTTTCTATCCCTCTCATCAAACCAACATTCTTAAGCGCATCAAAAGAATAATAATAATAAAAATTCTGATTATGATAATAAATTTCTATAAAGGAATTTTGGTACATGTCGATTAGCAACACTGCCGTCCGACAAACAGAAAAGTGCCGAAATTTTTATAAACATTTAACCCTCCCCCCCCCCCCCCCCCCTCAAAAAAAAAAAAAATCAGGACGTTAAAGTGTTGTTACTTATTAACGTTTAAATATGCTCAGCAGCTCATGTATTACGTCCAGTTTTTATTCTCGTTGGTCCTTGTATTTTTTAATAACCAGATGCTGATCTTTCTTGTACTGTTAAACAAACATGCGGCCATATATCATGAAGATCCTCCAATTAAGTGAATTTGGATGCGATAAAAATTGTGACTCATTCTGATGGGTCGCAAGACCACATGATGTACTTGTTCTGTCGTTATGTCTTCTTTCCTTCGCCCCTACAACTGGCAATTTTCTGTGAACAAGGCCTACCCCCATCTGTCTGAAACAGCAACAAGCTGCTCAGTCGCTTGTAATTGAAGCATATTATCATAGGGTCGCAATGCATCGCCTCACGCAATATCACCGTTAACGAAGTTCGTGTTTAAACTGCCTTGTACTGTAGTCACTGGCACATAACGAAAGGATACTTTGGTAGGGAATAGCGTTGTTAATATTAATGTTGTATTTTTTAATTTTTACGTTATATATGGTATACTGAAATCGCTAAACTGGTGATCAATCGACTCAAATTTTCGACTACGAAACTGCATTTACACCTGTAAGAAAAACAAAACAATATTTATTTTAATGTTAATGTTTATGCTACTTATGTACTATGACTGTTTGTAAAATATTCGAACGTGAAAATAGAACTGGAATAATATACTCTAAAGACTACTCGGAAACATATCCGAAAATGTGTAGCAGCAAAAGAAATTTTGTTTTTAACGCTTTGTGTTTCTTTAAATCTCGAAAATGTGTTGGTTTCTGAAGATAAAGAACGCTTTTTGGAATCGTACATAAATTGGAATATGTTGTTGTACATCTTCTCTCGGACTTATAGTATACTTTCCTATTATTTAAAATTTTAAAAAGTCTGTTTTATATATATATATATATATAATGTACTCTATGAATAATAAAACTAAATATAATCGTAAAATTCTGTAATTAAATAAAACTTTTTTTTTTTTTTTTTTTTTTGTAGAAATATTTGCCGCAAAAAATCAGAAAACTTAGCAATTGTATCATTATAGTGACTGAAAAAGGATTGAAATTTTTGATTCGTTTTTTAACGTTTTATTTATGTGAAAAGTTATTTTCATCTATGACAGCAGTTAAAATTTGCTATCGAAATGAAAATAACTCCCCGTATTTAAATAAACTCGTTGAAAGAAAAACATATCAACTTTGATACATTTAATGAGCTTTTTTTTTTTTTAAAAAAAAGCAGAAAAACAAATGAAACCAGAAATCCGTGATATTTAAATAAGCTTCAATTATTCTAAAATAATATAATTAGCTTATAAACAACCTTTAAAGGTTTTATAAATGGTTGAATTAACTCTTTCTTTAATTAAATATATTGAAGATTAAAAAAATAGTTGCATCTTGTGGGATATTGTTTAACACCAACACATATCTAATTTTAATTAAATAGGATTTTTATACATTTTTATAACGATTGTCGAAGTTACAAAGTTAAAAAATGTATTCTCTAATAGGTTCATTATGATAGTTTTTGTTGAACTATTCTGTTACATCTCGATTTCCAAGATAAAATAACTTAAAAATAAATAAATAAATAAATTTGTTCTTGTTCTACTCCTCGACCACAATCTTCCAGAGTCTATCCAATATTCTGCGATGCCGCTTAAAGAGCTTTTTAAAGACTCAAATGCACAGTAATCTATGAGAAACATGACTGGATTCTTAGGTGGGATACATTAGGAAATAACCTCAGTTCTCATTTTTTTCTAAGAATATAGCAAGAAATTTAGAAGTATGGCTAGGTAGGCTTATCTTTATGATACGCAACACAACGAAGAATGTTTGGGTAAAATTGCGGAATTGTTTCTTTTAAATAAGGTGTTAAAACATACTTCTGATAGAAATCGGAGGGAATTTTTCCTTGTTAAAAGAGTTTGATGTCCTGAAATTTGAGGTTTTTTTCAAGAATCATTTTCTGGAAGTGCAAACAGTTAGTTTGAAATAAACCTATTATTTATAAAACATATAAACCTACATTAACTTATTATGCATGAATTAAAATAGAAATTTATTTTTTTATTTTTTAAGGTGATATTTCAAAAAATTTTGGTTTGATAGCTTCGAAAAAAGAGAGTCAAGCGGTGGGCATGTCACCAGGATTGAAAAATCTTGAAGACGAATTCGATTGCACTTAAAAGGACTAGGTTTTAGATATAAAACTTTTGTATTCTATATTTTATATATTCAACAACGTATTGCATCTTTTAATTAAGTTTTAACCGAATTTATTTATGTAACATGTTAAAACTTTTAGTTCTAAAAAACTACTGAAACAGATAGAAGTTTTAAGACATCGCGAGTTCTAAGACAACACAAATAACATTTCCTTTCTAACAAGGAAAATATTTTTATGCGAAAATTAATAAAAAAAGAAAACTTTGGGGATAATTACGTCAGGTTGAAAACAATACATTTAAAATGTCTTATTTAAAACAGCATTTTTATAATGTTACTCAAAAAAAAAAAAAAAAAAAAAAAGGGAAGAAAAGATTTTGTTTACTTATTTCATCCTATATTACTTATCTGCAAATTTTTAATAGATATTATTTAATCAAAGACGAAAACAGCCATTGGATATCCTAAACACAAACTGATTAGACCTTAAAATTTTCCAATCAAAGAGAATGGAAACCCATTTATAAGAAGATTGCCACTGGTTTTTTTTTTTTTTTTTTTTTTTTTTTTTTTTTTAATTTATAAATCAATCTTCCGCATTTTATTTTAAAACCGATCAAATTAGCATGTTTTCAGAGTCTGCTGTGTCTGAATGGGGTTGACAAGCTCGTAGGAGGCACAGCCCCTATAGGTCTTTAAAATAACCTTGAATGTATGTTAAAAAGAAATCTGAATTTTTTTTTTCTTGCAGTCTGGTCGGATCGGGCCTGATTCAGTTGATTTTTTCATGGACTGGGCCTGTTTTCTCCGACTTTTGTATTTAATGGGCCGATCCGTGAACTGTCAAAATATAAACGGGTGGAACCGGTTCGGAAATTCCGACCCCGAACAGATTTCCAGAAATATTAAAAATGTGCATCAGACGCTTAAATTGTTAAAATCCATAACCAAAAGCTATTACAAGAAGTTATCAAAGAGCGTACGAGGCATAAAAAGAGTCTGATTTTTGGCGGCAATAATGAATTTAAAAATATGTTTAAAACTAATGTGCGTTATTAATGATCACTTGAGTTTATATCATATTAAACTGCAAAAATAGGTTGGAAATGTTATAATAAATGAACATTCATTTCCATATGCAGATAGATAAAAAGCAAAATTTATCCTTTCCAAGTCAAATGTTGTATTTTTTCCATAAAAAAAGTTTTCTCAGACTTTTTTTTTTCACTTTTTTGGTACCCAAAAGCGTAGATAATTCTCGCATGCCTCTTCTTTATAGATAATTTAAGTTATTTTTTTTAATCTACTCAAGCACAATTTATTAATTACATATTAGTGAAAGGGAACTAAGGCTTAGCATTCAACTAGACAAGTTTAACAATCATAAAGACGTTTAATAGTTGAATGATTTAGTTAAAACATAGCATCTATTATGAATTGAAAGAAAAATCATAAATGTTCTAAGTATATCAGAGTCTATATACTTATATTTTATTCATTGCGATAGCCTAATTATGAAAAGTAAATATGTTTATAAGAGTTACAAAACTTAGCAAATGAATTATTATCTTCCAGAAAGTTTTTTTTTCCTACTCAGATTCGGGTATCGTTCGGGTATCGTATACGCTAGATTTAAAGTTAAAACAAACTTTGTATGATCAGAAACTTTCTTTTATTTTCAAAAAATCGTAAAAGGACAAGTATGGTAATGTTCCGGCACGTGCATATCTATTTTTAACTGCAGGTTAAATAAAAAATTACAAATTACACATAATGGCATGTTCATAAAAAAAAAAAAAAAAAAAAAAAAAAGAATCGTTATTTATTATGAAAGCAAATTTTATTACAGGAAGGAGAGTATCATATGAAGAGGACTCTGTATTAGAGTCCATCACGGATTGGGTTGATCAACCCGAATCCAATAATACCAAAATATTATCAACCCAAAACGGACTTGAACTCGGCATGAAAGAAAATTAATCCAAATTTTATCACAATTATGGAAAAAAAGTCTACAATTATATCTCTAATATTCTATATTAATAAAAGAGCAAAACGCTCTGTCTCACTGTGTGTGTATCTGCGATGGCTAGCGAAATCTGCGGCAAGTACGAGGCGCAAAACTTTTTTTAGAGTAGCCCAAAATCTTGCCTGATGTACCTGATATTCAGAATTTCGAAATTCTTATTATTAACTGAGTAATTAATTATAATCTACAACTCACTCTCATAAAAAAGCGCCTTTTTTCGCTTCACTTGCTTACGGTTGCTTGGTTGT
Organism: Maratus speculifer; assembly: GCA_964019185.1. Taxonomy (NCBI): domain Eukaryota; kingdom Metazoa; phylum Arthropoda; class Arachnida; order Araneae; family Salticidae; genus Maratus; species Maratus speculifer. The sequence goes on along the minus strand of OZ025298.1, from coordinate 211,565,600 downwards.
ATAAAACTTTTGCAGAAATAATTTAAAAAGCTGGGATAGAATTAAAGAAAATAATTTGAGTGTTTAACATTTCATAAATGACTGTATTTTTCCAAAGACCTTTAAAATTCATAGACCGGAAAACTTACAGTTTAATTGAGGATTTTTGATCACAACTGTTGTACTTCAGATTGTTGGACTTCGTGTATTAGAATGTATGTGTGGTTATAGCCCAAGAACCTACAACACAAAAACCTATGTTATCGAGCACAAGAAAAAAAAAATCTTTTTTTTTATGGAAGAGTAGTAATAGGGGAATCTAATGATCCATGTTTGCCAGAAGTGAAGTGGTGCATAAGCCAAAAATTAATACCACTTGTGGCTTACTCATAGGTTTATCACTGTGTTTTCCTGCTCCCAGTTTTCCATGGTTTCATACCTTTGATTATACGGAAAACACAATGTTAGACCTACGAGTAAACTACTAGTACGTAGTATTAATTTTTGGCTTATGCACCACTTCATTTCCGGCAATCATGAATCATTAGATTCCCCTATTACTGCTCTTCCACAGCATAAAGTTTTTTTCTTGTGCTCGATAACATAGATTTTTGTAATGTCAGCTCTTGGACTATAAGCTGTGATGTAGGAAAAAATATATATACGAAGCTTTTTAAACAGTTTTTTTAATCATAAATTAAATTTGAATGCATTCTATTTAATTATATAAAATTTTTATTATGGCTTTAATTTGATTTTAAAACGAAAATAAAATGGCTGTTTGGCATACAATTGTCCGAATCGGCAGACAATTCATACACCATAATAAATTATCAAACAGCAAAGTAAATTATATATTAGAAATAGTCAGTAAAAGAATAATAAAAAAAAACTAGTTACAATAATAACGTTTAGGCTTATTAACACATAACCCGATCCTAACCCGAAAAAAAAAAGTACAGATTATACTCCGATCCGAGCAAGACGAAAATTCCACGAGCATAAACCCGACTTGAACCTAAAAACTGCATTTGAAAAAAGCTATGGATAATTATTGATTGATATCTAATCCGAACCAAATCTGAATCACACAATAAAGTTCAAATGAAGCATACCTGATCCGAACAAGGAAAAATAATTTTTGTGGACATGCAACCCTATTCGAACCTAAAAATTTTCTTAAAAAAAAAAAGAAAAAGAAAAAAAAGAAAAAAAAAAGAAAGAAAACCCCGAAATATGACCCGAACGATAGTTGAACCGATAAAAATATTCCAAAGAACTATAACCCGATCCGAGCGAGACAAAATAAATCCTTAGACATAGACCCAACTCGAACCTAAAAAATTCTATTTAAGAAAACCTGAAATTTGATCCGAACCACATCTGATTCCGACCAAAATATTCGAAAGAACCATAACCGGATTCGAGTAAGACAAAATAAATTCTGTAATTGTGAAAACGATCCGAACCTAAAATTTCATTTGAAAAAAATACCTGAGGTTTGAATCGAATCAAATCTGAATCTGACAAAAATATTCTAAAGAACCATAACCGGATCCGAACAAAACAAAAAATTTCCACGGACAGGAACCTTTTCCGAACCTAAAAAAATTCTTTGAAAAAAAATCTCGAAATCTGAATCTGACAAAAATATTCCAGTAAAGCATATCCTCATAAAAATAGCAAATAAAGCCTTTGTGCAAAAATGTTTAAAGATAGAAAATTAACAATTAGAAATGCACAAATAAAGCACGAAAAGGTAGCAAAACAGCCGTTTCGAATCTAGATTCTTCATCAAGAGCAAGACTCAGCGAGCTAGAAAAAGCAAAACTGAGCAAAGAGACAGAGAAATGCAGGCTTATATACCCCTTATGGGAATGATCCCGTCAAAAGAAAAGTAACCAATGGGAAGAAAGCGGCATGAACAACTCGGTGGACAAATAGAGACATCTATCGGAGAACAAACAAAACAAAAACTACAAAGCGAAAAAAAGTATTAAATTAAAGATTTTCAAATGCTTGGAAAATAAAGAGTACTTGATAATTCATTGACTAAGGAGCAAGAATTTTGAATGATGTGGTAAGCTTATCAAAAATTAAGATCAAGAATAGAAGGACACTTAATGGGTAATGGTGGCTGGAGAAAAGTTAAACCTTGTTACGAAGACCAACAATGTTGAGCAATAGAAGAGCGTTTAAGATCTTGATTTTTGACATACCTTTTATTCTCCTTTAAACGAAATATGAGAGCACGTTTAGTCTGTCCAATATAAGAAAGATCACATTGGCAAGAAATTTGGTATATACCCCAGTTATCTAAGCGATCAATGTGGTGCTTGAGATTTGAAAAACAATTTTATTAACAATAGAAAAAATAACATTGAAATCGAACCTTCTTAAAATTTTAGCAACTTGCTGTCTGATTTTAGGAAAAAATGGTAAAACAACCAAAGTATTAGAGTTCGAATTAAAATTCTTTTCAAAATGGATGAATTTCGTCAATTTTCTATGAATTGAATCTATATATTAGGGGAATAACCACGATCAACAACAATAGCTTTTAGATAATTAAGTTGATCATTGAGTAACTGAGTAGTTGAACAAATATTGGAAGCCCAGAAAACCCTGTATTAATCACACGCGTATTTCTTTTGTACAAGCTGCAATTTTCCTCTTCTAAGTTTTGATCATCGTAGATTCAGAGCTAAAGATGTACTTTCCTCCTAACCGGTATCAATACGAAATGATTGAATGTCACTAGAATTTACGAATAAATTTAATTGAAAATAGATAAATACCTTTCTTCAAGTATATTATGTAAGAAAAACTGGTACATTTCCATTAGCCGAGTGCCATTGATATATATACATAGATATACATAAATCTGTGTATATAAATATATATATAATACATATAAGTATACGTATGCATGTATGTATGTACAGATATGTATGTATACGTAACACTGGTGCTCGGCTTATAAAGTACCGAAAACTTTATTCCGAAATTCTGGTGGGAATGTGGCATTTCGGTTTAAAAAATAACAGGTATAAATAACATACTATTAACCTTCAAAGGGTTATTACCATAACTATACCATAGGGGCCTACAAATTTTTTGGTGAAAGTCGTTTGTCGCCAAAAATTCCGACAGTTTTCCTGAATCAATATTAAATATGAAAAAAAAAAATGTTATTCTAGAAGTAAGAAGGGCACATTAAATCCCAATAAAGATTGCAATCCAGCGAAAGACTGTGGGTGTTCATAGTTAACGCTGGAATCGCGTGACAAGAAGTGTTTCAGATTCTGGGAATCGCTGTTAGTGTCGAGATAAAAGATTAACTGTCATGTTGTTATTATCCTATAGATAGATTAGAAGCCAAATCACATTTATTATCACGTGATATGTACTAATCTAAATCCTACTACTGCTGGTTCATTAGATAAAATGCTTGCCCCCACCCCAAAATTAGCAAAATATACAATTCTTTCTTAATTTTTTTTTTGTATTTATTTTTCGTGTTAAAACAAATTTGAATTTATTGCACTGGTTCATAAAATACAGAGTTATCAAAACAATAAAATTATTTTGATGGATATTTATAATAAATAAAGTAGAATTCGTTTATTTCTATATGTACATAAATAACATTATTCGAAATTTAACATTTGTAATTGCTTTATGAACACGCTACTGCTTAAAGTCTTAACTCAGACAGCGATAGCTTATGCAAATTGTATTAAGTAAGAATATATAATTATTATCATTTAATAATAATGATTGATGAATAAATACTTATTATCATTTAATAAATGATTAGTAGAAGTTTTTAAAATATCATGCATCAAGTATAGAACATGAAGCACTTTCCCACACTTCCAGAGTATATTGAAAATTTATTTCACCATTAAAAAAAAGTAAAATGTGTTTTTAGCAGTTACTGACTATAGTCAGAAAGATACGCGAAATCTGCCGTGCATCACTTTTTATGTTTCATACATCTGTATATCCTTCAATAGTGTCCTAAAAATTTGTTTAGTTACAAAACGCCTAACACAGTGAAAAATTCACCCTTGAGCAATATCTATCAATAACCAGAAATGCACTCAAATAATTTTGTGCAGAGCAGTATATTATTTTATCTGCAAATTTTTATACAATTTTTATATTAAACAAAAAAATTATTCAGAAAAAAAGTGCACGACATGACTGGAAAGGCACTTTTATAACTAACTCTTTACAGAGGCAATGTAACTGATTCCTGCATAATCCTGTATATAAATTTATTTACATTTAACAAAAATTACTTAGTGTGCTAAAGGTCATCAGGACTATATATTTTAAATTTCAAACGATTAAAATGCATTTGAAACTTTTTTCCCCATTGACCGTAATGTAACGGAATACTTTTGATTGTCCCTGTAATTGATCTATGCATCCAATTTTCATAAAATTTGAAATGACTCGAAAAAATTATGTAATAATTATGTATTTTAAATTTCAAACGATTCGGTTGGGTAGTTTTTGCGTTGTTATATGCGGACAGACAGACGGACAGGCAGACGGACGGACTGAGCGACAACAATAGGTGCTACGTATTTACATAATTACGAACGCACCTAAAAAGGTTTCCAATATGAAACCATTTATCGCTGAAATTTTAATGTCTCAAACAAAAGCACGAGGAAGGAATTTTGTATTAATAAGAAGAATTGAAAGAAATGAATTACAGCTAAAGCATATTTTACGAAGAAATAGTAATTTATTAAAACGTTTATTTTCTATTATATTATTTATTAAAATAAATGTTTGCTTTTAAAATAATTGAAATTGGAAAATTAGAAATAATTAAATGTCAAAATAAAATTAAATAAAATATTGAAAACCTTTGATTTGAACTAAAAACTGTATTACTAAACGTTTTCTTTTTTTTTTTTTTTCAGAACTTTTTAGTTCTTCATAACTTAGATGAAAAATGTTTATCATTTAACAACATATTAATAATTCCATGTCAATATATAAAATATATTGATGAAAACCTTCTTTTAAAATCATGCATGAAATTTCCGAGAACATGAACGAGATCCGAACCTAAAAATTCTGTTTGAAAAAATACCTGAAATTTGAATCGAACCGAATCTGAACTTGACAAAAATATTCCAAAGAACATTAACCGGATCCGAACAAGACAAAAAATTTCCATGCACATGAACCGAATCTGAACCTAAAAAAATTCTTTGAAAAGAATCTCGAAATTTGAAATGAACTAAATCTGAACTTGACAAAAATATTCCATTGAAGCATGTTCTTATGTTGCACGCAAGTTACACGCTAGAGAACCCGAATCCAAAAAATACATTTGAAAAAAAAGCCGACATCTGAATTAAACCAAGTCTGAACTTGACAAAAATATTCCAGTGAAGCATGTCTTTATTCGAATCAGACAGAGAAACTTCCGTAGACACGCAGGAAGACCTGAACCCAAAAATTCCATTAAAAAAAAAACGCCGAAATCTGAATTGAACCAAATCTGTTCCCGACAAAAATATTTCACAGAACCATAATTGAATCCGAGCAAGGCAAAATAATTTCCATGGACCTGAATCCGACACGAACATTTTAAATCGAATTTCAAAAAATACCTGAAATCTGAATCGAACCAATTTTGAACCCGACGAAAATATTCTAATGAATCATAACCAAGATCCGAACAAGACAAAATGATTTCCATGGACATAAACCCAATATATGGTTAGGTAACATTTGGGTTGCAATTAGGTTGCAATTACATTAAGGTAAGTCTTTGATTTTATTTAATTTCGCGTTAGGTTACAGTTAGATCACGGTTAATTTAAAGTTAGGTTAAAGTTAAATTGCATTTATGTTATGGTTAGAATAAAGATAGGTTGTAATAAAGTGACGGCTAGGTTACATTTATGTTATATTTAAGTTACGGTAGGGTACTGTTAAGTCGCAGTTAGGTTACAGACAGGTTATGGTTACGGTACAAAAGTTTACAGTTAGAAATTTGTCCACAGAGTGAACATTACCCATGTTCTGATTAAAAATATGCACTTACTTTTGTTAAATGGCTCTGAAATTATAATACTATATACCAATCTTTTAACATCGAGTATCGATTTCATTCACGGTATTATCGGATTTAAGAGTGATATAATTAGTTTGAAATTCAAACTATTTCAATTGGGACTTCTATGTAAAAAAATATAATTAGTTACGTGACCTAACAGTGATTTTTACGGGTAAATATCAACACTCTAACACGAAAATAACGCAATCGTTGGATACATGTTCCCTCCCGCGTTTCTCATTGCTTAATATTAGTTCTTTTTAAAACCGATTATTCTCTCACTCAGCTGCCACGTATTTCAGACAATGCATTTCTGCATGCTTCGAGTTAATGATAAAATCATACAAATTTCAAGTTCGTTTAATATTGTCAATACGGACCCGTGCAATGCCGGGCGGGTCAGCTAGTTTCAAAATAAACTTTATTAATTTAATATTTAATAATTATCTATTGTTTTTTATGTACTTTATTTCCTTTTTCTTTTAGATTGAGAACTTTAGGAATCAAATAGCCACGATTAACATAAGGTATTATTCAAAATAATTTCTAAATTCATGTGATTCAGTAAATGAGAAATCTCCCTGAAACCATGAAGATAAGCAATTAAACGTTTCAATCACAAGATTTAATAATGTAACTGACCTATAGACTGGGAGGCGGCAGCACAGACAATCACTTCATTGAGTTCGTGGCTGAAATTCGATAATTAGTCAAAAATCGATTCGCATATTAAAATGCAATTGGTCTGCCACGTCCTTTCTTGGTGGAAAACACCTAAAAATCTGATTTTAGCTGTTGACTCATAGGTATACCATTGTATTTTCTTACACCCTAAAGTACGAAAAACAAGGAGGACTGGAATCAGAAAAACACAATGGTAAACCTACGAGTCAACCGTTAAAATCATGTTTTTAAATTAAAAAAAAGGACTTGGCATACCGATTGCGTTTTAATATGCAAATCAAGTTTTAAGTGATTATCAAGCTTCAGCCGCGAACCAAATGAGGTGATTGTCTGTGCTGCCGCCTCCCGGTCTATTATGTTGGTTTTTTGCTCTGCATTTAGACACCACAGAACATTACACGAGCAATCATTAAAAGTTATTTCTTTTGGGAAAAAAGAACAACTTTGAAAAAGAAAAAAAAAGACAAATTTTTTTAATCTAGTAAAACATAATGTAACCGCGAACGAAAATAGGAATACAATCTTTTGAATTATACACTATTCCGTAAAGCATTCTTTTTCTTTAGAAACGTCAGAAACCAGTAGAATTTCGTCGTTTAAAGAGAAATTTATGTATATAAAAAAGGATCAATCAGACTCTGCTGCAGCCACTGATTTTCGTAAACGTTTCCGAGCGGTTTTTTACAAAGTGTTAATCAGTTTTCTGAATTCTAAACAGACTTTTTTCGGATTCTAACTGTTCTCTATCCCACATTTTCATTTTCATTTTCAATCATTATGTTTTATAGAAAAACATAATAAATTAAAGGAATTGACATTAATATTAATGTTAATATTATTTTGCTAACTCTTGCATACATAAGCTCCATTACGCAGATGAAAATGTTATACGCAATTAAACGTTTTGATTGAGAGCTGATAACAGCCAAAGAACCTATATTCCGGTTAACAATAACAACAAAATAATAATAATAATAATAATAATAATAATAATAATAATAATAATAATAATACATTCTTTAACGATGATGGTGATATTCGGTGATGTTGAAAGATCTTTAAAATAGTTTGGATTTTGAGGTTTTTAAAGAAAAAGAACCCAAAAGGGTCACCCGTATCATGAGTCACCCGAAAAAAAAAATTGTCTGTTTTCATTCATGATTACAGTATATTTTACTAGATTGTATGAAATTATATTTTATTACATTATATTTTACTATCAATACATTATATTTTACCAGATCTAATTTACATAAAGTATTATTTTCAGCGCACTGAAGATGTTTTTTGTTCATCATATCTCTCTGCATGACAAATCTCCAAAGTATCAGAAAGTAAAAAGAAAGACAATTAAATCGAAACCTATTAATTTAAAGTGTGGAGATATCCTATGTTTTACGGTAAGAGTAACGCACATTGATTATTTTCTTTCGCTAAGTGATATTATTTATTTTAAAAGTTTTTTTTAAGCCAAGAGAAAAAAATTGAATCATTTCTGCATGCAGATGAAAATAATCTCACGGCTTTGACAAAGCGCGTCAAACCATGCCTTCTTAAAAAATAACTTAGTTTATACAAAAATTACTTAACTTAGTTTAAATTTGTCAAAGTTTCTTAGCACTGGAAAAGTAGATTTTTAGGCAACATTAAAAAATATCAGTTTATCTGAAATTTCTTAAGTGACACCCAATTCCAAACCTATGAATTTTATTTTTTAATGCAGGATAATTGCTACTTTTGTTTCTTAAAAAAATCCATATTAAAATTTATCGGGCATTCTGATTAAGGAAGATTTCTCTATCTAAATAAATATTTATTTGTTGTTAATTGAGTCTGGATTTTTTTTTTTTTAATATTTTTATCTATGAAGTATAAATTGAAATTTTGCATAAAACATATATTTTCAATTCAGATTAATCACAATTTTCCTTTTATTACATCCTATAAGGATTTTTTTTTTCGGAACACTTTTCAGAGGCATGACCTGCACTGACAATTATTTTCGTAGTAGATTTTCCCCTGAGATCGATTTACTTGTTCTATTTTCCTCTGTGCTATGCGGTGTTCTGCTATTCGCTCTCGTTTCCGTGCCGAGCATCTCCTGGCATCGATTGGCTCGCAGATGATGCTTTTCCTCATCCCTTCCGCCAATGAAGACAAGCTTTAGGGCACAATCAATGCGCGACATTATTTCTCAGATGTAATATATTCAATACATTATCGCAAACAATAAGTCGTAAATATACGAAATATGATTTTTTGTTGAAAATGGATACTTTGGCAATCCAACATTTTACTAAATATAAAAAATTTTAAAAAGAAAAAAGAAAACAAAATCGTTCAAAGACTAGATATCTATCTTTGTATCTATACACAAACATACACACGTATGTTCATATATTAATACTATTGTAATTGCATAAGTTCACTGAGAGAAATCTCGGATACCACGAAATACTAATCGTGGTTGAAAAGCGAGTTCAAAAGATGCAGTTTTCAATATAAATGAATACAATTTTGTTTTTTAAAAGTTCAAATAAATGTTTTCTTAAATAAAAAAAAGACTCTAAATATTCCCAATTCCTTTCTAGACATATAAAAAAATAGGTTCATTTATCGATCCGAAAAACTCTGTTGCCCTCTTATTCTGTTTTCTTTGTCTAAGGATAGTTAGCGCTGGAAAAGGAGTTTTACAGGCAACGAACAAATATACCGATTCGTCTGAGATTCCCTACATTACATCTAAACCACACTGTTGAATTTTTTTGTAAAAACACAGAAAAAAGCGAAACTCTCTTAATGTATTCGATTGAGTTCCTCGGTCATCATTTTACACACATTTCCCTAATTCCCTGTAGGGATTTCCATGTACTTATTTAAAAATATCTATATCTTGGTTAAATTTTGTAATTCAAATTTCACACTTTTAAAATTCTTTTGCAATCTTTATTAGAAATGTTAAAAAAATAAGATTTAGTTTAAAGATTTATTTATTTATTTATTATTATTATTATTATTATTATTATTATTATTATTTTACTTAAAATGATTTAGATAGGGGAAAATCATCTCATCAGATTTAGTGAGGATTTCCCCCCGCTGAATCATACAAGTTATACTTTGTACTCAATAGCAATAGCTCCTATACAGCTCATATTCAAAATATTAAAATAATTGAGAAAAAGGAATAAGAAAAAATTATTTGTCATTTATTTATTTTTTATACTAAGTAAATGCAATTAAATTTCTTATAAATTAAATCTGGAATGTTTAGATAAGATTTTAACATTTATAAAATATAAAATACAGCACAATAAATTAGGTATACAGCTTCCTTAAACACACCAGAATATTAGAATAAAATTTAGATTGGTTCAAAATATTAGAATATTTTATTTTACGCAACAATATTACCTTATGAATATGAAGTAAATGGTAGTTAATATTTTGTAGCATCCCCTTTAGCTTTCATAACAGCGTACAATCGATCTTGCATACTATATACAAGGTGTTTACAAACATTTCTATCAATATTAGCCCAAATAGACTTTATACGTGCCACTAACTCAGTTTTACTTGAAGGAGGATTTTCTTGAAGTTTTTTCTTCATTATACACCATAAGTTTTCGATGGGATTAAGATCTGGTGAATTTGGTGGCCAAGGAAGTACCTTAATGTTGCGTTGGCGGAACCAATTCTTAGTTAACACCGAGGTATGCGGGGACGCTAAATCTTGTTGAAAGATGAAATCATCTTCAAATAAATCTTCTGATGATGGAATCATGTAATATTCTAAAATTTCTTGATATATCAGAGAGTTAACCTTTTCGTAGACGATGCATAACTTTCCAGGTCCTTCTGCACTCATACAACCCCAAACCATGACACTAGCAGCAAATTTTACGGAACGTTTAAGGCATTCTTTATCAAATGCTTCTTGCTTCATTCTCCAAACTCGAATACCTTGATTACCATATGAAACACAAAACATACTTTCATCACTAAATAATATATTTTTCCAATCTTCATTGCTCCATAAACGTCTTGATTTACACCAATCCAATCTTATACGCTTTTGTCTTGCAGTCATGAGCGGTTTTGTTTTCGGTACACGAGATTCAAATTTAAATTTATGGAGACGTCTTAATGTTGTCGATGTAGAAACTTGTACTCCTTCTTCTTTCCATTTTCGGTGCAAGAATCGCACACTTTTAAAACGGTTTTTCTTAACTATACGCTTCAGTTTCCTGTCATCTCTAGCAGATGTTTTTGGTTTTCGGCCACCATTTCGGCGATTATTTTGAAATTTTCCAATTTTTGAATATTGTGTTAGTATTTTACTAACGCTCGATTGCGAACAATGTAAATAATTCGCTATAAAACATTGATTTTTACCGTGCCGATACAAATCAACCATACGAAGTTTAGTAGATTCAGGAATAGCACTCACACGGCCCATTTTAAGACGAAAAAGAAACAAACTGCAAAATGAATACTGATTTTAAATAAAATAGTCTGAATTTAATCAATGATGCCACCAGTTAAGAATTGGTAATAATTAAAGGAGATTTAATGTGAAATATTCTAATATTTTGAACCACTTGAATAAATATTCTAATATTTTGACTTTTCAAAATAATTTTTTTTGCAATTAATCTTTTCAAAAATGATATTAAATTTAAGATAACAAGTAAGTTTAATCAACAATAAGTTCTTAATAAAAATATCGTTTGCATATTTTCATTAAAAGACATTAAATTATCAAACGATATTTTCAATTTCTAAAAAAAAGGTAATTATTCTAATATTTTGAATATGAGCTGTACATCAAACAGTAAGGCGTTCTTCTGCTGTCAAGAAGTCTCTAGTTCAAACCCCAAGACGTTTAGAAACAAATTCTGTTAAAGTTTCGATTCAACAGTTCACATTTACTCGGAAAATTATAGTTCTTAGAAGCTCGCTGAAAATTAAATTCAATTTTTAAAAACAAAATTTAATTATTATCATTAAAAGTAAACTTACAGAGTCTTGTGTATTTTTAATGATGTTAATTGTAAAATCTATTTTAAATTTATTGAAAGACTCCTTTTTTTATTTAATAGAATTTCGGTTTTTCTAATCACTGCAGTTTTACGCAAGACATAAGGTTATCGTAGACTCTCTGTAATTTCACAGAGAATTTTTTAACAGTGCATCAAATATATACTTTTCTAAATAGTAAAATAAATTTTATTTTTTACTGCAGAGTAGTTATTACTTTTTATTTTGTCAAAAACAGGCCTCGAATATGAATAATTGAGGCCCTGGGTGAAAATGTATTAGCGGACCCCTTTCGAATCATTGCAATATTTTTCAAATGGAACTGCTGAACACTCAATGTGTATGTGTAATGCATAAACATATTTTTCACCTTAGATATAAATGGAAGAAAATTCTTAATTCCGTCTATTCTGAATAAAATACCTTAATTAATAAAAGCACACATTTTTTTTCTTTAGTACAGAACAAAACTATTTTTTATAATTTTAGCAATTTGTTATATTATTTTGAGATGAATTTAATAACTTCAACATATGGAACAGTTGGAATTGAAAAAAGAAAGTAAATATTTTATAGTATAATGTATGGATTTGAGGGGCCCTTAAGGTCCGGGGCTCATGGATAAAGTCCCGATTTGTCCATATGGTAATATGGGCCTGTTTAAAAGCAAAACGAATACATAGTCTTAAAAATGACTACATACTCAGACTATAAAAGAGTCACAATTTTAAATGGATAATTAAACGTGGAACATTTTTTCAAGCGTTTTCGTCCATGAAAAATGAATGAAAATTTTGAATAAAATGTATACGATTCGTTTCAAGTATACCATCTTATAACATAATAAGATTTTTTTTCCTTCAAGATACACTATAACTTACTCAAGTAAGCCGGCACTTAAAAAATTCAGCAGTTTTGAAAAAGGTGTTGAAATAACTTGGAATCACTTTTTTTTTTCTATTATAATAATTTTTCTACGTCTTGTTATATATTTTAGATGAAATTAAAAATATTGATTTTTGAAATTACAAATTCGTTTGAAATAGATTAAAAATTATGTCACAAAAATCAGTCGATACTTTTAAGTTTTGTAGAAAAATTTATAATATAGTCACAAAAATATTATACTTAATATAATTTGGTATCGAAGTTAAAACTCTTTTTCCATTCGTCTATTTATGCTAGTGAAATATTGTTTATTGATGTATAAAATAATAATTGTATCTCTGACTTCATTCATGTAACATGTAAAAGACAATCACTGCATTAATTAAACAAAAAGAATCACGTAGTATTTAAAAGCATTAACCAAGCATTCATCACATTTTATAGTAGAAAATATTTCTAAGTATCTCAATTTGGATAATTATGCTTTTATATATACAATTATTTGATTTCGTTTCATGTCTTTGAAGTTTCATTATTTTTATTCTAAAAGTGTCTTTACTAAATTTGCCTCCTTGTTATTCTATTTTATCATTTACATATAATGTTATTTTAAATTTATTGCGTTCATAGGCAATAATTTTTTTTTTCGTTGTAAAAGAATATTGTTTAAGCTGATTATGTTCTTAAGTATTTTTGAAAATATTCGATCACCTCATATTTGATTTTGATGGGATTGAAATAATCGAAAAATGAATATACAGCACCATGATTCTGCTTCAAAACATTTTACATTATGAACAAAAAAGAAGATATATGCAATATAAATTGGAAATTAAAATGTGTTCCATCATAAAAGTTCAAAAATAATTAATAATAAATTTGAATAATAAAATTTTCATATCATTTCACATTGCCATATTTTTACATCTGTAGAATTACCAACAGTGTCAAATTGTTTATCACATTTAAAGGATTCTCAAAGTCTAAATGGTTACCTGTCAAACAATAGCAATCGCAAAAAACAGCCGTTATTTATGAAAAAAGTACTCTTATGGATAAATATTGATATATCGATTATTGTGCGTACTTTGGAGTGATGGATGTTTCAATTTTTATAGGGTTTAATGAGTGACAAATAATTATCTCACAGGGGTATTTTAAAATAGTATACATTTTGATTTTTAAAAACTCAAGGTATTACCATTTATTCCCTTTCACATATCTCAAAAGTATTTTTGTCAGATAACAGATTAATACCGGGATTTTTTACTGTTTATTATTATTATTATTATTATTATTATTATTATCCAGGTATTATAATAAATATGAGGGTGAAGCGTCGGAGATTTCTTGCTCAGTGGTATCGGTTTTTCTTTGAATCTCACGCGGATGATATTGCAGGAAAAACCATAGTCTCCAATGAAAATTAAATGTCAACAATTTTGACATCAACTTTAAATTTTAGTGAAATGTAGTTATTGTGTAAGACTGTAGAATTGCGGAAAAAGCATTATATACTTGTGTGCTACAATTATGCTACTTTGTGTAATTTCAATAAAATACTTTCCTTTTTTTTAATAAAATCAACACATGGTTTAAAACATAGGACCTTTATGTCCATCTTCACCATACAGTAATCAGGGCCTGCACAGTGATCACAAATGGAACTACTATTGCATTTCACTAACTAAATAAAATACAGCTATATACCATAACAGTTAATTAAAAAAAAGTAGTAGCTAAAATTTATAACTTATACATATGAAACATGTACAAATTAGAGGATATTTCATTTTGAAATGCATGCAATTCAAAATTATCTGTTTTTTTTTTTTTTTTTTTTTTTTTTTTTTTATGTGAAAATTATTAATTATCAAAACCTCGAAAATCACAAAATTTCCAGTGATAAAAAATATTGTATTCTTAATTTGATACCCCAAAAGATATCTTTTCATTTTATTCAGTACATTGCGGAGATAACGGAAGTTTAAAAATATTGGCTGTAGAAAAATGATTATTATTTCAGGAACTTGGCGAAATTTGACCACATCATTCTTTTCTTATCAAAGAACAGACCGACAGGAAAGATAAAAGTATAAACAAAAAAATGACTGCCTGAAAAGAATGAAAGATGAAGTTGGTAATAACTATGACCATCGATTAATGCCGCTCGACCAATCAGATGACTAAACTTCTACATTTGCCAGAGAAGAGACTTGATTCGATGAAATGTAGATGACGTATCAAAGGTGTGACGTATTAAAGTTTCTTCCAAAGATGTAACATAAAAGAATAAAGCAAGAAAAACAGAAAAAAATGTCTGCTTCTTTGAAATATCCCTTTTCAAAAATAAAACTTTCTTTCCAATTTAAAAGACTCTACTTCTTGAAAACCTACATATATCTGTATAAAATATCTGCATATATTTTTATAGTGGATGATCCAAATTCAGGAACAACTTAAAAATTAACAATCTGAGAACGAATAAAGATAAAAAAGATGCGATTTATTTCGAATGGATAGAAAAAAACCTATTTTTTTTTATGACCAATATAAATAAAAACTCATATTTTAAAAAGTCTCTTTTATACTCGCAGATAGCTTAAAAGTACTGTTGCCAAGTGTCCTGCATAAATCAGGGCTTTAAATAATATCCTAGATACTAATTTCATAGAGTGTATTTATCCATTTTTAATCACAGGTAATCAGAGATGGGCAGTATCGAAAATACATGTATTTGAAATACATTCTCAAAATACATTTGTATTTTGTATTTTGTATTTTAACCCGATTAAACGAAAGTATTTTAGTAATGTATTTTGAAACAATTTTTTCAAGTATTTTGTATTTTGAAAATACATTTCATATTCAAAATACATTTTTGTAGATTTCAAGTTGCTTCGCAGATGTAAGATTCACAAAAGTAAAACACCTGCCTCTCTGTTTTGTTTAGACTGATAGGATTCGTTTCTAGAAGTTAATCTAAACATACTTTTTCAACTATTGCTATGATAAGTATTAAAATGAATGCTTCTGTTTTACTTCAGCATTTTTACTGAACTTTACATGTACAATTCTAACGTTTTAGTTTTTATAATTATAACGTTGTTGTGAGAACGACAAAAACTATTGTGTGATAAACAGGAAGAATCATTCAGTTTTGCTGTGATTAGTACTTTTTGAGAACCATAGAAAGAAAGCTAATATAGTAGCAGAAAGAAATGTAATGTATGTTTAAATCTCGTGAAAGAATGGTTGATATTGCCCCTGCTCCGGATAACGATATTATCAATGAATTGCAATAGTGCACGTTGCGCTATATTAGAGGGGAATTTTTTTTAAATAATTTCCGTTGATAGTAATGGCAAAGTTAAAGCAGAATGCCAAATGTGTACAACAAAGTCTACCGTTAAAAGTGTTTGACGCAACAACTAATTTTAAAACACATTTAAAGGAAAGATTTTTAGTTTTATACCGTTATTCCTTGATTGCAATATTTTGTTTAGTTTCTTTGTATCCTTTTTATCAAAGTTCGGTCATATTTTAACCCACTCCTGATATTCATTTAATTGGGAGAGAATTTTATTATATCAATAGTTCTATTTATTGATAAGAAGATCACATTTTCAATAATTATATTTACGATTGTTTATGTTAAATACGGGAGTTTTGGCTATAGACCTGTCGTTAATGGAGATACATGTTTATATAGCGTGATTTACCTTTTTCCCCCCCCTCATTTTATGTTTTATTTTATAGTGCTTTATTAGTGAAGATATAAAATATAAAATGGTGTCCGACCGAAACGAAAGTTGCTGTTCCAAACCAAAGTTTTATTCCTTTTTGAATTTAGGTCGCAAACGAAAATTTCTCTGATGAAAATTTTAATATTGATAAAAATATTAATTAAATTAATTACAAAATCATTCCCCTACAGTAGATTTGTTATATATTTATGATTTTGATATATATTTATGGTTTTAAATGTGCGGATATGTGCAAAGGCATGTTAAGAGAAAACTGCGCCTGGGGCAAAGACTCAATTTCGCGCCACCCCGCGCCAATTCAATATTGTGACAAGCTAAAAATGACATTGGTATTGGTAGTATAAATCTGACGCCCCCTAAATTTCCGCGCCCAGGGCAATTATCCCGTTTGCTCCCTCTATCGCTGACTCTGGGTATGTGCATTATTTTTTTAGAATAAAATTTAAAATAATAATAATAATTAAACAATTTTTTTAGATTTATAAGCATAGAAAAGTATACATAATTAATTGTGCAATTATTTATGTATTCTGAGATTATTTATGTATTAAGCAAGATCGATGTTCATTGTACAGAGTTCCGAAATGTTTAACAATGGTTCGCAAATTAATCAAAAACAAATATCAATAAAAGATTCTTTAAGAGAATAGTAGTGTATTCATGCTAAAGAAAATAAATAGCAATGTTTAATTTGCAATCATTATAACAAATACAGTATGCATGTGTTTCAAATCCAATTTTACAATATGAAAGATGGAGAAAATGTTATGAGTATTTAAAGTAATTTTAATGCTATGATTAATTCAAGATTGTAGGATTTTAAACTTTTTGAGGGGCATTGAAATATATTATAGCCAGTGTTGAATTCAGGGGGTGGCCCCGAGGGGGGACATTCCCCGCCGGAGCGATGAAATGTCCCCCTCTGGAAAAGTTGAAATTTTGTGTTTTCAATAGTCAAAAATTACATTCCTCTAGGAACTCTATAATCCCCCCCCCCGGAGCCAATGAAATCCCTCCCAGAGAAAAGTGTCTGAATTCAAACTGATTATATCCCACTTAATTTTAATCAAGATTCGCACTATAAACTTTTAACTAAGTTTTATACACTTAACTTTAGTTCAAAAATGTTTCAAAATTGCTTTTTCATTTTTCAAACTAAAATTTTTCGATTATTCCGGTATGAATTTAACATTAAAGAGCCACAATTGCATGTCCCTCAAAACAGTGTTGAATCCAGACATTTTTCTTCGGGAAGGACATATGTGGCTCCGGGGGGGGGGGGGACATTATGGAGTTCCGGGGGGATTGCTCTTTTTGACCATTGAAAACACAACATCTCAAAATTTCTGGAGGGTACATTTCATTGCTCCGGGGGGGATGTCCCCCACGGGCCACCCCCTGAATTCAACACTGCCTCAAAGTGTTGAAATAGACCATGAAAAAGAGCGATGCATAAATTTAAGACACCAATTATCTATTGAACACTGAAAACCATCACTTAAAAAACAATAAAAAATTATTTGATGTCATGATATTCCGAACGTCGTATTTCTTTATGTTATGATATTTCCTGGATTTAAATGAAAATGTTTAACATGTTATTTATTTAATATTTCTTATAAATTTATATCTTATTTATTGTTCATGGGAAATATACTTGTATCTGCGTTGTAATGATCGAAACTCTATCGAATTATATATACTTTTTAAACAGCTTCCAATGAAAGAGATTATACAATTCTTTTATATATGTTTATGTATACGTGTAAGAATGATTACTGAACTGACACTTCGATTTTCAATCTCTCGCTCTTTTTTACTTTCCTCTATCTTTACAAGAACAAAATATTGGATTCGTGAAAAAATCTACTTCAGGTTTTTGATGGATTTAAAGTTTAGAAGGTCCTGAATATTATTTGACTGTTTTTAGAAAGTGTCTATCTTGTGTGTTTGTTTGTAAGTGACAAAAGTTTTGTGGGCGCTCTATCCAGCGCCGTGCAAAAAAAAAAAAAAAAAAAGAAAAGAAAGAAAGAAAGGGGGGATTGCGAAGGGAGCAGTAGCTCCGCAGGAAAATTTAAGAAGCGCCAAATTTATACTACCAACGTCATTTTTTGGCCTGTCACAAGAAAAAGTTGGGGGGGGAGGGGGGTGCGCCAAATTAAAACGTTGCCCCGGGTGCAGTTATTTTTTTCCTCGCACACCTTTGGCTCTATCTTAAGAACTAATGCACAGAATTCAATCAAACTTTAGATTCGGTTAGACGTTGC
The DNA here is from genome assembly GCA_964019185.1 of Maratus speculifer. Taxonomy (NCBI): domain Eukaryota; kingdom Metazoa; phylum Arthropoda; class Arachnida; order Araneae; family Salticidae; genus Maratus; species Maratus speculifer. Next base: position 211,546,884 of record OZ025298.1, on the reverse strand, counting down.
GATAAGTTGTTGAAGACTAGGTTTTGGTGTAAATCTTCCAAGGAGTGGCGTTGCTAGCTGTATTTTTCGCGATTTCCGTAAAAATTCTATAGCTCAAGAACGGATTTTTAGCAAGTTTCAGATTCTGTAAGAGATTAACATAAGTTATTGCTAATTAAATTTTTTTGTGTGTTGCACAAAAGGTGATGTTGCTGTGCTACATTTTCGATGATTTCTTCAATAGCTGTATCTGAAGTTACTAATGCACGGATTTTCATCGAATTTCAAACGTTGTTGGATATTGATATAAGTTGTTACTAATTAAGTATTGGTGTAAATCGCTCAACAGGTGATGCTTCTAAGCTGCATTTTTCAAGATTTACAGGATTTTAGCGATAGTCATAACTCAAAAACTAATGCATTGGATCTCACCACACTTCATATACTGTTAGACTTTCACATAAGTTTGTACTGATTAGGTTTTCATTCAAATCATATCACAAGTAGTGCTGCTATACTGCTATTATCACGATTTTTGAATGGTTACATTCTAAAAACTAATCCATGGAATTTAATCAAACTTCATATCCTTTGACTTTCACATTTCGATATTCTTATTACACTTGAACATATACTGCTCAACAGGGTCGCTTTTACGCTCTTAAAGTTAGGATTTTTGGTTGCAGATATGTAGGAGGGTTAGTGCCGAAATTCTATTATTTTTTTTTATTTATTGCTTATATGTCTTTTTTTAAAACACATCCTGTTCTTAAATCCAAGTAGTTAAGGCTCCAGTTCCTGCCCGCGAAGCTCGAGAGCCTATAGCTTTATAATCCTCATGATGCACATAGGTTGTCATTTAAATTTGGCATTGTAATAGCAAATTTTGAAATATTAAAATGTATGCGATAGAAAAAAGTTTTAGGATTGGCACATTCGACTAATTTAGTTTTATGCGCGTTAACTTTCGTAAAAAATAAGCAATCGTAAAATTTTTTTAATATATCATTGTGTATTGCTGTTAAAATGAACGATATAAAAGGAAGACTTATTATAATGATTAAAATGAATTTAAATTACTGTTCTGTATCAGGTAAGTAACATTATTTTATCCGAACGAGAACCAACCCGCGGTGTCGTTTGAGTCGGATGCAAGCTATTTATTTATTTATTTATTTCTTTTTTTTTTGGGGGGGGGGGGAGAGGCGTCAAGATGGTTTGGTCTAGTTGATTGTTTGTTTCCTGAATTCAGATTGTGTTAAATTAAAGCAGAATTTTCAAAACCTACGCAGATCGGTATAAAAATGTTAAATCAAAACTTATTTCATAAAGTTAAGGCCCCAGTCCTTGCCCGTGAAGACACTCGCGAGCTAATGCTATTCCTACGAGGAGGCATTTTTCTAACTCTTTCGCATTTTGACATTTTTAAATATTTTTTAGCATTGGATAGCTGAGGTCTTCTAAGATCGCTCCTTGGCTACTTTTTCGATTTTGGTCGCAGATATTTTCTATAATGTTTAGTTTCACTTTCAGATACGGTTCAGGAAGTGAAATTAACTTTTTAAAAAATATCTGCGACCAAAATCGAAAAAGTAGTCAAAGAGCGATCTTGAGAGGGACGTAAGCTATCCAATGAAAAAAAAAAATATCTAAAAATGTCAAAATGCGAAAGAGTTATTAGAAAAATGCGTCCCCATAGGAATAGCATTAGCTCGCGAGTGTCTTCGTGGGCAGGAACTGGAGCCTTAACTACTTGGATTTAAGAACAGGATTTATTGCCAGATTAATTTTAAAAGTTCCTTTTATTGTGCTTTAATTTTATTGTTCTTAATTTTTTATTTAATTTATTGTATATATTTACCATTCTTTAAAAATAATAAAATCAAAACTTTTAATTGTAAAATTATAGCAATTTAAAAATACATACATTATTTGGAAAACATTGTTGAGTCGGGCCAGATTGTATTGATTTTTGGATAGTTCAGGCCGGGACGGGATGAGCCAACTTACGGGCTGGGTTCGGAAAAATACTACAATTTTTGACTAATTCAGACCTCTAGGAAGGATGTAGTCCAGTCACGGTCCGGTCTGTATATAAATTTGTCTGGTCTGGACAACGCAGGTCCGACTCGAACTTGGAGAGAAAAAAGTAAAGCCTGAGACCCGAAAGAGTGATGAACAGCTTCACTTGAGACTATCCTTCAGGAAAATATAAACCGGATACCTGGCCCGGACAATCCCGGAACGACTTAAGAGCAAATCCGGGGCGACCCGACCAGAGTGTTGTGGATAAAAAAATGTCCGAAACCGGACTGCTGACCATGCCGGACACGGTCTGTGAAAACCTCTAATGTTATACATAAACTTTTAAAAATTTCAAATGTATTTTGTATTTTAAATGTATTTTCAAAATACATGTATTTTGAATTTTTTTGAATAGGAAAGTATTTTGTATTTTGTATTTTAGGTTCTAAAACTAATGTATTTTGTATTTTGTATCGAAAATGACTTTTCGATGTATTTTGCCCAACTCTGCATGTAATACAGGTAATCTTGCCTTTAGATAAGTTGAAGAAAATTATTTTAAATCTTTATCCACTGACGGTACTAATAAGTACCACTCACTTTAAACTTTCATTCCATAGGGAGATTATAATACACTAATGGTACTTAGAAAAAACACTCTTTTAACTCCACTTTTTTCAAGGAATACGGCAGTAGTTGTTCTAGATTCGTTATTTTAGCCAATAAGGGGACTATATTTGAAACAGTTGATATGCTTTATGCCGAAATTTTGAATAGATTGTCACTCTTGTCTTTTTATATATTGCTGTAAACATAATAAGGGACTTAAGATAAGTGTTTGATATTTTTTATGAGTTCCTTATGATCGTAAAATAAGATTTGATAAGCTGTTTTAAGTGAACGGTGAATGTATTTTATCTAAATTTTGAATTACTCGGTGGTGCTTAGATAAGTCGAAGAAAATTATTTTGACCCTTTATCTACTAACGGCATTTATAAGTACCATTCACTTTAAATTTTCATTCCACAGGGAAATTATAATATACTAATGTTACTTAGAAAAAACACTCTTTTAACTCCATTCCAGTACAGCCAGTACACCCGGCGGTGGAGGAAAATTTCTTGTTTACTTTTCATCTCTTTAGTTATTCACCGTTTTTATAAGTTTTATAATGTAATTATTAAATTGTAGTGCAATAATGTTTTTCCTATCATTTCTTTTTTGTTTCATTATTATTTTTTATAGGAAATCGAAAAAGTAGTGGCACTGGCTCTTGTTTTGCTACACTGTTAAAAATTTGAAGCTTTTGCTGAATCGTCACTCCACCGCTTTTATAGAATATGTCTATTTTGACCAATATGTATGCTCCATAATACAGTGAGGTAATTGTTTTCTATAATGGCGATGGACAGACGATGCAGCAAAAGTTTCAAACTTTTAATAGTGTATGCTAGAAGTAAATTATTATATTACATATGTGGAGATGGGAGAGAACGTATCCCTGAAATATCAACGTCGCATAATTAAAAGACTGCTAACAAGAACAAAACCTAAAAAAAAAGTAATTTTTTTTATTTTAAAAATTAATTTAACAGCTTTTTAGTTTAAATTAAAATTTAATTAATAAAATTTAATTTTAATATTCAATAATTTTTAATTACTAAATTTGAATTTTTACTAATTTTTAAAGTGTAAAATAAAACTATGTCAATTTAACACTTTTTAGAGTTAACCAGCGAGTGTCCTCTTGTTATTTAACATTTTTAAGCGTTTAAGATAATTTATTTAAGATACTATGTTGATTATTTGTTATGAGAATATTTTAGACATAATTTACTGACGGTACTTTAAAGTACCACTTTAATTAATTATCTCTAACAAGTTAAATTTTTCACGGTTGAGAAATTTTTTTATGTAAATCCTTTAATTTTTCCCTTCAGTAACTGAAAAAAAAATCTTGAAAAAAAAAATTGTAGTAGATCATAATGCTGTAAATAAAGGGTTAGCCCTTAAATTTTGTGCACTGCGCTTCGATAAAGTACCCAAGTACTCTTAGGATAAAGTACTATCTAAAGATCTAAAGCACTATTAGGATAATATTGAAGTTTGAATGCCTAATGTTGCCAATAAAATACACCGTGGAAATATTTTTACATCAATTTTCAACATACAGATGTCAGCAATAGCGCTGTTTAAGAATAATGATAGATTTGTTTTTTCAATTGTTTCCACGTGTGCTTCTTCTTTTGTTTGTAAGCTTGCGAAATACCCAATTTCATTATGCAAAGAGCAAATAAAATTTATTTATATTATAGTTCTTAAAATTCAGGTGTGTTTAATATTGCACAATTTTATTTAGGATTTTTTTTTTCAATTAAAGCAAAGCGTTACTGATGGGAAATAAATTGTTTTCTATTCTAATCCATACCTAAAACAATTTTTTTTTTTTTTTTTTTTTTTTTTTTTTACCATGATTTATTTAAGAAAACACTGCAAAAAAGCATTTTTAAATTGATTTTTTTAAAACTAGTAATTTAAAGGTTAAAATAGTGTCCATAGCATTTGCAGTCCCGGTTTACGCAGTTACGCAGAGTTTAAAATTAATATTTTAATGTTACAACTGCATGCACAATTTCAGTTATGCAGCTGAGAATGCTTAATTGAGGTCTGATAGCATCTGAAAACCAATTTTCAGTAATAGATAGAACTGCAGAACTGATTAATACATTGTAAATACTACACGAAAAAGTTTCCGAAAATTATAGAGCTAATAAAAAATTAATACATTATTTTTTTCTTTAAATTCCGAAAATAAATTGTTTTCTGAGTTAAAGGGGAAAAAAAAAATCAGGAACGCGTTTTGGAAGAGGTTGGTCTATATTTTTGTTCGTGATTATTGTAAATTTTCTTAATTTAATAAACATCTTTTTTTTTTTTTTCATTGTGGGCTTACAGCTAGTTAATGCACTGTTCGCTATTCAGCCGTTCAATTATCAAACAAGACACAATACTGCAGCATTCCTTGTAATATGGCCGGCACAAATTGTGGCAACCAGTGGTTGTTGCAAACATATGCTTTTCTCGAAGTACACCAAAAATGTATCTCAATTTCTATACGATAGGTATGTACTAAATTGTATATTTGCGAAGTTATTAAAATAAAACTACGTGTTAGTAGTTTTACTATAATTAGCGAAACTTTTGACTTACAAACTGTGGCCACGATAAGTGTGTCTGTTTCGAAAGAAAAGTTTTATTTAAAGGATGAAATAAAAACATTATGAAATACAAATAAGAACATTTCATCAAAAACAAATTCCGGATAACAAAAGACTTACTTAAGGGGAAGCTGCACTTAAATTCCCTGATCGTAAAATTCTATGTTAACCTACAAGAAATTTTTGAAACGTGATTACTTATTACCTAATATAAATATTAAAATATTGTTTTCACCATCAGATACTAGATGTTAGATGTCGATGATGTGGCGTTTTTAAAATTTATCGGTGTAAATTTTAAATATTTTTAAGCAGATGATAAAATGTCATCAAATGAAAACTTCAACGTTTATAGGGATTTTTTAGATACTTCAAATTTACGGAGATAATTTTTAAAAACGCGCATCATTAACATTTGACGAATATTTTCTGATGGTGAAAACGGTATTTTAATAATTATATTACGGAATGAGCCATCGCGTTTCAAATTTTTCTCATAGACTAACATGGGATTTCGAGATTCGGAGAGTTTCGACCAGAGATTATTGTACCCATAAGAGCGCGTTTTTAACATTTTCCAATAAAGTTGAGAGGCGTTTATGCATTCGGTTTGTCTTGCCCTCTGTCCACGCTCTAACTCCAATAAATACACTCGGATTTTCATGCAATTTGTAAACCTTATTTAGGATCTCCTAGGAATGTTTGGTAATGTATATGAAGTATGTGGGATTAATAGTTAATTTACTGGGGCATCCAAAAGAATCCCAATACATTATGATCTATGGGAAAAAATCGTTTTTAGAATATTTTAATGACATTATGCTATTTAAAAGGTTTTGAAACTGATATAAATCACTGAATTAACTACGATTACGTTTAGAATAGGACATTCATAGCATTTTTAATCCATTCACAGGGATACACAAAAGAAATGGTTACAATAATGTCTTTTGAGTAATAATTACTGGAAATGTGGTTTCAATTTCGGCATGCGCTTTTAAATTTAGCTGTTTCTAAAGGTGCGTTCGTAATTACATAAATACGTAGCGCCTACAGTCATCGTCTGATCCGTCCATCTGTCTGTCTGTCCGACTGTCTGTATATATATATATATATATATATATATATATATATATATATATATTACAAATTTTAAATTTTTTTCGCCAAAATTAACCTTTATACTATATTAATTTCCTTATAACAATATTTTGTACTTACTTCAACTTATTAAATTAAAATCGTGTTTCTAGATCTAATCTATTAATCTTTATGGAAACGATATAAATTCTTAATTCGCCTTAAAAAAATTTATTCCTGTATGCGTAAATTAAGAAAGATGGCTCTAAATTAAAAATATTCTTAATTAAACTTTATTTCTTAATATTTCAAAACAAACTCATTTTTTCTATGTTTTTATCAACCCTTTTTAAGAAAGTTTTATTAAATTTATTCCAAAACCATACCTTTAAAAAAATATCACTATTTTTATTTATCTATTTATTTATTTTCCCTCTTTCAACATTCTATATGTGTGCATAACAATAAATTCATTTCTTTTCTTTTTCTCTTAACATGAATCGTCTGCAAAAGATCGTTTGCACAAGATATTTGAAATTCTGAGTCGATTATAAATTGTTAAATAATATATTTTTTTAAAAATAAATTATCGTCTGTGGAATATAGTCTCGACTCTGGGTATGAGTTATGTTTACATAAAAGAATGATGGTTTTAGAGTAAAGAATGTTCTAGAATTTTCTCTTTAGATTTAAGAGGGGAAGCCTCGAGAGGAGAAGGAAGATTCTTGGGTTTTTCTTGGATAAGTACGGCTCGCTGAAATAATGATGGAATTTTCGGTAAAAGACAGTTTGCAAAAGGATCCTTTCCCTTTTTCACACTATAGATTAATAAATTAACTTACAGCAGCTAATGAGTAATTTATTGAATCCTCTACTTTTATTTTATTTTATTTTATTTTATTTTATTTTGTCGCTGGCCATGACTTCTGTGCGATAGAACGGGAGCCCTGGCGATGATGTCTCTGGCTCTTAATTTTAAAATGTCACATATATAACAGCAAAAAAAACTACCCAATCAAAATCGATTAAAATTTTTGACTACATATTTGTAGCAGAAATTTGAGGGATTTCAAATTTTACTAAAATCGGATATATAATTCAAATACAGGAATAGTTAAAAGTATTCCGTTACATTACGGCCAAAATAGTTACAAAATAGTTTCAAATGCTTTTTAATGATGTTACACCCATCGAAACATAATGAAATCGATATTCATTTATTAAGACATTAAAATTTATATTTTGTAAAATATATCCACAAAGAATATTTATTATTTATTTACAGGGCACCACAAAAGAATTCCGTTACATAATGTTATTGGGGAGGAGACATTATTTGCGGCATATTTTAATTATGTTAAACTATTACATATATTATAAAATTAATTTACGTTGCTTAGGTTTACAACAAGTTACTTCCTGTATAATAGGAAATGCGTTTTCATATTGTTGAATTAGATATAATATTTAGAGACATTATTTGCGGCATATTTTAATTATGTTAAACTATTACATATATTATAAAATTAATTTACGTTGCTTAGGTTTACAACAAGTTACTTCCTGTATAATAGGAAATGCGTTTTCATATTGTTGAATTAGATATAATATTTAGAGACATTATTTGCGGCATATTTTAATTATGTTAAACTATTACATATATTATAAAATTAATTTACGTTGCTTAGGTTTACAACAAGTTACTTCCTGTATAATAGGAAATGCGTTTTCATATTGTTGAATTAGATATAATATTTTACCTGATTAAATGGTGCAATTTTGTGGCATTATTTTTAATGTGCTGGAAAGAGTTTCATAATCTTTGCTAGACGCATGATTTTTTCTGTCTTGATTAATTTGAAAAATTATCAGTATCAACTCCTGCTGAATTCAAAGAAGAGCACTTAATTTTACATTTCTAATTGACAGTGTCTAACTGCTCTGTTTGAATCAATGTACCAATAACATGAGAAAGTTTTGAGATGGTGACATTATATGATTACATTACGGAGATGAATCAATTACGGATTCGTGTCACGTTTTTCATTAGACTAACAGATTTATTAATTTTCAGTTGCGTCAGGATTATACAGTTTCTTCACGATTAGCGTAGTTTGGTAAGTTTAGGGGTATTAAATTGTTGAATTTTGTGATCCTCAAGAAATTTTACCACTTTTGGAACTTTCCAGAAGATCTGTTTGAAATAATCAGCATCCTTCACAATTTTAGCAATGATCCATCAAAAAACAAAAGCGTTACGTTTGAATTTTGAAACCTTTTCATTAAATGAAATGCTGTATTTTTTATGTAACGCTGCAAGTTGCTCCAGACAACGTCAATCATAAAAGTACAAAATGCTTCACTGTCGAGATTCAGTGTTTCACTGAATGCTTTCCTATTATTCAAAACTTTTCTTTACTCGATTACGTGTTTCAATGGGTATTTCTGTTTTTTGCTCTCACATCAGCATGATACCCCGTTTCCTTTTACAAATCGAAGTCCGAAGTCCTATACAGATTTTTATTATCAAAACATTTCGAGTGTAATTACATCCTTGTAATAAAAATTCTACCTATGCGAAAATACGACGATATGCACTATGCAATGAGAGTGACTGCAGTTCCCCAAATGGCGGAATTGAAAAGTTATCTATTTTACTTTAAAAATATGAAAGAAAACGAAAGAAATTCAATTACAAAAGTGTAAAAGTTTCTCAGTTTTGTATGAAATGACTTCTTACGTGTAAAATTAACGCTATTAAATATATCGATAAGGTTATTTTTAAACTACTGTTCGCTTTTATTATGTTTCTTATTTATTATATTTCAATGCTAAAATTAAAATGGCAACTACTGTATTTATTTAAAAATTTTGTTTTTTGTATGTTTTTTTCTACTAGTTATAGAGAATCATGAGAAATTCTCTTTATCCTATAATATTTTTTCAATGGATAAAGCTAAAATTTTAAACCAGGTGTTTATCTGTATTAAAACGTCAATATGCACTATCAAATGAGAGTGACTGTAACTCCCCTAGTGGCGAAATACGAAAGTTACCAACTCTACTCAAAATATAAGAAAACTAGCTGACCCGCCCGGCGTTGCCCGGGTCCGTATTAACAATATTAAACGAACTTGAAATTTGTATGATTTTATCATTAACTCGTTACATGCAGAAATGTATTGTCTGAAATACGTAGCCCCTGACTGTGTTAAAAATCGGTTTTAAAAACGACTAATATTAAGCTCTAAAAATACTCAAAATGAGCAATGGAAAACGCGGGAGGGAATATGTATCCAACGATTGCATGATTTTCGTTGAAAAAAAGCTGATATTTACCCGTAAAAATCACTGTTAAGTCGCGTAACTAATTATTATTTTCACATCCAAATCCCAAGTGAAATATTTTGAATTTCAAACTAATTATATCATTCTTAAATCCGACTATACCATGAATGAAATCGATACACGATGGTAGCTAAAAGGATGGTATATAGTACTATAATTTCAGAGCTATTTAACAAAAGTAAGTGTTATTTTTAATCAAATCTTGCGTATAGGTTCATTCTGTGTATAAATTCCTAACCTTAAACTTTTATACCGTAACCAGAACCTGTCTGTAACCTAACAGCGACTTAACAGTACCCTACCGTAAATTAAATATAACAGAAATGTAACCAAGCCTAAATGTATTCACTTTATTGTAACATATCCTTATTCTAACCATAACATAAATGCAATTTAACTTAACTTTAACCTAAATAATATAATAGTAAAAAAACATTTAAAAAAATTACTATTTCTTCGTAAAATATGCTTCAGCTGTAATTCGTTTCTTTCAATTCGTTTTATTAATACAAAATTCCTTCCTCGTGCTTTTGTTTGAGACATTAAAATTTCAGCGATAAATGGTTTAATATTGCAAACCACGGAGTAAGACACTTCTTACTCCGTGTTGCAAACCTTTTTTCGGTTTACTTCGCCTCCACCTATCTTTTTCTCCATGGTGTACAGCAGCTGTGATTAAAAAAAAAATCCTCATTTAAACTGACAGTTTGCCAGTCTATGAATTTTAAAGGTCTGTCCCAGCTTTTTTAATTATTTCTGCGAAAATTTTATGCAACCAATCAACCATAAGAAAATGAAATGGAAAAAAAGCGAAAAAAGGCGATTTTTTATGAGAGTGAGCTTTGGAATTTAATTAATTACTCAGTTAATAAATAGAATTTTGAAATTCTGAGCTTCAGGTGCATCAGGAGAGACATTGGGCTACTCTCAAAAAAATTTTGAGCTTCGTACGTGCTGTAGATTTTGCTAGCCATCACAGACACACACACAGACACACAGATACACACACAGACAGACAGAGCGTTTTGTTCTTTTATTAGTATAGATACGTGAAGAAAGTCAACTACAGAAGTATAGAGCGTTCTCAATTTAGTATGAAATGGCTTCTTAGATGTAAAAAAAAAAAAAAAAAAAACTTTATTAAAAAAAAATCGATAATGTTAAAATTTCGATAACACTGGGGAACAATTTTTAAGACAGTTTCTGTTGACTTTGATTTTTCAATTGTTTTTAAGTAAAAAAAGGGTGTTGATTTCAAAACTGCTATTAGTTTTCTTCTATCACATCAAGTTTTTTCACTTTAGCTTATATTAATGTGACCACTCTATGCGGACTCGACCATGAATCATAGGTTTAAAATAGTTTAACTCTTAGCACTAAGACTGCACGAGAAAAATTTATTTTGAAAAGGAGTTAATGTATTCTTCTTTCGATCAAGAAAAAATGAATTTCTTCAATATTTTCGAAATAAGGATAGATTTGTTTATAGCCATACGTATATATTTTAATGGAAGAGTTGGAAATTTCATCCTGTACCACGATTGAATGCTGACTGTTCATCGATAGCTCTAAGCAGAGCTTAAAATGCGTCCTCCATCAAAATGGAAATTTATTTGGAGCCGTCCTAATATGCCATTCAGTTTATTTGTGCGAAGAATATGAAGACATAAAGAGAGCCATCAATTTCTTGTAATATTACATACATCAATGGATCATCTGTGTTGACCTTAAAATGGTTTGTTTCCTTCTTGGCCAGCAGCATAGATATACCAACTATCCCTGTTTTTTGTGCATGTGAGACAGCAGAGCTCTTGAGAAGCATTTATTTTAGTCGAATTGGCCTCCAAGTTTTGACGTGAAATCTTTTGATCCAAACATTATGCATAAGCCACTTGTCAACAAGACAGAACGTCATATTTCCTCTTTTGGGTCAAATGGAGCAGTTCATGAAAGCTCTCTGAACTAAGTAAGACTATTTCAAGCATCTCATTTCAAAATTTCAAAGCCTGTCTTTTGAAAAGATAAAGGCAGGTTCATTTAACGGTGGTCCACAGATCCGGCAACTCATTAGAGATAAACATTTCATCGGAACTCCAAAAGAATACTTAGCTGGCATTCAAAAACCTTGTTAATGACTGTCTTGGGAATACGCGAAAAGAAAATTACACCAATATTGTCCAGTAAATTTAAGAGGCCTTCATATTCTTGGTTGCAATATGAGCATCACACTTCATTTTCTGCACAGCCATCTCGATGACTTGCCAGGAAATCTTGGTGCAGTCAGTGATGAGCAGGGTGAACCATTCGACCAAGATTTGAAGCTTATGGAAGAATGGTATCAAAGTAGATGGGATAGACATATGATGGCTGACTATTGTTGGATCATCAAGCGAGATTTTTCACAAATTGAACAATCCAGAAAAAGTTACAAGCGAAAATTTTTTCATTAATAAATAATTTTTTCGTTTGCTAAAATGATTTCATTGCTTGTGCGAACACAATGTAGCGTATAGAAAGTATTGGATTGATCGGAAAATCATGTCGTATTTTGCTTACAGAAATCTTTAATGCGTTTTTCGGGGTAGGAACGCCATGCGCACACACCTCACTGAACTATTTAGATAAGGTTACACTTATAACCCATTCAGTAAACAAGAATACGTTCGATTTGAATGAGTTAGATAGATTTTATACAAATTTGAAAATGATGAAAAATCGAATTTTTCCGATTTTTTATTTTTGCAAAGGCAAGAATCCGACGCAAGCTTGTGAAAAGTTGCGTAAAATTTATGGGGACGATGTTCTAACTGGTTTGCAAAATTCCGTTCTGGCAATTTTGATGTGAAAGATGTGTCTCGGTCAGGAAGGCCATTGCAGGCTGATGATGACGAAATAAAGAAAATGTTTGAGTCCAACCCGCGGTACATAACACGAAAGATTGCAAAAGCACTACACATTGCTCAATCAACCATCCATGACCGTTTAAAGAAGCTCGGATTCGTTATCAAACTTGAAGTTTGTATTCCTCATGAGCTGAGGAAATCCATTTGTTGAAGCATTTGAGCATCTGCCATTTTCTTCTTAAACGTGTAGGAAATGACCCTTTTTTGAAGCGTATGGTGACTGGTGACGAGAAATGAATTGTTTACAATAACGTCGTATGCAAGCGGCTTTGAAGAAAGTGCGATGAACCACCTCAATTAACATCCAAAGCGAACATTTACCAGAAAAAGGTCATGCTGTCAGTGTGGTGGAATTTCAAAGGTATTGCACATTTCGAGTTCATACTAAAGAATCAAACGATAGATTCAGACGTGTGCTGTCAGCAGTCGAACAAATTAAACAATGCAATCAATCAAAAGCGGCCAGAACTTGTGAATCGTTGGCGTTGTGTTCCACCACTACAACGCCAAACCACACATGAGTTTGGTCACCCACCAAAAACTATTGGAGCTTGGTTGGGATGAGGTGCCCCACTTACCGTACTCACCTGACCTTGCACCTTCAGATTATCATTTGTTTCGCTCTTTGCAGAATTCCTTGAGTCGTAAAACATTCGATTCCGATGAGGTTATAAAATCGATAACTAGTACAGTTTTTCACTTCGAAAGACAGGTCACTCTACCAGGGTGGAATTATGAGCTTTGTTGAGCGATGTGAAAGATCATCGAACAAAATGGCTAATAAATTATTGATTGATTGTTATTTTTATAGGAATAAATCAACTTTGAAAAACATAGCAAAAATACGACATGAATTTCCGATCAACTCAATATATACAGCCATTGTATGAATAATATATTTAGGATTTTTTTCTTTGTTTACTTTTTGCTCTCCAAATTAAGCACGATTTTGGGAGTATCCAGTAGCTTTAAAAGTTGATGTGATAGAAAAAATTTGGGGTCATTTTTGGATTTATATGGCAATAATAAGCGAAAAATAAGTGCCACATCTATGTCAACAAAGTATTGTTTCCTAGTGTAATCAATCAACAGTTTAAATAGTTCATTAATAGCTTGTAAAAAAGTGACATTATAAGGCAGTCGCTTAATTATTGATAAATCATGTATTAATAACTCAAGTAAGCAAGATTTCTGTATAGTCATCAAGTATGAAACTTGTGATTAAAAAAGGGCAGAATTACCAATGGGGCAACCGTCCACCAGTAAAAAAGAATAAATTTTTTTTTGTTATTCATGAAAGTCATTTTTCATGAGTGTAGCATTTATATACGATATAATTTCTATTACATTTTATTGGTGGATGATTATCCTGTTTGTAACTTGGTTCTATTCTAATCACAAGTTTTATACTTGATAACGGAATAACATTTATTTTAATAAGAAAATCAAATTAAACACGCGTAGTACGCCCACCATCGACTTTGACACATCACGCATACACACAATGGTGAAACGTTGAGCATACTTAACTCTAAAATCTTACTGAAATAAACTTTACCTTGCTTAGATGTGTTAGTTTTATTAGTAAATATACGAACATTAGTAAATACCAAGAGATCCAACCTATGCTTTCAGTGATATAGAGCATACTTCAAAAAGTTCAAAACATAGGTAAAAACCATTTTTTCCCGTTGAATACTCTAATAGGTATTTTACATTTAATATATTTTTGTTAGATTTACAACTAGAAATAAGTAAAATCATTTTTAATGAAAAATATTAATAATGCATACAAATAAAATTTTGAAATTTATTGGAAGCGATATTTTCGTATTAGATGTATGTCAGGAGTTAATAGCCGAAGAAATCGCCCAAAATTTTTCTACTAGCATTATTTATTTATTTATTTTTATTCTTATTATTTAAATACTTTAAAAGCATAGTTTGATTACATGTCGGTTAAATTTGTGTTTTGTTTACATTACTATATTATTATTTATGGATGAAATTGTAATTTTCTTATGGAATATTAGCCGTAAACAATTTTTTATATTGTTTTAAGTGCAAACAGATTAATCTTTCGTACTAGAACTGATTTAAAAATATAATTATGCTTGAAGTTTATTTTAACACCACAGAAATGAGACAATTGAGATATGATTTTCTAAAAAATTGCACTTTGAAAACATTTTTTTGGGTCAGGTATTGAGGGGGAGGGGGGGCAATTGTGTTGGGGATCGTTACAATAAGACATCTAGTGGACATGTTTTTGCTTTATAATAAAGATTAAGCACTTCAATAAGTCAATAAAATCTTTTAATAAGGCATGGTTTTTAATTCTTGCAAATTAATTTCTGTAAAAGAAATTAAATGGTGAGTCATGGAATATACAATTATTTAAAAAAAAAAAAAAAAAAAAAAAAAAAAAAAAAAGTGAAAGGAATATTCTATATGTATATTGATTTCGTTTCCATCTAAAAAGTTTTATTATAAATTAAAAAAAATCTTTTGAAATTGATAAAAACTTTCTTGAAATGCATGAATTGTATTGTAAAAGTTCACGGTCAGCAAGCTATTGCATATTTTGTTTTTGCATTGTTGCGTGATAATTCTGTCTTGCATCATTGATTAAATGAATGAAGTTGCGTTAAATGTTAAAAGTTAAAGCAATATGAATGCTAATGCTTACTCTTGCGTAACTGGGAACTAAAGTTTAAAATAACCATTCTTCTTGAGAATTAGAAAACCAATTTTTTAATTATTTAATCATCAATTAAATCCAAAAATACAGCGCGATTTCAAAATCCCTCTGTATTTTTTAATACGGAGGGATTTTTTAAAGAAATTGCCGGATATTCCTTCTACCTGTTTTACTGATTATTGAAAAACATATTAGTAATTATGTTAATGTACAGTCATGGAAAAAAATAAACACCCCTCCCCCCCCCACACACACACTGACTCCTCAAAATATTATCGCACAAGAAAGTTACTGGTACTGAACGATTGGAAATAAAGCCTGATTTAAATTATGTATAAAATTTGCTTAGAGGGCCATCTACATGTTAAAACGAATCCTAACTTTAGCTTTTTTTCAATAGCAGGACTCATTTCTGACAGTATAAATGAACTCTACACCCTTCAATTACTCCAAAAACAAATTTTCATGCAATTTATACAATCAATTTCCGAGAAATTAATTATTTTAAGGGCTGTATCCAGATTGAAATTGATCGAGAGATCCCCATTATTGATCAAGGCATCTTAGGTGCTACTCAAGCAATTATTGAATACTGCTAGATTACAGTTTCAAAATATCCAGTCAATTCTATCGTAGACGGCCCCTTAAACAGACATTTTTCAATTTTTTAATCAATAATTTGAAAACTACATTGAAGAAAAATTTGAAATTTTGGATTTCCATAAAACAGAATGTCAGCATAGATCAGGATTCAATAAATCTAAATCCACCAAAAAACTAGTCGTTGGGGGCCACCGTAATACTTACCCATCATGGATATGTATATGAAAATAAAACATGTGAAAACTATTTATACAATGCATTGCAATTCATAAACAAAATTTAAATATTGTTAATATACATAGTAATGCTATATTAAAGAACTGCTGATGTACCAATTTCGACAAATTATATAAAATGCCAAACTACTCAAGGAGTACCGAACTGCGTAAAAGAAACATCCTTATAACTTCAAAAATAATAATTCTATTAACTAACAATTAACTGTGTCGGATTAAGCGTCTCATTTCCAATTAAAATATACCTCTGAATTGAAATTTGAATGAAATACAGGGTCATGAAAAATCGAAGAATGTGGAAAATAGGATTACAAATATCTCGGCAACTAATAATCCGATCGACTTCGTTCTATATGCAAAATGTGCGTTATTTTATTGTCTTTTACGTCCATTCCTTAGAGCAAAAAATTTCGAAAATTTTTATATACCTTTCATCAGAACGAATTTTTCGAGAGTCCGAAAAAAATACTTCCGGATAATCGAAGTTGCTGATATTAAATAGGGTTCGTCCCATTCTTACATACTAACTACATACAAAATTTAAAGTCTCTATCTCAATTCGTTCGGGAGATAGAGCGTTTACAGACAGACAGACTGACAGACAGACAGACGGACGGCAATTTTTTTTTTCTAAAAATATGTTTTTCGGAATCTCTACTATCTAAAACGTGTAAATCCGTTTAAAAAAAAATTTCGATTTTCAAAACGATTGCAAGACTTTCCCTATACTACGTATGATGGATAAGTAAAATTGCAGGTTGCAATTAATATTTTTTTCGAATATTAATTTCATAATTCATATCATGAAATTATAAAACTTGCAAATTCAACGTATTTATGTTTGTGTATTTTATTGTTATTGCTACAGATAAAACTAGCACATTTGAAGTATAATTTCAGAAGATATTAATACAAATATGAAAAAATATTCTAATATTAGAAGCACTAAATTTTTAATCTTTAAATTCCAAAACCTTATTATTCAAATGACTTGTTTGGTGTCAAGACATAATTTGAACTGAAGATTTTAAAAAATGAACGTAAGCTTTAGTATACAAAGAGAAACTGGACTAATTATTTATTATTTTTAAATTAATTTTACTTTTACTTTTTTATGGCAAAAAATATAAGTATTTATTGTTTGCTTTGGAATTTTTAAAAAATATTTTCCATTCTAAAATCACATGAAACGTTGGAGGTATGAACGCCCAGTTATATTCGTAAATTTACTATGAATTTTGAGAGAATATTCTACCTCATATATATCAAAGTATTATTCATAGTAACACACGCAATTTTGTATTTGTGAGTTACAATGTCACGAGATAAGTTTGCCATAACATTTTATCATGATTTACTCAAACTTAGTCGAATTTTCCAACTGTGTGAAATGTTAAATACAAGCATTTTATTTTGTATATAGTCAGAAATAACGATTATTCGCGAATTTTGAATAATGATTAGTCTTAATTCTGACATAAAAGCTGAAACAAATATTTTGAAACAAACAAAGCGAAGATATCGAATTTGTAGCTGACTTTTTGCAACAATTTAAAATTTTCGAAGATAAAAACTTTTTTATTCTTTAAAATTCTTATACACAGGTTTTGTTCTGTTACATGTCTCCTTTTTTAATTCAAATATTTTATTTTATTTTATTACATTTTACAGAATTCATAATGTTTTTCCTTTACCTTTAGTTTCGTAAGATCTTTACAAATATTTGAAAAGTTTTTATGAATTCGGTTTGTCTCTCTGTTTAACTGTCTGTTCGTACTGTAATTCATGTAATTATACTCGGATTGTCATGAAGTTTATGTACATTATTGAGTGTGTAGTGCTAAAATTTCAGTTACAGTGACACTAAAAGGTTTAGGTTAAATTACTGTCTACAGGGAAAAATCTTTTTACGAGTGTTTGAAAGATGTTACACTATTTCAAAAAAGTTTAAATATGTATTATAATTAAGGACAATCACAGGATGCTCACTAAAGAATAGGATGTGCATAGCATTTATAGTTCTTTTACACAGAGATGAAAAAAAAATCGGTTACAATACTGTACATGAACAATAATTGCTTGAATTGCGTTTTCTGTGTAGGTCTGCAACAGAAGATCTATTTCTCAACTGTGCTAATGCGTTTCCAACCTGAACTAAATTTTATCATGCTATGTGATATATACACTGGTGTCCAAAATTTAAGCATAATTGGTAATTAAGTAATTATTTTTAAGTAATGAAAGAAATATGAATCGGAATGTGCTGAACCTCCAGGTGTGTAAACAAAATAGTACGCGTCACATATTTTCGCGAAGAGTTTTCCCCGAAATCGAACAGGGGACCGTCAACAAATTGAAAAAGAACGAAGATCAAAACTAATGTAGCAAAAGCGTTCAAACTGCACATTATGATTAAATGGCTTATTGTAATGTACTGTGTTAATTTTTACAAGGATAGCATGTATACTCGTAGAGAAATTAAGGTTTTTATAAAAACAGTCCTAAGTTTTTTGCTTATAATTTGCAGAGTTCTTAATGTAAAATAGTGTTCTTTTTTGAAAAAATGACAAACATCATTGTACACAATACCCTGTCATCAGAATTAAAAAATAATAAAAATTGTATGACAAATGAGCAGGTTTACTAAATAATTTTTTACTGCGCATGCGTGAACGCTATTAAAATTTCATTTGCATATTATGTTAGTTAAATGTATAGAGCAACTTTTGTGAAAGTCTCAAAAACATAGCTTCAAAATTCTGAAAATTATCGTTGATAGAATGAGATCAAAATCCTTTATTCCCTAAATGAAGCAAAAAGATGAGGGGCTGTATCCATATTCCGTTGTTTAGTGCCTACACAATATTGCACGTACAACTATATTTAGGTAAAACCCCTGATTTTTTTGCTTCCTTTAGGAATAACGGATTTTGAGTTGATTCTATAGGCTCCCATTTTCAGAATTTTCAAGCTATGTTTTTGAAACTTTTACAGACGTTGCTCTATACATTTAGCTAACAAAATATGCAAATGACATTTTGATATCCTTAACGCATGCGCAATGAAAAATTATTTACTAAACATACTCATTTTCCATACAATTTTTATTATTTTTAAATTCTGATGGCAGGGTATTGTGTACAATGATGTTTGTCATATTTTCAGAAAAGAACATTATTTTATAATAAGAACTCTGCAAATTATAAGCAAAAAACTTGGAAAAATTTAAGACTGTTTTTATAAAAACCTTAATTTCTCTACGAGTATACATGCTATCCTTGTAAAAATTAACACAGTACATTAAAATAAGCCAATTAATCATAATGTGCAGTTTGAACGCTTTTGCTACATTAGTTTTGACAGGGTTATCCAAAAGATCTTCGTTCTTTTTCAATTTGTTGACGGTCCCCTGTTCGATTTCGGGGAAAACTCTTCGCGAAAATATGTGACGCGTACTATTTTGTTTACACACCTGGAGTTTCAGCACTTTCCGATTCATATTTCTTTCATTACTTAAAAATAATTACTTAATTACCAATTATGCTTAAATTTTGGACACCAGTGTACATATATATATTACAAGTCTGTAAACCTGCTGCAGAAAGGAATTAAGATATTTTCCCAAATATTAATGGTAATTTCTGAAAGTCATCTGAAACGTTCAGATGGCTTATGCATTTCGAAAATGGTTCAGTTAGACATTCTCTTTCATCTTATTAAACTGTGAAGTTTTGTTACAGTATTCTGAATGGGGTGGGAAGAATTTCACAATTTCTACACGCCCACTTTTCGATTTTTCGCTCTTTTTTAATATTATTATATTTTAACGTTTATTTATTTTTATTTTATTTTTCAGACATGTTTTCTTTTACCAACCCCCCCCCCCCCCTCTCCTTTGTTTTGATATTAGTTTATTTTATTGCATTTTGGCGAATTTATAATGTTTATTCTTTACTTTTAACTTTTTAAATATCATTCTACTTTAGGATTCATCGATTTGTATTTTATTTTATCGCATTTTAGATAGAAATATTCATAGGAAAATGTTTTCATGTGTATAGATTTGTATATTTCGTGCAAATGGTTTTTTAAATAATGTAAAAATATTGCCATAAATCGATGCGTAACATAAGAATGATCTATTTGTTTCGTTTACTCTATCAGTTGGGGAAAAAAAAAAAAAAAAAAGGTTGAATTTTGCATATTTTTTTATTACTTTACAGTTAGAAAATGAGCAATAAATATTGAACATGGAAATCTGTTTACCGTTTAATTACTATTCTTATTTATTTATGAAGTTAGTTTGCATCACTTCCTAAAATATCTATATTATAAAGGCCAAACGTATCTGTGCGTAACGCAAACGTCATTTTGTGAATGGCAACACTTTCGCATGCGATTGAGATTTTGCAATTTTCGGTACTACAAATTTTATACTTATAAATATCGCACATTTTCAATTTTTACACCGTCGTATTGAGAAAAAAATTATATTTTTAAATGCAATTTGTTTGAAAGCTGTATCTCTATTTATTTATGAGTTATTAAATTTTTTTTTTTTAGTTTTTAGTACGAATTTTGTAATTGTGGCAACAGAAATACGCCATATTCTCTGAAAATTGATAACTGAAGTAAAAATATCATGTCAAAAGAAATCGTGTGATATAAAATTCGAGGAATTTTGGTTCTATTGCGTTTTTATTCATCAATTAAATGCATTTTTAGTTTATTGCAAACTTAATTTACAAAGGATACAACACATTCTTATTACAAAAATGTATTTTAAATAATATTCGAATGACTTCGATGCATTTACTCAGTTCGTATCAGAAAGCTAAGCGAAAGCAATTTTATTTATCCGTGTGTATGTAATGATATTTTTCAAATTTTGAAAAAAAAAATACAAATGAATGATTTCTGATAAAACATGGAGCTAATATCAATAAAGAAGTGAAGATTTGTGAATCATCAGATATCTTATTAGTTTTGCTGAGTGTCTTGAATATTGTTTTTGCTGCGTTTGTGTAACATTCCGTCCTAAGGACGTCATAAGCATACATTTCTATAAATGTTAAGACTGGATCCGTAAAAATGGAATGCTTTTAGCGGATGCAAATAACTTTTTTTTTATATAAAAGAAAGCAAGTGATTTTAAAATGATCAAATTAGAATGCTAGAGAAGTGCGTATGTAAATTGAGAAGTGCGTATGAGAAGTGCGTATGTAAATTTTGAGACGATGAAAATTATGACAGTTTAGATTTCACATGGGAATTCTTTGATCCCATTATTATTAGAATTAGGAATAATTTTTCATTCGCTTTATACCAAACATAAGAGCCTCAATTGATAATTTCATCATAGTAACTGACCTTTGTTGTACTTTACCGATTACACATGCGATTAAAGTTTAATTTTTATAATTTGGACAACTGAGATTTATAGAAATAGTTTTTTGTTTGTTTGTTTTGTAGTATTTTGTTAATTTTAGCTTAAAATAATATTTATTTGAGAGTTAGACTGACCAATTTCAGATGCATGTTTTTCTGTAGCTAATTTTGTGGGTTTATTATAAACCAATGAAACAATTCCTTCCTAAACATTTTCTTTCGTCGAAATTCGACGGGTTCCACCTCGTTTATAATAAGTTTGAAAAATCTAGGTAATCGATGATTAGAAATAAAAATGGATAATTTATATTTCTTCTTTCTATTTCAAAATATTTTTCCTTGAAAATTATTATAACAATTCAATTCCATCTTTTTTAGCTTTTTTTTTTTTTTTTTTTTTTTTTTTTTTTTTTTTTTTAATTGTTATTTTCAAGGAAGAATTATGATTAAACTATAAAGAAGAGAGAATAATCATTCGTGAAGTACAGATTATGAAAGACTTTTCAACACATTCAGAATACATTTAAAAATAGAATAGTGTTTATATTTTTAAATGTTTTTTAAATGTATAGTTTAATATTGTAAATAAGATATAAAAGAAAACACTTAAAAAAACTCATAGCATACTTGAAAATGAGATTTCAATAATTACCACCGATAGAAGGAAAAGAACTTTAATTTTTTTAAGAAGCTCTATATATGATCTACAGATTTGTAATATTCTACATAATATGCTAAAAATAAGTGTAGTAACAAACACAAAACACAGTTAAGAATCCACCTGCAGCAAATTCTAGCAAATAGCGGAAACGAACTTAATTCTTATGTACAGAACTGTATATAATCTGTAGATTTTTGCACGCGTCAAATATTGCGTTAAAATTTAATTCAGGAAAAAAGACGCTTAAAACTACTGAAATCATGCTTAAAAATAAATAAATAAGTTAGTAAAAATAAAACAAAAATCATCCACAAGCGGCCATTTATATCCACAATTTTTTTGTGTTGCCCTATTATGATTTTAATTATATTCTACACTATATTGCCATTGATTATGGGACACTTGCGATTTTAGACATTTTACTAAATATCTAGAAAAATACATGAGGAATCATCTCGAAACTCTTAGTGTATAAATATAATAGTACAAGTCATACATTTCCGTGAAGATTTTTTCCCGAAACTCCACAGGGGACCGTCAACAAATTAAAAAAGAATGAATATCTTTTGAATAACCCTGTCAAAACTAATGTAGCAAAAGCGCTCAAACTCTAGATTATGATTGAATGCCTTATTGTAATACACTGTGTTCATTTTTATGCAAATAGCATGCATACTCGCAGAGTAATTAAGGTTTTTATAAAAATGGCCCCAAATTTTTTCCCTTATAATTTTCAGAGTTCTTAATATAAAATAATATTTTTTTCAGAAAATATGAAAAACAACATTGCACACAGTACCCTGTAATCAGAATTAAAAAATAATAAAAATTGTATGAAAAATGAGTAGGTTTACTAAATAATGTTTTATTGCGCATGCGTCAAAGATATCAAAATTTCATTTGCATATTATGTTAGCTAAATGTATAGAGCAACTTTTGTAAAAGTCTCAAAATTATAGCTTGAAAATTCTGAAAGTAATCGTCTATAGAAAAAGGACAAAATCCGTTGTTTCCAAAATGAAGCAAAAAAATGAGGGATTTTATCCAAAAGTAGTCGTAACATCCCGTATTGTGTATTCTATATTGACACTAATCAATGAATATATGGATACAACCCCTCTTGTTTTTGCTTCATTTTGAGAATAACGGATTTTCAACTTATTCAATTGACGATTATGTTCAGAATTTTCAAGTTATGATTTTGTGACTTTCACAAAAGTTGCTCTATACATTTAGCTAACATAATATGCAAATGAAATTTTGATATCGTTGACGCATGCGCAGTAAAAAATTATTTAGTAAACCAACTCATTTTGTATACAATTTACATTATTTTTTAATTCTGATTACAGGGTACTGTGTGCAATGTTGGTTGTCATATTTTCTAAAAAAAATATTATTTTATATTAAGAACTCTGAAAATTAAAAGGAAAAAACTTGGGAAAATTTGGGACCATTTTTACAAAAACCTTAATTACTCTGCGAGTATGCATGCTATTTACATAAAAATAAACACAGTGTATTACAATAAGGCATTCAATCATAATCTAGAGTTTGAGCGCTTTTGCTACATTAGTTTTGACAGGGTTATTCAAAAGATATTCATTCTTTTTTAATTTGTTGACGGTCCCCTATGGAGTTTCGGTAAAAAATCTTCACGGAGATGTATGACGTATACTATTATATTTATACACTAAGAGTTTCGAGATGATTCCTCATGTATTTTTTTAGATATTTAGTAAAATGTCTAAAATCGCAAGTGTCCCATAATCAATGGCAATATAGTGTATAAACATTTCATAGAATACTAAATGTATGATCATCATAAATATATATGTATAGTGATATGTTTAAAATAGATATCATATAAAAAGTATGCATAAAATTGTAATAAAATTGTAATACGGTACCCATTTCTTAGGCTTTTCGTTTCGGAGTAACCCCTCATCTTATAAACACGCTTCCCTCTACTCAATTTTCGTTATAGATAACACAAATATCTTTTTTTGTTGTTGTTGTTGTTTTGTTTAAGTAATTATCTTACCACAATCATTTAATAAATCGATGTAAATTGCATTGACGTTTCTAGCATTTCACCTTTTTAATCTTGCATTTTGAAGTCAATATTTGTTTTTATAACATTAGCCAAACATTACGAAAAATCAATGTGGCATTAAAAGAAAATTAGTTAAAAAGAACAAAAATTAACATTAAATGTACAACATCACTCAAATAATAAGTAAACATTTCAAATTAATTGTTCATTAAAAATGGGAGAGCTTTTCAAGAAAATATGTTACTGATACAATTCCACCTATTCGAAAACGAAAATGACGGCTAACTTTTTAACGCGTTTTAACAAAAAAAAAAAAAAAAAAAAAAAAAAAATTACAATTAGAAATTTTTATGTAATTTAGCCGCTCTGCAATTATTATTAAAATAATAATAATAATAATAATGAAAAGTGCGGTAAAAAAGAATGCTGCATAATGATTAACTAGCAGGGGTGACCGAGCTCAGCTCGGTCAAAATTAACTTTGTGTTCAACTCGATATAGTATTATTACTGTAAAACATGTTATTAATAATAGTATTATTTACAAAAACAATCAATAAGAAAACTATGTTTGCATGCACATGTTCATAAATTTTACTTTATTTTAAAATTTACAACGAAAGGACATCAATCCAAATCACTTCTTTAGTTCGACTCTGATTAGTTTAACTATGCATCTAGAAGACTATTAAAAATGTATAAGAAATTTCTTCACATTCTGAAAGACAATATTTTTTGCCAAATATAACCAAATTTGGACACATTCTTTCATTTGGCGCCAAATATGTGTTTTGGTTTCGTAACCTTAATAGTCGATTTTTCGGCCAAATTTCGCCAGTATTTTGTCAAATATCGCCAACTTATTGGCTTTTGCCATAGTCTCGTGATCCTGACCCTTATTACCCAAATGATCCACTAATCACATGTGATCAAACATGTGACTTAGCTCAATGGTCTTCAGGTAATCAAAAACAGTAGAGTAAAAAATGAATCAAAATCGTTTAAACCATTTGTTAAGTAAAATTAGCTTGACAGCATTCAGCAATGAAGCGATATGATCCACTAATATAATTTTGTTTAATATGCAACTCAGCTCAATAGCCTTCTCGTGACAAAAGACGTTCCGTTGCAAAATTTAGGTAAAATTGACTGAGTCGTTGTTATATATAATTAGAATGACCCGAACCCATTAAGACCTAAAGCGACCCACTAATTGAATTGTTACGTGCATGTGTCCTATCTAAATGGTTTTCTTTTGCCCGAAAACGATATAATAGAAAATATACTCAAAATGGTGAGAACAATTTTCTAGATAAAATTAGCATGACCCACAAATGACCCTTATATCGAAATCTCTCGAAAATGTGACTTAGTTCATTAATTTTTTGAGTGCCGAAAAATGTTAAATACAAAATTTAGATAAAATCGATTGAGCCAATTTTTAGGTATAAATAGTTTGACCTTGACCCATTATGACCCAAATTGACTCATTAATCGAGTTTTCTCAAACATCAGACCTAACCCAATGATTTTCTTGTGTCCGAAAACGATAGAATATAAAATTTAGTCAAATTTGCGCGAGACATTGTCTAGATAAAATTAGAATAACCCAAAAGGGACCCACTGATCGAAATTTCTCGAACATGTGACATAGTCCAATGATTTTCTCGTGCCAAAAATATGCTGTATACAAAATTTCGTTAAAATCGATTCACCCGTTCTTTAGATATAGCTTGACCATGACCCATCATGACCCACAAATGACCCTTATAATCGAAATCTCTCGAACATGTGACTTAGCCCATTAGTTTTCTCGTGTATAAATATTGTTACGCTCAAAATTTCGTTAAACTCAATCCTGCTGTTCTTTAAATATAAATAACTTGACCCAGACCCTTTATGACCCAAAATGGCCCATTAATCGAAATTTCTCGATCATGTGACCTAGCCCAATGATTTTCTCGTGCCAAAAAATGTTGTATACAAAATTTCGTTAAAACTGATCCATATGTTCTTTAGATATAGCTTGACATAACCCGTTATGACCCATCATGACCCATAAATGACTCTTATAATCGAAATCTCTCAAACATGTGAGATAGCCCTTTAATTTTCTCTTGTAAAAAAAACTTACATACAAAATTTCATTAAATTTGATACTGTCGTACTTTAGATATAAATAGCTTGACCCAGACCTTTTATGACCCAAAATGACCCAGTAATCGAAATTTCTCGAACTGAGACCTAGCCCAATAGTTGTCTCGTGCCAAAAAAATGTTGTATACAAAATTTCGTTAAAATCGACCCACCTGTTCTTTAGCTATAGCTTGACCATGACCCATTATGACCCATCATGACCCACAAATGACTCTTATAATCGAAATCTCTCGATCGTGTGACTTAGCCCATTAGCTTTCTCGTGTCAAAAAACTATTACAGGCAAAATTTCGATGAAATTGATTCTGCGCTTCTTTAAATATAAATAGCTTGACCCAGACCCTTAATGACCCAATATGACCCATTAAAAATTTTTTTCGAACATGTAACCTAGCCCAATGTTTTTGTCGTGCCCGAAAACCATAGAATGCAACTTTTAGTCAAAATTGCATGAGAAAATCTCTAGATAAAAATAGCATGACCCACAATGACCCCAAAAATGACCCACTAACCGAATTTTCTCGAACATGTTACCTAACCCAATGGTCTTCTTCTAATCCAAACCGATAAAATATAAAATTTGGTCGAAATCGTTAGAGCCATTTTTTAAATAAAAATGGCTTGACCCACAATGACCCATAAATGACCCACTAATCAAAATTTTTCGAACATGTGACCCAGCTCAATTGTTTTCTCGTGCCAAAAAACGATTGGATACAAAATTTCCTTAAAATCGATCCACCCATTCTCTAGATATAAATAGCTTAATCCTGACCCATTATGACCCAAAATGACCCAATAATCGAATTTTCCCGAACATGGGACCTAGCCCAATGGTCTTCTCGTGCCCGAAAATGTTAAAATCCAAATTTTTGCGAAAATCGTTAGAGCCGTTTTTGAGATAAAATTTACCCACACACACACACACACAATTTTTGCTCGCATTATAGTATAAGATTAAAATTTTGGAAGATGGGGAAAAATATACAAATATCTTTGTAATATGATTAACACTAAACGAAGCTACTGTCTTTGCATTATGAATGAATTATTACGCAAGATCATTGTACCTAAATGAGTCGTGATTTCTCATAGTTTTGTCACATTTAGGGTATATTTGGCATTTTATTAAATAAATACATATTTTATTAAGCAACAAATTACTGAATACTGTACCTTAGTTCAAAACTAATTTGTTTTGTATAAATTTAAAAATTATCTGTAATATAAAACCACGATATGCTATTGTCGCATTTATGGCAGTTAAAACCTAAATGAGTCGTTCATATTCCTAAATGGGATAATGCATTTTACACATGACAATTCCTCTGAAAAAGTTAATTTAATTTTTAACTATTGTTGCAGAAAATTGCTACGTAACAACTGCTAGCGGTCTGCAAAATCATTCGATTGACAGATGAATAAAAGGCGCGATTAACTCATAAAATACAGTTTTTGCATTAAACTGTTATTTAATGCGAATAATTGTTAAAGTATACTATTTCGAACATTTTAAACAAGGACCCAAAATTAAGCAAAATTTTACTCGATAAAAAATCGATAGTGAAACTGGAAACTAAGAGTTAAACTGTGAAAAAAAAAAGCAACACAAACAACAGTAATATTTAAAGTGCTAAGTTCTAGAACCTTTTAACCCTTTGAGCTCTGATGGTAGAATTTTCTACCACATAATTTTAATTCCGAAATGTCACATCGGCACCAGAAAATTCGACCAAATTTGTTTGAAAAGGGTTTAATGCATTTTTTCGTGTATATCCTTAACCGGTTTTTTCTTTGCAAAATACTGGTGCCAGTGTGACATTTGGAATTTTTAAGAAATTTACCCACCAGAGCTCAAAGGGTTAATGTGTTTTCATCCTAAATGCTTGCTCTCAATTATCAGTTGGCTCCATCTACCTCTGGCTAGTTCCCTTATATATCGTCCCTTTCTTTAAAACAATTTCTTAAGTTCTCCAAATATTATATAAACGACAAAAAAAAAAAAAAAAAAAAAAAAAAAACTCATATTTTATTACATTAATTTTGAATATTAATCATCTTCTTCGACTTCTTTGTGCAGCTTCTTTAAAAATGATTCGATTCCCTACAATTTTCTTTAAAGTATTTCCATGGCTACTTTATAGAAATATTAAATCATTTCCTTACATCCCAACTATCAACTTTTTCAAATATTAATCCCGTTCTTCTGCATTAAGTTACGTTTACTCACTACAGCCATAAATTATAATTCACATTACTGTTAAACGTAAGTGGGAAATTTTAAAGGAGTGGGAGAAAGTGGAGGAATTGCATCCATAAATTAAAGATTGGGTTAATGTTAAAAGTAATTCGTAAAATTTACAGGGAGAATACAGAGGAGAGAGAGGCCTTCTACTGTTTGGAGACTCTTTTTTTAATTGGGTGCTATAGGCCCAGTTAAAACGAGAATTTGCTGATTTGACATATATTCAGCTACTTTCTGCTGAATGAAAATTTATTACAGATTTCTGTTACCACTGTTTTCGAACATTAACGGCGCATTCTTTTTTCGGTTTCTACTTGTTGAATTTCAACAAAATGGGTTAATTTAATTTACCTTACGACTACTTTACAGATTTTAATTTCATATTCCACCCCCAGGCAATAAATTCTTAGCTCGGGGTCTATGGGCTTGATTACTACGGAGTATGTCTAACTCATCTTACTAGGGAACTGCAAGAAGTGTAAGTCACTTATTTTGACAAAAGTGGTATCGTTGGAAAGATCTCATTGAGTGCAGTAAAAAACTCAATGGAACTACCCGTCGCAAATGAGCCGTTTTCGAGATATCCGACAATATATGTTACGTAGCTAGTGCACACTTAATGAGAGACCGCAAAAAATTTTATTCTCGATTTTAACGAAAATGATATCGTGGAAAAGATATCATCGTGAGGATTAAAAAACTCAATGGAATCACCCGTCGGAAAGAGACGTTTTCGAGATATCCAACATTTGTGTCACATTGCTAATGCACACTGCTAGGAAACTGCATTAACCCTTTCCGGCACACTGTGCTCGGTCTGGGATACCTAATTTTAAATCCAAACTTGCGAATGGCACCAATAATATTTTAGTAAAATTCTGCTTTTACAATAAAAGCTTAAATTAAGGAATTCAAAATATCTAAAAAATTCGTTTGTGAATTCCGGTGTCAGTCGATAATTTCTCATTTTACTACAAAATTTGTCCGTGCCGGAAAGGGTTAAGTGACATAAATTGTTGGATACTTCGAAAACGGCTCATTTCAGATGGTTACTTCATTGAGTTATTTATTTCGCACAATGATATCTTTGCAACAACACCATTTTCATCAAAATCGAGAAAACAATTTTTTGAGGTCCCCGATTGAGGTGTGCACTAGAACTGTATGCAATAGCTACGTGACATAAATTATCGGATATCTCGAAAACGGTTTATTTCCGACGGATAGTTCTACTGAGTTTTTTCTCCCTCATGATATCTTTTTAACGATGCCACTTTCGGTAAAATCGGGACTAAAATTTTTTGCGTTCCCCCAACGGCTCATTTGCGACGGGTAGTTCCTTTGAGTTTTTTACTGCTTTCGATGAGATTTGTCCAACGATACCACTTTCGTCAAAATCGGTGACTTACACTTCTTTCAGTTCCCTAGTTAGTATTCGATTGTGTCCAGCGCAAGTAAACCATTCCTGGTATATGCTGCTTTAGACAGCGGGTACCCGGGACACAGTTTCATTGGAAAACAGATCTGTTGGGAACACATTGACATTGCCAAAGGCATTGGATGCCCCGAAAACTAAGTTCATCTGAAACACTGTATACTGCGTAGGAAGTGTAGCCCTGAAACTAGACACATTTGAGAAATTTCACAAGGATATAAAATCATACAAATTCGAGTTTTGTTTAAGGTTATTTCAGCGGGCCACGGGGGTCAGCTAGTTATTGAATGTTTTCCACTTTTTTCTATCAGATTAAATTATAGTACATAAAATAAAATAAAATATTAAATTTTTTATTGTTATTATTATATTCCATTCAAAGGAAATCAACGAAGCATTGCTTTTGAAAATGAAACCAGTCCACGGGCGCATTACAAATCCCATGATTTTTTCAAAATTTCAGATAACACGGATAACCATTATTCATACTAAATTGACATGAAATTAGTCTACCAAAAAAAAAAAAAAAAAAAAAAAAAAAAGGTTTATGACTGCTTGCGAATACGTTCAGATCGTTAGATATAATAACATAAAATGAACTTCCTCCACTTTAAAAATCAGCTCTCATTTAGCAATCATAGCAAGGCACTAAAATAAAGTGACATCCTTTTACACATTTACGGTTATATTTGTTGTTGCTTTTGACTTTTTTTGGTGTTGTTGTTTAGTTCCTATCTTTCATTGGAGATAATTCAACAGTGTTGAAGGTCGGAGTTAATGTCCGATACACAGCGCTTTTCACATTTATCTTTTTAATTTTTTTCATACCGGAATGTTCTAGAATAAATAAGAATAAATGAAAAGTACACAAAAAATAAATTCGAAAAAAGCAAGTACTGTGCTAGACCATCAATTAAAATTTTAGTTTAATAGGACGTTCAATGTTTGAAAATTTTGGAAACTCTTAATGTTTGCTCAGTCGATAAATGGTGAAAAATGTAATCACTTCGCAGAAAAACTAGAAGAGGGAGGAGAAAATAACATTTTTTTTTCTCTATGTATTTTCCACTTTATGTTCGCTGTTTATCGTGGTTTAATTAAAAAAAGAAGAAGTAGAAATAAAATCGTCAGATAAAATGATTAGTTCTATCTTGTGCTAGTCACCGTGGGAAAAAAAAAAAAAAAAAAAAAAAAAAAAAAAAAAAAAAAAAAAGGGAAATAAATGAACGAAAGAAGTCAAAAAATGACTTTTTCCATTAAATGAAAGTTTTATAATGCTAAATTCGCCTTAAGTTAAATAATCAAAATTCTTACAAAAAGCACAAATAAATGTAACTAAAACTACTTATAAGTGCATATATATAACATAAATTTACTTAAATACATTAAAAATATCTTGAAATACCATTAAATAAATCCCAAACACTCTCAACCATTACATGTCAATTTAGTCGTCATCAGTGGGATTTTAATGTTGTTATTTTTGTTTGCGCTTATTCAAGAAGAAATTATTGTAATTTAAATGTTATATGTCGGATGAAATGCCAGATATAGGCATTAAAATTTCCAACAAAACGAGCTTTTGTGTGTTATGCAGCAGATCTTTCCATACCCAATGAATATTATATGATAGTGCTATATCTTTATTAACAATTATTTCAATTGGTTTTATTATAATGGCTTCTTGGTAATTATTGGTATGAAAGATGATTTTCAATTTATTATATTTATAAAATAATTACCAAGAAGCTATTATAAGAGAATCAATTTAATAATTGTTAATAAGGATATAGTTTGCAACGATGCGCTATCATAGGATATCCATGGAGTATGGAGAGGTCTGCTGCATAATAGATAAAAGATCGTTTTGTTGGAAATTTGAATACCTACATCTGGCATCTCATCTGACATACAACATTTAAATTACAATAATTACTTCTGGGCAATTCTCGAATAAGCGCAAACAAAAATAATAACACTTAAATCCCACTGATCTTGTGTTTTGCTTTTATTTAATGGTATTTTAAGATATTTTTAATGTATTTAAATAAATTTATATTATGTGTATGCACCTGAAATTAATTTTAATACATTTATTTGTGATTTTTATAAAAATTTTAATTTTGACTTCTTCCATTTTTCTTGTAATAATTTTGTCACAAAAAGTGCAATATGCTTTTTAGAATATCTCGGAGGTACAGACGAAAAAAAAAAACTTATAAAAGCAAAAATAGTTGTTTTTAAAAGCACTTTTTCTATTATTAAATAGACTATTACCTTCTATTCATCGAATATTTATCTTTAAAATGTTAAATTTATTAACTGCAGTTCATTTGGCGTCAATTTGGCGTGAATCCCAAGTTGTAAAAACTCTGGCTTTGATTTACGCTCAATAAAAAGCTCCAAATAACAATTTTATTTAAACAAGTTATGATATTTGCTCTGCTTCATTTTTAGGGATTTATTAATTTGACAAAACTTAATTCGTCTCATTTCTCTGTCTATTTGTCCGTTATAGAGTCTGTTCACAAAAACTGTATAAGTCAGAGACTTTAAATTTTGCACACTTATAGCTGAATATCTCGTGCCACACGAAAAATCATAAGATTCCGAAAAAGTCTATTATTTTAATCAAATTATTTTTTTAACTTTTATCCGTTCATTTTTGCGATTTAAATTTTAGAAGAGAACCTTAAATTCAGCGCTTTTTCGTGTAGCCATTATCACTTGAAGGTAAAGCATCTTGCTAGTAAACATAAAGTTGTTAGTTCAAACCCCGGTTATGGAAGTAGAAATTTTCATATTATAATAGATTTAATTAAAAAAAATTCGCCTTTTTTTTCTTATTTAAGGGTTTATTATGCTGTGATAAATAATCTCTGGCATTCATAATATTTTTTGGAATTCAATTTTTTTTTCTATATAAAAAACTGTATTGATTTGTTAATGATTCAGCATTTTAAATTTCGTTTAAGCAATTTTTTTATTTCTAAAAATTTAAATTTTTATTCATATCTCCTCTAATTTTCTTTTTTAATTTCGGATTTTTAGAAAATTTGGTTTATCAAAATTTGGTTCTTTGGTTTTCTTTGGTTTCTAATTATTTATTAAAATAATTTAAATAAAATCCAATCAGTTTTGGATTTTATTTAAATAATTTGAATTGAAAAATTTTAATTTTATTAAAATAAATTATTTTTAAATTAAATTTATTAGTGCTGATATCAGCGTAAGAATGTATTAATTATAAATTAACAATTTGGATTTATTATTTAAAGGATATGTGATTTGAAAGAAATATTAAACGAAACGCTCTATGCGATCTGCGATCACACTTACCAAAGTGTTTCAGATATGGCGACAAGAGAGAAACACTCTTTAAATTACATATTTGGTAAATCCTAAATTGTTTTCTCAACGTACCATTTCAATTAGTAAGTGTATTGAAAAGATTTTTTCTTGTCATTTATATTTTTTTCTTTCAAGTTTTTCGAAATATTTTGAAGTTGCAGTTTCGCAGGCGATTGTTTATTTATTTATTTTTGCGATTAGGGCTTGGCTCATATTCAACTCAGTTATTTTCTTAACTTGTGAACATTGTAACCATAAAGAATATTTTTCTAACAGTTAATTTAAAAGTACATATCATAGAAATTATTTCTTTTAATTTTCTTTGTGAACAGACTATTTAATTTATATTGTGTTTATATTGAAACGCAATGTATATTTAATAGCCTGGCCACCAAGAAACTTAAAAGAGTTAATTTGTATGATAATAGATTCAACACCCAAAAAAAGGAATTAGCTGGTGTATATGCTATTACTTTTAGAACTGACAGTGCTAAAATAATAGAATACATAAGAATGACGAAAAGAAAATTCAAAGAAAGAATCAAAAAGAGCATAAAATAGATATAAAATTTTGGCGTCAATCTACAGCTCTCTCTTAAGTTTTAATCAGAATGTCACAATAGATTTTTATTAAATAAAAAATTATGTACCCAACATTCCATTATTAGCCATCGACTGTCAGAGAATCCATAGAAATCCTGTGTAAAAACAGTCAAGTATGTATCGTGTCAATCAAGTACCGTAAAATGGGGTGAATCGGAACACTTTTCAACTTTAACGTTAAAAAAAAGCTACAACTGATTTTTTATTATTTTTATTTTTCTACTAGAAACTTCGGTCTTGTTTTGTTCTTTACTTTTTAAGCAAAAACGAAACATTTTTACTGTTTATATATATGTTATTCATATTTTTAATGGTGTTCCGATTCACCCCGTAGATAGGGGTGAATCGGAACACATGTTATGATCTTTATTTATTCCGATTCAAACTTTAATAGGGTTAATAAAAACATATAATAATAATAAGGGAGGAATATAAACACATAGTTAGTGTGAAACCAAGCCTTTATTTTATATACAAGTAAAGATATGGCTTTTTAAAAATTAGAAAACAACTTTGAAATCAAGAAAAATTAAAATTTATTTAAAGAAATTATATTCGAATTGCAGAAGTAGAATTTAATACAAATTCACCCTTATTCTGTGTTATCCTTTACTAGTAAGTCATTGGGTAAGTGAATCTATTGAGTAGCCCCAATCGCCGCATGTATTAATATGATCTATTAATAGGCCCTCATGCTCAGCCCTTAGTACTGTTAGCATCCCTTTCTTTTTTAGTTAGTTTTTCATTTTGAGATGTTTGTGCAATGTTGTTGATGTCAGAGAATAATTCTGTGCAGTTTTTCTAACTAATTTGCTATTTTAAAATTATTTTATTGTGAGTTCCATGTCTGTTGGATTAGGCGTGGACTTTTTTGTTTAACAAAGTAATTTCTCGGCACCTTTAAACTCTTCAAGTAATTAGAACAAACAAATGTTGTTATAATACATATTCATACATATGTTTTAATACATTACATGAAACTATTACAGTATAGAAAATAAACCATGAGAGAAAACGTGTTCCGATTCACCCCGTAAATCTTAAACCTCTGATGTTACAAGCCATTTTTCATTTTTTCATTATGTAGTTTAGAAAGAAGTAGAATTTAATACAGCATATCGTTTACAGGTCTATCATTAATTAAAAATCTCCACTTTTGGGTTTAGATCACGAAAAATGCTGTAGTTACATACAAAGTTTTGAAGACGTTGAAAAAATGAGGTTTTTGAGGATCCTCTTGAAGTTTTTTTATATACCCACATAGTGGTGCCAACATGTCAAAAATGAATTTCCCAACTTTTAATTTTATTACCTTCTTATAAAAAAATTGGCAACTAAAAATATCATCACATATATTTGTAATGAATTTATTTGTATAACCGGGAAGTTTCGTTCCTATTCACCCCGCTGTTCCTATTCACCCCATTTTACGGTAATTTTTGTTCTAATAAAATGATAAATTTAAACACGCACACACACAAATAAATCAATAAATAAACAATAAAAATTTATTTTTAGCACTTTCTGTCCTCAGTGGATTACGTGTGTGAATTCTTTCATTTAGTCACGTGTATGATCTATACATCTGGTAAAACACCAAAAATTAGTTAGTTAATAAATCATATCACAGCTGAAAGCTCACACCCAGCTATTATGGCTCATATAGTCAGTTCTGTAACCAAATTCTTTCGAGAATATCTGTAAATAAATTCTACATACTCCAAAATCTATCTTTCTATCTCTCTATATATAACATGCTCTAGAGCACCTAAGTAACGTATATCAATTTCATGGATTATTAAACAAAAGGGAGTTAAAACAAAATAGTCAAAAAGTAGCGAACTTGGACATGAAAACACTCTTAATATTTTCTGAAATTAAATTAAAAATAATGGTTGTATCCATTTAACAAGGCTTCGAACATTTCGAGCATTTTTTTCCATGTTTCCACTCCCCTCTTTCTAAATTATGCACTTCTAAATCATTTAATAAACTAAAGGATTACACTTATTTATTTTTACTATTTTCCCTATTTTAAAATTAAAATTCTATTTATGAATCCCGAAAATGTGATAAACAGAGTTGTACTTATTAAATTTTCTGTAAACATTTGAATTTCAAATTTAACTGTTAAATATATTCATAGGGTATTATAAACTCCTTTGTTTTTTCACTTCTGTTGATTTAATTTGGACATGCAAATTTAATTGAGGAATACAGGTACTTACATGCAAGCATTATCGCTTTTTTATTTTTAAATTCTTTCGATATTTTTTTCTCAACAAAAATAACATCCCCCCCCCCTCCTTTTCTGAAATGAATGTGTCACGAAAACAAGACATTCACTACTTAATGCAACTCCAAGAGACTGGAAGCGGAATCGTGTTTTCATGGTCATCCAACAACCTGTACAGTAAAAATTATTCTACAGGAACAGCTTAGAAAGCGGAAAGAGCTGGAAGGATTTGATTGCGAATTAAGAATACTCTTGTTTTCAATTGTTCTTTTTTGGAACTCATTCTTGTAATAATTTAAAGAAATATTTACTTATTTATCTTTTTTAAGTTTTTTTTTTTTTTTTTTTTTTTTTTTTTTTAACGTCATTTACCGTTTGTTCTGAAACAATTAAGCATATTGACAAACCTTTACTATACAAAACAAACGTTTCCGTGAGTAACACTAACGGCATTTAACACTTGACGGTTACATTTCGATTTTGTTGTATTTTTTTTTAAATTTTTACATTTTCAAGGGAGAAAATGTACTTTCAAATGTAATTTTTTTGAAAACTGCAACACATTTTATTCAGTTTTTAAGGGTTTTTTTTATTTATAATAATTTACATGATTAAATTAACAAGATTGCAGAAGACTGACGATTTTTCATTTTAAACATATAATTAGTTGAGCATTTGTTTTCCGATGTTATTCTAGGTCAAAATTAAAACTTCACTAAAACATAAATAAATGAATGAACAAAGTTGCCAGATGTGTAATCAAACTACGCATCTAATTAAATTTTGATATAATGAGATTTTTTCTTTAAATAATTGCTAAAAATAGTCAAATCTTTGGCGATCTCTACTGTTATTAACTCCTAGCAAGCGGTTATTATGAAAGTACTGCTTTTAATAAATTTGAAAACTTTATTTAAGAACATTAGGGATATTCTTCTTTAAAACAAAGCTTTTAAGGATTATTAGTTTATAATGTAAAATATTTTTTAATTTAAAAAATCTATAATTTTCGACTAAAAAAAAAATTAATAAGAGAAAAAAAGAAAAGTAAAAATGAATGATGGGCAATCTGTTCTTAATATTAGAAGATTTTTAAGAATATTAGCTTCAGTATTGAAGCGGCCCTCTCGGATTGAGACTGATCCCTCTTATAAATATACTACCGGAGTATATTCAAAAGAAGAATTATAATAATATTAAAGTTAAATTAAATTTTATATGTGTTAAATATATTTTTTATTCTGTACCTTTGTTTATATAAAACACTTAAAGAACACTATCTTGCTTTGAAAATAAACTAGGAAAAAAAAATCTATTCTTACTGAGCTCAATGCTCTGATTTTGGTATACAGAACATGGGAGAAAAAAAAATACAATTTTAATTGAAAATTTTAATAAATTTTTTAGATTTATTATTTTTTTAGGGTGCTTACTAACCAAAATTTACCGAAGAATCAAAATATTATGCAAAAAGACGATAATCATAAAAATTTTAAAGCTTGTTTCTATTTTAATGTATAAAGGATTCCCAATGCATAATTTAAATGTAGTTTTAATTAGTAGATGTTATTAGTAACTCTAGTATAAGTCACATTTTTGTACGATGCCTAAGGCAGGCTCAATAGTTCTTTTTCTTTGAAAGACTATACCAATATTTCGTGTTATGCTAATACTTATACAATATTTACAATAAAACGCCAATACCGTTTCATATCATTTTTATTGGCTAAATATTTCTTATCAATATTTCGCGAAAATGAATGAAATATTTCCAAATATTAAGCCAAGATATAACCAATGTTGTTTAACCAATTCTTTAGGGAAATATTGTCATGTGTTATCACCCTCTCTATGATTTTTGGAAACAGATTCATAAATACAAATTAAGAATGCAATATTGATAATGTATTAGTTAAACTATAAATCATTATATTTTGTTTCATTGTATTTCATTTAACTATACATTGTTTTAATCTCACTTTTTTCAGTGATAAAATACGTTTAGTCAATTACCATGAACATTTCCGTATTCTAATTCGTATTTTTAGGACACGTTTTCTATGATTCAGAACAATAAGCGAAACGGAGAAAATCTTATATACGAAATGTTCAAATGAGATGGCACTGCAATAAACACTTGTCTGTATCCTAATTGCAGACTTCGTGCCTTCATCGAAATCTAAATATTATCTCGTATAAAAAGATAGTTTTTTGTCTTTAATTCTTTTAGCAACAGAAATGCTGAGTCAGAATGTCTCGCTGACATTTTTTGGCTGCGTTCCAGAACTGCAAGAGAATGTATTCCATTCCTCCCCGGGGAGGGTTCTTAAGCTACGCCCAGTTCATCACTGATGGCAATTCTCCCTTAACACATCACCTACATTTGGAATTAACCTGTCAAGCTATATTGCATGCACGAATTTAAGACTGGATGTAAACAGACATAAAGGAAAATATGTCTATGTGTAATTTATGTTAGTTACGTAACATGGAATACGTATTGCTTTTAAAGGGTTGTTCTCGAGTTATTGTTGAAATGTTCTGTGGAGGTTTACTGTAAAGAATGGTGGTATTTTTACGTCTGTCTTTATGTATGTTTGCATGCACCACAGCCGTGGGAAAAAATGTAAACACTCTCTACTAACTCTGTAACTAAATATAAAAGAAGAAAATTATTGGAAACAAGCTATTGGGAAAAAAGTATACTTTTGAAGAATGTA
Source organism: Maratus speculifer (assembly GCA_964019185.1). Taxonomy (NCBI): domain Eukaryota; kingdom Metazoa; phylum Arthropoda; class Arachnida; order Araneae; family Salticidae; genus Maratus; species Maratus speculifer. Next base: position 211,507,939 of record OZ025298.1, on the reverse strand, counting down.
TATAGAATTTGCTTAAGAGATCATCTACAAATCAAAATCAAACGATAGTTTTTTTTTTTTTTTTTGTAGCATTAAGCAATTTTGAATATGCATTTTAAACCTTTGGTTCAAACTAAACCTAGAAATTTTTTTTCAAGTAATTTGAATAGTAAGTTTTTGAATTATTAACATTAAAAAAATTGAGTGCTTCTAATGTTAAATCACATTTTCATATTTTTATTAATATCTCCTGAAATTAAAGACCTAATCTGATATTTTTTAGTATGATTATGATTTTTAAATTCCAAACATAAATACAATCAATTTATAATTTTAAAATTTTTGCATTATGAATTATGAAATTAAAATTCGAAAAAATATATGAATTTCAAAAGATAATTTTTTGATAGATTTATATTTTTATGTCTTGCTTTATGCGAATTTTTAGTTTTAACATTTTCTTCCATCTAATTTTCTAATTATGATCAAAATCGTCAACATGATGGTTTAAGGGACTTTCTATGATGGGCAGAAAAAGCATAGTTTGAAAAAAGTATATTTTACTCACTTTATTGAAATATTTTGGCTATCAACAGTCGAAACATACCAAGCGAGTGAAAGAGTGATATTGGCAAGAAATAATTATTTAATAGAAGTGACATAGTTACTCTGTAGCATTTCAACAATCGAATTTTGATCTTCAATGTAGATACATCCTCTAAAATCTAAAATAAGCTTTTTTTAATTAATTAATTGCCCAGAAACTAATAGTACGGATTTCATGATAAATTGTTTTTAGACTAATCGAAAACTATAGAATTTATTTATGGCGTCAAACTTAAATATTGGAAAAAAAAAAAGAGCTTGAATTTGTTTTATATGTCAATGGCCCCCAAGTAAATTATATATACATCATTTAAAAGTACACTTTATTTCCATTCCTAATTTTCTTCTATTATAATTCATTGCAGGGTTATTAGGAATTGTTTATTTATGTATTAACGACTAAACGTAGCACGTACATTTCGTGATAACTGCAGCAAAAAGCATCCGATTCGCTTGAGAATGAGTAGATATGTTAGTGTAATATTTGGAATGAGTTCTATAGTTTTTGTTTCATTTGATTGGATCGTTTTACAAATATAGAACATTTTCTTTCATTTCTCAGTGATTTTCAATGGGTAATCAGATCATTTAAAAACTTTTATCATTTACTGAAAAAAAATCTGGAACGTTTGAATAATTGATTTAAACATTAAATTATAGATGATGAAATTTACTTATATAGATCTTGAGTTAATCTGATAAGTTTTAAAATATACCATTCATTTTTCAGACATTCAAAAAATAGTTTTGTGTATATATTAGAAAATATGCGTAACGTTTTCATTTTTATGATTTTGAATTTTTTGAGGTAGCTAATTCGTGGTGTATCCAAAAAAATATTTTCACATTTAAAAAAAAAAAAAGAAAAAAAAAAAAAAAAAAAACGGCATTTTTTAGCGTTTTTAAGAAAATACCGAAATATAGGTACTTGTTAATTAGTTATTCTCTAAAAAAAAAAAATAAATAAAAAATAAAAAAAAAGGCATTTTTTAGCGTTTTTAAGAAAATACCGAAATATAGGTACTTGTTAATTAGTTATTCTCTAAAAAAAAAAAAAAAAAAGTTGTCAGATGGTGATTTTTTGTCACAAGACTTTGTCAATTGGTGACAGAGACCCTACTGTGAAATAACCAAAAAAAAAGTGAAAAGTGGTGAAAAGTCACCACGTGACTTTAATGGGACATTATTTGGTAATTTATCATGATGCAACGTTCACAATGACTTTGAATTTGAGTCTCCAGATGAGAAGTCACACGAGAGTCTCAATGAAACAACATTGTATAGTCACCTGGTGACTCGACACAAAGCAGCAGGCACAATGACCTGTCAGTGGAGTCACATATAGTAGTCATTTGAGACGCATAAATAAGACTTATGGAATTTCCTATTTTTTGTTTCGCCGTAGTGACTGTGACTCTTGTGACCATGTTTGACCTGAAAGAGCTGTCATATGGGCTAGTTGTTTTGCAGGGATTGTAATTATTCGAATTATATTAATTCCATTTGAATATTCGTGTGAAAATTAGAATTTTGGGACTCGTCCTTTAATTTTGTACTCCAATGTATGTGGTAGCACAATTCTTAATACTAAAAATTAAATTAAAAAAAAGAAAAGAAAATTTTGTAGAACAGCCTATTTTACAAAAATTCAATAAAAAATAAGTTTTAAAAAATCTTTATTACTTTTATAGATATATGAATATTTTTGTTTCGATTTTTTTCCATATTCATTAGAATACACTACCTAAAACTGTGCATGGTTTCTAGATGTATGGGATTTTACATTTAATATGGGTTTTTTTCCCTCTCGTGTATAGTAAACAAGTTGGAAATTGCACGTGAACGTAGCAAATGAGCTGCGTTCGTACGACAACGAAGTTTTAAAAATATTAAAATCTTGCTGATATAGTAGAGCGTACTTCGGATACAGTATAGTAGTCGAAATCTTTTTTTGTGTTCCTGTAACTATACAGAAAGTAATTTTTATTACACCTCAGAAACGTATATCTTATTCATAAAATGTGAAATAGTTTAATATAATTAAAACACGCCCCAAACAATGTTTCCCCGTATAGCATTATGTATTGGAATACTTTTGTGTGGCCCTGTAATTTAATAATAAAAATTCTTTGCATCACAGATTGTACAAATGCATATTTTAGTATATACTTCATAGATTCATGTCAATTCTATTATGTTCGAGTGAGTGTAACATCATAAAAATGCATTTGAAACTTTTTTCCCATTGACCGTAATGTAACGGAATCCTTTTGATTGTCCCTGTAATTGATCTATGCATCCGATTTTCATAACATTTGAAATGACTCGACAAAATTACGCAATAATTATATGTTTTAAATTTCAAACGATTAAAATGCATTTGAAACTTTTTTCCCCATTGACCGTAATGTAACGGAATCCTTTTGATTTTCACTGTAATTGATCTATCCATCCGATTTTCATAAAATTTGAAATGACTCGATAAAATTATGTTATAATTATGTATTTTAAATTTCAAACGATTCGGTTGGGTAGTTTTTGCGTTGTTATATGCGGACGGACAGACGGACGGACTAAGCGACAAAAATAGGTGCTACGTATTTACATAATTACGAACGCACCTAAAAATGGAGGAAATTCCCGAAGCTCTTAATTTAAATATTTTTAAAAAATTACTATAAATTTGAATGTTAAATCCATGCACAAAAATACTAAATACACCATGGATAACAAGTAAAAAAAATCCAAACTCTAAATAAGTTTTTAAAAAAAATAGTATTTATCGAACAAGCAAGTTATAAAAATATAAACATGGAAAAAAATCAGTTTAAAATTTTCATTTGCATGGGTAGTTGCGCTGAATCTATTAACAAAATTTGCAATATCTCGAGATATAATTGTCGTATAGGTAAAAATTAGAAGTTAAAATATTCACAATTAAAGAAGCTTTCAGTTAATATAAAAACAATAAAACCGATATTTTGACAAATTTCAAGGCACCGTGTCACTTTAACTATTTAAAAGAATTTTCCTTAAGGTGATATTGTTCTACTCCTCGACCACAATATTCGAGAGCTCATCCAATGTTTTGAGACGATTCATATAAAGTACTTGTTATAAAAGCCTAGATGTACAGTAATCTTTAGATTAAACCTCAAGGGACTTGTGAGGAATGCATTTAAATGTAATTGGCTCAATTTCTGTTAAGCTTATAATCTTTTGTAAAAAATTTAGCAGTAGATTTAGAGGTATGGTTTGTATCCTTATCCTGATGAAATTTAATGCAATGAAGATTGTTTGGGTAAAGTGATGCAATGTCTTTTTTAAAAACAGGTGTTAAAACATATTTCTGATAGTAATCCGAGTTAATCCTGACTTTTTTTTTTCTTTTCTTTTTTTTTATTTTAAAAAAATCCGCCAATCTATAAAACGTTTAGTAAATTCTTTAGCACATCTCTTGTTTTTTCTAAAACAACAGTTTAGATCGTTTTTCTCTCTTGAGAGTACTTTTGTTGGGTACAAAACTTTATTAGGGTTTCGTTCATCTGACGAAACTTTATTTGTTTCTATCCTCTGTCTGTCACAGAGTCTGTACACAAAAACTATATAAGTCAGAGAGTTCAAATAAGGCGGGAACGTGAGCTAATCCCCTCCTCTTAACTTAGATAAATGTGTTTTTCATGCTGAATTATCAGATTTCATTCAAATTTTAACTATAGGATCATTCTGACGTGACACCTCGATGATTAGTTTTGGGTGTTCACTGGTTAAATATAAAGGAAGGGAGGGGAATAGGGAGTAACACCCCTTTTAATTAAGGTAAATGGGTTTTTAATGCAGAATTTGCCGATAAGCTTCAGATTTTGGATATAGGTTCATTCTGATAAGGCTCTTCCCTGATTTGATTCGGGGATTCATTGGTTAAGTATAAGCAGCGAATCTGGGGGCTACCCCTCTTATTTTATGTAAATGGGTTTCTATGTAGAATTATCCAATTTACTTTAAAATCTGGATACAGGTTATTTCAAGGCAAAATTTTGGGGATAAGGCAACGTTTTGGGGATAAGGCAAAGTTTTGTGGATAAGGCAAAATTTTGGGGGGGGGTGTAATGGTTGAGTATAAAGGTGAGAATGAGGGATAGCCCCTCTTAAATTAAATAAATGAGGTTTTACGCCGAACTATCCGATTTGCTTCGGGTTTGGATATAGGTTCATTATGGTAAAGTGTATTCCTGATTAGTTTAGAGAGTTCATCATAAGTATAAAGGATGGAAATGGGGGAACTAATCCCCTTTTTATTTGTTTTTCGAGAGGCATCATTCCTTGAAAATATAAGGCGTAATATACAATTAGTGTAAATAGCGTCGGAGCTCAATGCCTTCAGTTTAACTGGACAATATTTTTTTTTTATTGATGTTTTAAAGCAAAGGATATTTTTAATAATCCAGGGGATAATTAAACCCTATTCCGAATCGATACCATGCAAGTCTTTTTATTTTTAATTAAATTTTTATTCATAGAGAACGTTAAAATCGTTACAAAAATATGTAATATAACACTCCTGCACTTCTTACATATCTCTCATATTACTATAAATAGCTTTTTTATAGCATGAAATATCGATCTGCGATCGACAGAAAAATCTTCATTTCTGAGCAATAAATGTTATAGACATTTGATAGCAGTTGTTCTTAATTTACTTCTATATTTTCATGTAGCTTTCTCGTAAAAAAAATATTTTTTAAACATCCACTTTAGACCGTTTTCTTTGCAAAATATATTATTTTCAGAAAACTATGAAAATTGTTGTATTATCAAAAATGTCAATTAATGTATAAGAAATTTTTATGCTTAGGTTGATAAAATTTATTTCTTGAAAATAGCAGCAAGAAGTGGTGCTATATTAACCTCTTCACTACTGGCGATTATTACAGTATTTTTAATTATTACTGAATTATTTCTTCTCTCGTTTGAATTCAGAGCGAGATTTTTGTTCTATTTTCATTAGCTCGAATCTTAGAATTCGATACATATTATTCTTATATCGAAATTTCATTTATATTTGAGTATCATTAATAAAATGGGACAAAACTGATGTACCCATTTGGGTACTCAGGGACTGAAGAGGTTAAATTATAATCTCACTCTCTCTACATTAATTACCGAATGTATTAAGAAGGTAGGTAGCATATATGAAAGTATTGAATATGTTGAATGATTTTTGAAATTTATAAATTTGCATGGAACCAAACAATATTTGTGTCGAAGGCATAAAATATTTGACATAATTTTCAATAATTTCTATCGCTTTTTAGATTTTGCGTTAGTATTTATGTTTGTCTCATTTTAATCGCAATTAAGTGTAAAGTATAATCTCAGCCTTGATGACAGAATGAAAACATCGACTGATTTTTTTCCCTTTTCATTACTGTACGATGTGTGAAAAATGCCTAAATGACTTAGTAGTGCATTATAATATGTATGAACAACATAGTACATGTGTGAATAATGTGAGGTTAACTATATGAGTTTGTAATATGAATAAGTATACAACGGTGCGCGTAAATTCTATGAGTCAGTATTATTACGAATTTTTCAAATATTCTATAAAGGTCGTCTAGTATTGAATAAAAAGTATTTCTGTAATATCGAGATTTTTGTTTGACGATATTTTGTCACATATTGTTAAGCTTAGCGACAGTTTAGCACATACACGTGTCTCCTTATAAGTATATTCTATGTAAATACACATCGTAATAGAATGCATTATTTTGTTAATTTTCGTGTTTTTTTCTTTTCTTTTTAGCATTTTCCAACAAAGTTGAAAAGTGCTTATGCATTCGGTTTGTCTGGCCGTCTGGTTGTCTGACCGCGCTCTAACTCCTTTAAATACACTCGGATTGCCCTGAAATTTTTAGACGTTATTGCCGTTTACTCTAGCACGAATTCTATTGAAAATAAAGTTTCTATCATAATTAGTTTATTTACAGGGAAAGTCAAAATTTTCCATTACATTACTGCCTATGGGGAAAAATCGTTTCAAAGGAATTTTAAAGGTGTTTCCCCCTGTCAAACATATTAAAATTTATATGCTTTTACGAGGTGCATTAAAATATGCATTCTACAAAGTATAAGGTGAAAATGTAGCTAATATTCATTTACAGGGCCACACAAAAGAATTCCATTAGATAATGGTAAAGGAGGGAATTGTGTGCGACATATTTTTAATATCTTAAAAAATAAAATTGATGTATGTCACCGAGGCTTAATATAAATTTTACGATACTCTCTTGAATAATATGAAATACAATGCATGTACAGGGACATGCAAAATATTTCAAATAGAGTATTCTTTCTGAAGCACTGCATATGTATGCAATGATAGCTGATGGGTTAATGAAATGCATTTTAATTATGATATGCGCGTTTAAGTTTCACTAAATCTATGCACATTATACGTTGTGTATAAATGGTATATTTGATATACAGGGCTGCCCCCAAAAAAGTTCGCCAACGTTTCTGAATATGAGCGTAAATTACTTAAAGATGGTTCTTAAATAAGTTATGCATTTTTACGCTGACCTACGTTAAATTTACAATGAAATGTTAGTAGAATACAGATAAAATGATATACAGGGCCACGAAAAGAATTTGGTACATGGACGCCTATGAACGATAATTTATGAGAATGTGATTTCAGTTTTTTTTAAGAATGTTTTAGTTTAAAATAAATTTTAGCTTAATACTGACGTGTAATAAAGGAACAATGTAAATTACAGGGCTGAACAAAAGTATTCAAGTAAGTTTCCATCTATTATTATAAATTGCTGAAAAAGAAATTTCAAACTACAAGGCATTTTCTTGCTTAACTAAATTTTCCCATTCTATAGTATTTATGTAAACTGACTGATCAAATACAGGTATGTTCAAAAGTACTGGATTATATATTTGTCTATATATATCCTTATTTCTCTAAATAATGAAGTTTTGTTAAAGATTTCATGAACTGTTGGAACGTGCTTCATAATCTATGTTTAACGCATGATTTTTCTTACTTGTTTTTCAGATACCCTATAGAAGCTGTGGCTGAAACATATCGCAATAAGAGTGGGACATACAATTTCGCTTCTTAAACTTTTTAAACAGCTACTGCCAAAAACAGGAACATTTTTTGTTTATTATTATTTTTTAATTTAAAAATATCAGTTTAACGACCAGACGAATTTTGAACTGTATTCCGAGACACCGTGTGTCACCTATATTTGCAAGGCATGAGACAACTTTTTCTGAAAAAACGTTACATTTATAAAAAATAAATAAATAAATAAATAAATGAATAAAAATTAAAAAAAAACTATTTATGTACCAGAAATAAACATAAGAAATTAGAAAATTTAATGCATGTAAGAATGAATATGATTCGTTATCGGACCAGAAACTATTCAATTTGTGTTAGAATCCAATATGAGTTAGATTATAGCAGACATTAACCTGAAATTTTCATTTGTTCTCAATCCGAAAAGAACCCGTAAAAAGAACGTTTATCTACCATCAGAAACAGAAAATAGTAATAATATTAATAATAATGCCATTTTTTAAATATAATTATGGGAAAATATCTAATATAATATCTTTAATTTCAATTTCATCCTTTATGAAGAAAAGGACATTTTCATAGGTACATTTGTGGATGGATATCTGTGTAATTTTTTCCTCCATCTGACATTGAGTGTATTCAAAAATTAACCCGACTCGTAAGAGTTAAAAACTAACTAAGGAACAGAAATAATCAGAGCCAAACCAACTCGAACTGGACCTGAGCACTTATTTAATTCTTATGTTTTTTGTATAAATAAAATTATTAATTCACATTTGGTGTTTTTTGTAGACAGCTTGACAAAAAAGGTTTCCTTTACAATGCTCTTTAGTTGATATATAATTTTTTACATACATAAACTCGTGCATACACAGACATATTCGACCCAAAAATGAAAACGAAAGATAAATAAATATATATTTTTTATTTTTAGACATTAAAATAGAATTTTGTAATTTTGAAAATTTCTGCCTGATAAAGTGAATCTAACTGAAAACATTTACAAAGGTTCAAACTTTTCAAGTGAACATTAGATTTGGAAGCTGAAATGCCAAAATCTCCAGAGTCACATTGTAAAATCACGGTCCAGTTGCCTTATGAAAATTTATTTTATTTTACTTAGGTTTTATATTTATTTGAACTTTTATGGTGCATCCATTCATACTTGTTTAGTATAGACAGCTATACCCAACCCTTCGTCGTATATATATATAATTTTTTTATAAAGACTTATTCTTTTAGCAACGATATATTTTTTAATAACACAATTAATAATTCATATATATATATTTTACGGAACCCTCTGAGCACGGGTAATATTCGCGATTAACCACTTATTTATATCTATCATACTACAAACTTATGTGTTCTTTTTTTTTCTTTTTTTTTTTTTTTTTCTTTTTTAGGTTTGTGAAAACCCAGTATAGCTGACAAGTGGTGTGAACCATTAGTATTACAACTTAAATTTTAATGGTGTTTACTGTAAGGTAAATTTTATTTATTATTGTGTTTTTTAAACGGGTAAAATAATAGGTTACAATTTTGTTAATATAACCAATAATTCACACTTCTGTTGAAAATTCGTAGATTTCTTGAACCAATAACTGGCAATCTCAAATTAAGCTGTATTAAATAACTATAAACTAGAAATTGTTGTCCTAATGTATCATAAACATCTTTTAACAATTTTCTACAAATGCAACTTTAAGAAAACGTTTAAGATGGTTGAATTATATATAGATTAAAAGAAGATGCGTGCATCAAAATGGCCTTTTTGTGTTCTCAAAAGTTCCTTCCTAAATGAATATGTTTTACGGGAGAAAACATCGACTCCAAAGTAAAAATAAATGTCTAATATATCTCTATAGATTACGTTATTTTGAAGTCTTTTAGAATAAAATATTTGTTTGCGTGAGGTGTTAATGACGTGTGAATTATTGGTTAGGTATCGATAGCTGGCCGCTTTCTTTATAAATAATTTAACATTAAAAAATAAAATAAATACAATGCAAGAAAAATAAAAACTAGCCCTTGAAGAAATATTACATGACATTTTTATCGAAAAAAGAACAATAAATTCCGAAAAGGAAGTACATCGAATACTAAAAAACCGCAGTAAGAAAAATTCTTTGAGAAATTTTTTTTTTTAATTTAAATGGTATCAGATTTGTAACTACGTTAAAAGAAAATTTCAATGTTTGGAAATATCGTACAGATTTTTTAAGGGTATTTTTTGACAGGCAATTAACAGAGAATTTTGAGCAGACAATTTGAAGATGCATTAAAGGTGGGTATCACCCTCAACAGCTCGATATTGCTTGATATTAACTCAATATACAGTGTGCCCCACACAAACAAAGCCACCATGATTTTGTGCCGTAATCGGAGACGAATTAAAACCACGAGAACGAAACAAATCTATTAAGAAAAACTATGTATAGAAATGCATATTTACAAGCAATAACTCACTCCCTGCCCCATCTGGTCAGGAAAAAAATTAATGTATAAAAAAAGAGGGGGGGGGATGAAGTGTCCAGCCGAAATAAAGCCCCTACTGTTAATAGCAATTATATCCGCCATGCTTACATAGGACTTGGAATATGCGATATGGCATACCATTTATCAATCCCTGGAAGACATTGGCATCAATGTTAACCCAAGACTAAATGATGGCGGAATTCAATTCTGCCACAATCTTGAACTGTCTGCCATTCGCATTTAAACTTATACCGAGGCTACTCCACCCATTTTCTTGGCTATTCAGATGAAGGTACAGGACAGGCAATTCCATAACGTGTACCCAATTATCCAAAAACCACTCCTAGGGGAATTTTGCAAAGGTTATGAAGCGTTTTCCTGCTGAAAAATCCAACTTAGCCCATCAGTTCGCCCTTCAGTTGGCAATAAATGGGTTTCTAGTAATTCTGTGTAATTGGTAGCCTACTTGCCGTCTAAAGGAAGAGCCAGGTTAAGTTTATCAGCATAATCGAAGCCTCCAAACACCATTAATAGGCCTCCAACGTGCTGTCTTTTGGAGAAAATTTCCTCACCTTTCCTCATGTCATACCAATAGAATACAAGATAGTCTGAGCCATACAAACTAATTTTTTTCTTATCTGAGAATATAAGAAGATGCCACTGATTTGAAGGTTTGATAATATTTGACCCCATCAACTCTGCTTTGCTTGTGAATAGCTTTCAACATGGGCAGGCTCAACATGGGTAGATGGAGGCTTATTAATGGTGTTTGGTGGCCTCGACTATGGTGGTAAACTTAACCTGGCTCTTCCCTCAGACTGCATATAGGCTACCAATTACCAAGAATTGATAGAAACTCATTCATTGACAACTGAAGAGAGAATTGGCGGACTAAGTTAGATTTTTCAGCAGGTAAACGCCCCATAACTTTGCAAAATTCTTCTAGTAGTGGTTTTTAAATAATTGGGGACATGTTGTGGCATGGCATGCCCTGTACCTTCAGATTCAGCCAGGTGGGGAGGCCTACGAATTGGTTTGAGCTCAACAAGACCCACCCACCCTATACCTTCATCTCAATCCTCAAGAAAATGCGTGGAGTGGCTTCAGTAGAGCTTTAAATGCCAGACAGTCCAAATCTGTGGCAGAACTGAAGGCCGCCATCATTTAGGCTTGAGATAATATTGATGTTAATGTCTTCCAGGGATTGGCAAATGGTATACCACTTCGTATATTCCAAGTTATATGTAAGCATGGAGGATATAACTGCTATTAACAGTAGTGGTTTTATTTCGGTAGGATACTTTTCAATTTTTTTATACATTCATTTTTTTCTGATCAATTAAGGCAGGGAGTGAGTTATTCCTTGTAAATATGCACTTCGATAAAATCTTTCTTAGTATATTTGTTTCTTTCCCGTGGTTTTGTTTCGTCTCCGATAACGGCATAAATCATGGTGGTTCTTTTTGTGTGGAACACATTGTATATATTTTAAATTGATGTGTAAGTATTTCTCTAAATAAACTAGTCGTTGGGGGACCACCGTAATATTTACCCATCATGGATGTGCATACACTGTAAAAAAAAAAAAAAAAAAAAAAAAAAAAAAAAAAAAAAAAAAAAATCCGTTAAATTTACGGCAAAAACTGCTAGCAGCAATGTTGAAAAAATGAAAATAAAACATGTGTAAACTATTTATAAAATACATCACAATTCCAAAATAAAATTTTAACGTATATTTAAATATTTTTAACGCATGGGAATCCTCTATTAATGAATTTCTGATGAAGCAATTTCGACAAATTATATAAAACGCCAAACTACTCAAGTAGAACCGAATTGCGTAAAAGAAACATCCTTATAACTCCACAAATAATAATGATATCAGCTAACAGTTTACTGCGTCGGATTAAGCATCTTATATCCCATTAAAATATATCTTTGAATTGAAATTTGTTTGAAATACAGGATCATGAAAAATCGAAGAATGTGAAAAATAGGATTACAAACATCTCGGAAACTAATTATTCGATCAACTTCATTTTTTTATACAAAATTTGTGTTATTTTTTAATCTTTTACATCCATTCCATAAAATAAAAAAAATCGAAAATTTTTATGTATCTTTCATCAGAACGAATATTTCGAGAGTCCGAAAAAAATGTTTCGTATAATCGAGGTTACTGATATTAAATAGGCTTCTTTCCATTATTCCATATTAAGTACATACCAAATTTCAAGACTGTATCTCAATTTGTTCGTGAGATAGAGCTTTTACAGACACATAGACAGACAGACACACACACAAACAGATGGACGAAAATTTTTGTTTTCTAAAAATATGTTTTTTTTCGGAATCTCCAGTGTCCAAATCATGTAAATCCTTCAAAATAATTTTTCATTTTTCAAAACAATTGTAAGACTTATACTACGTATACCCTACGTAGACCCTATACTATGTATGATAGATACATAAAAATGTGTAAATTGTACGAATATTTTAATGTAAAATAATTTGAAATTAGTTTAATTAAGACATATTAATTAAATTCATTTTTTTCTGATCAATTAAGGCAGGGAGTGAGTTATTCCTTGTAAATATGCACTTCGATAAAATCTTTCTTAGTATATTTGTTTCTTTCCCGTGGTTTTGTTTCGTCTCCGATAACGGCATAAATCATGGTGGTTCTTTTTGTGTGGAACACATTGTATATATTTTAAATTGATGTGTAAGTATTTCTCTAAATAAACTAGTCGTTGGGGGACCACCGTAATATTTACCCATCATGGATGTGCATACACTGTAAAAAAAAAAAAAAAAAAAAAAAAAAAAAAAAAAAAAAAAAAAAAAAAAATCCGTTAAATTTACGGCAAAAACTGCTAGCAGCAATGTTGAAAAAATGAAAATAAAACATGTGTAAACTATTTATAAAATACATCACAATTCCAAAATAAAATTTTAACGTATATTTAAATATTTTTAACGCATGGGAATCCTCTATTAATGAATTGCTGATGAAGCAAATTCGACAAATTATATAAAACGCCAAACTACTCAAGTAGAACCGAATTGCGTAAAAGAAACATCCTTATAACTCCACAAATAATAATGATATCAGCTAACAGTTTACTGCGTCGGATTAAGCATCTTATATCCCATTAAAATATATCTTTGAATTGAAATTTGTTTGAAATACAGGGTCATGAAAAATCGAAGAATGTGAAAAATAGGATTACAAACATCTCGGAAACTAATTATTCGATCAACTTCATTTTTTTATACAAAATTTGTGTTATTTTTTAATCTTTTACATCCATTCCATAAAATAAAAAAAATCGAAAATTTTTATGTATCTTTCATCAGAACGAATATTTCGGGAGTCCGAAAAAAATGTTTCGTATAATCGAGGTTACTGATATTAAATAGGCTTCTTTCCATTATTCCATATTAAGTACATACCAAATTTCAAGTCTGTATCTCAATTTGTTCGTGAGATAGAGCTTTTACAGACACATAGACAGACAGACACACACACACAAACAGATGGACGACAATTTTTTTTTCTAAAAATATGTTTTTTTCGGAATCTCCAGTGTCCAAATCATGTAAATCCTTCAAAATAATTTTTCATTTTTCAAAACAATTGTAAGACTTATACTACGTATATCCTACGTAGACCCTATCCTATGTATGATAGATACATAAAAATGTGTAAATTGTACGAATATTTTAATGTAAAATAATTTGAAATTAGTTTAATTAAGAAATATTAATTAAAGATTTGAAAAAAATAATTTGACATTCATATGTTGAGCGCAGGATTATTAAATTAATGTTAAATATATATATTCATAAATACTGTAATTTAACTTCCAATAGTAAATAATAATCAAATTTACCGAGGAAGTTGATTTTTCAGACAATAAAATACAAAATTTATGATATAACTTCAATAAAAATTTAAAAAAAAATAAAAAAAATAAATCTAAGTTACAGGTATGTTTAAAAATAGACAAAGGTTATAAAATTATATAAAATACAATATAATGCAAAACATAAAGTTTCAACGGTTTTGGAAGCAACATATGTGCAATGTCAAAAACATCTATTTTGAGAAAAATGACTTTAAAGTTCAAGTTTATTTCGATTTGAATAGGTATCGTTCCCCATATTTTATTATAAAACCGGTTTTAATTTGAGTAGCGTCGTAATTTTTCTTTTCAAAAATTTTCTAATGTGCCATTAAAAAGAAAAAAAAAAATAACCCTACAGGTTTTTTTTTTTTTTTTTTTTTTAAAGTGATTTTGCCCTTTTAAGCTTCAATTAACATTTTTGTGTTCAAAGAACACAGAGAAATGTCAGAGATGGACTCATGGAATCTTTCCAGAAGTACACCCACGCTGGATCGTTACTCGGAATCTCATTACCAGGAGTAGCAGGCATGACGTCACGCGGTCCACTTTTCCTTGGAAAAATATCAGAGCGAGGAAGGAAATAAAACAGAAGAAGAGATATTACATCTTTTCTTTCGTTGAGTCATATATCTGCAATATGTTCTCGGAACTATTATTTTGTACGATATCGATGCAATGGCTCGTAGATTATTCCAAAATTTTTGGAAAAGGAATCGATTCATAGCGACAAAATAACGAAAAAAACTAAAATAAGTATAAGAGGGCTTCGTCTATCTTTTCCTTTGATATTTCACAATGACATTAAAGCTTTTTTACTATATATACAGGGTGATTCAAAAAGATGGGAAAAATTTTAAGAGGTGATAGTACACATCAAGACAAATAATATTAAATGGGAAACTAAGGGTTCAAACGTCTTCCGAAGGATATAGGCGTCATCAAAGTTTAGGGTCCAAAATTTGAAATGATTATAAAAAACGGAAAAATTGGTCGATTCGTTTGCAGTTTTCACGAAAACTATTCTTTATGTCAGTATTGTCTTGAAAATAAATTATAAAGATGAATTTCAAAAAATGCCGATAGAGGGCGCTGTAGACTTTGGAGCAACGAACAACTATTTTATACCGTTATTTTTATCATCTCATTAATTTTTTTAGAAGTTTAGACATACATAAACTTAAATTTTGAGCTCAAAATCTGTGATTAAGTAGCGCAAACTGGACTGTGTTCAATGGGAGTCGGTAGGTTCAAATTTCAAATGATTATAAAAAACATAAAAATTGGTCAATCGATTTGCGGTTTTCACTAAAGTTATTCTTTATGTCAGTATTGTCTTAAAAATAAATTACACAGATAAATTTCAAAAAATGCCGATAGAGGGCGCTTTAGACTTTGGAGTAACGTACAACTATTTTTACCGTTATTTTTTGTATCTCATTAAGTTTTTTTAGAAGCTTTGACATAAACTTAAATTTTGAGCTCAAAATCTGAATCGTTGAGAGGGGTTAAGTAGCGCTAACTGAACTGTGTTCATTGGGAGTGGGGAGGTTCAAATTTCAAATTATTATAAAAAACGGAAAAATTGGTCGATTCATGTGCGGGTTTTCTCTAAAACCATTCTTTATGTCACTATTTCCTTGAAAATAAATTTTAAAAATAAATTTCAAAAAATTCCGTTAGAGGGCACCTTAAAATTTAGAGTAACCAACAACTATTTTAAACCGTTATTTTTTTTTTAATCTTAATAAATGTATTAAAAGCTTAGACTTAAATTTTGAGCTCAAATTCTGAATCATTGGGAGGGGTTAAGAAGCGCAAACTGAACTGTGTTCAGGAGTTGAAATGTTACACTGCCAACTCTATGAACATGGTTCAATTTTTCGCTGATTAATGACTCACAATGATTCAGAATTTGAGCTCAAAATTTAAGTCTAAGCTTTTAAAACATTTATTTAGATTTTTTTTTAAAATAACGGAAAAAAATAGTTGTTGGTTACTCTAAATTTTAAGGCGCCCTCTAACGGAATTTTTTGAAATTTATTTTTAAAATTTATTTTCAAGGAAATAGTGACATAAAGAATCGTTTTAGAGAAAACCGCAAACGAATCGACCAATTTTTCCGTTTTTTATAATAATTTGAAATTTGAACCTCCTCACCCCAACTGAACACAGTTCAGTTTGCGCTACTTAACCACTCTCAACGATTCAGATTTTGAGATCAAAATTTAAGTTTATATCAAAGCTTCTAAAAAAACTTAATGAAATGCAAAAAATAACGGTAAAAAATAGTGTAAGTTACTCCAAAGTCTAAAGTGCCCTCTATCGGCATTTTTTGAAATTTATCTGTATAATTAATTTTCAAGACAATACTAACATAAAGAATAATTTTAGTGAAAACCGCAAATCAATTGACCAATTTTTCTGTTTTTTATAATCATTTGAAATTTGAACCTACCCACTCCCATTGAACACAGTTCAGTTTACTCTACTTAACCACAGATTTTGAGCTCAAAATTTAAGTTTATGTCTAAACTTCTAAAAAAATTTAGTGAGATGCAAAAAATAACGGTAAAAAATAGTTGTTCGTTGCTCCAAAGTCTAAAGCGCCCTCTATCGGCATTTTTTGAAATTTATCTTTATAATTTATTTTCAAGACAATACTGACATAAAGAATAGTTTTCGTGAAAACCGCTAACGAATCGACCAATTTTTCCGTTTTTTATAATCATTTCAAATTTTGGACCCTAAACTTTGATGGCGTCTATCTCTTTCGAAAGAAGTTTGAGACCCTTAGTTTCCCATTTAATATTATTTGTCTTGATGTGTACTATCACCTCTTAAAAATTTTCCCATCTTTTTTGAATCACCCTGTATATATATATTAACAACGAAATTTATCAAAGTATATTATTTTTAGATAGTGATAAAAGTGAGCAAACCGAAATGAAAATTTTGTTTTCATTTATTTACTTGCAGTCAAACTCGTAAAACACGCAAACGTCTAATCCGGGTACGTTTAAAAGAGTAGCTTGCACATTAAGAATGAGTAAACATTTAAATTGTATTTAAGTATTCCCTCTCTTCAGAGTTACATAATTAGAATCTCTGGTAATACGAACAGAATAAAAGCTCTTTTCAAAACGATTTTGTGGTTCATTATTTAAACACCATTAAAATAACAGTTGTAAATTTCCAAATAAATGAAAAAAGTCCGGACCAGGATTCGCACCAGGGATATCTTGAGTGAAGCCATCAATATTCTACCGACTGAACAATTTGAGACGAATCTGGAGGTACAGAACTCGAAATATACTGGAATTATATTCCGGTTCGTGAAAATATGATAATCATTGTCCTGGTTCGTAAAATGATATTAAATATAGTTCTGGTTCACGTAATTATTAAAACACATTTTTACAAAAACTGAAAAACATGACTATTTCAGTTTCTATTCATGTTTATCCGAATAAAATTATAGAACTACACAAAACACGGAGTTTGTTTATACTCTAGTTGCTAACGGCAAAAGAAAAATTATTTGCCTTTTTCTGCCTCCTAAATGTAGTGTTTTATTTTTATGTACATAAGCTTATTGTGCCCTTTGTAACATTTTATTATTATTATTATTTAAGATCTTGAATGCATTTTTAAATATTTCTTTATAAATAAAAATATATTTGTCTATACTTAAAAAAAAAATAAATAAATGAAATAAAATACAAATAAACTTTTAGTCAACAATAATTTTGAAATAGCGTTCCAGGTCGTAAGTTTTTCTATTTGGAGTCCTGCTGCAAGACTATTCAACCATCTAACATTTAACGATCACGGTATCCGTGGTCTGACAACATCAGCTCAACAGAATAAATCGAAGATTATTTTGAGAACTGCAATAAATACTGCATGTGTAAATATATAAATAATATGTATCAATCGATTTATTCAGTTCGGCTGATTCTGATATCAGACCAGAGTGATCGTTAAAGATTAGTTGGGTGAATTAATCTCCAGATTGCTTTCTTGCATTTGTCAATCGGTAGAGCATTGATGGCCAAGAAATCCCTGATTCAAGTCCTGTCCTGGACATTTTTCGCCCATGTGGAAATGTACAATGTTACAATCTATTTAACTATTGAATAATTGTTCAAAAAACTAATCTAATGCATTTAAATAGTCAGACTGTTCACGAGTTACAAAATCAGGATCACGACTAATACGAACAAAACAAAGATTAATTTTAATGTGATTTTATGGTTTGTTTGGTATTTAAACTGCATTAAAAATGTTCCCACTTTTGCGAGCTAGAAAATCATGATCGTGATTAATAAGAACAAAACATAGGTTTCTTTGAATGTAATATTATGTGAAAACTAGAGTAAAAAGGAGATAAAATCCTATTTTACGAACACTGTTTTCTCTCAGCGTTGATATTTATACATTACACCTATCTGTCAAAATGTAATTATTAATCTTTTTTACGGGGCAGAATTTCAACTTTCAAAGAGACTCTCCAACCAAGAAAATGCAAAAGAAAATCTTTGGTTCTTGAAAGGATGAGAGAAAAGAGGATGGGATAAGGGCGTTTTAAATATGCTCTTTAATTAGATTTGCCTTTTCATAACTCTTTTTGTACTGTTAAAAGTCAAAGGATAAATGAAATCAAAAGTTCTAAATTTGCAGTGTTTATCTCATTGTTAGGCGAGTTTTTCCGGGAACAGTATATGTTAATTTTAGTCTTGAGATAATTATATCAATTAATAGTTTTAACTAGTTTATTTTAGTTTTCTATAAAGGTTTTCATGATTTTCTCGGGCATTATGAATAACAATTAAAGCGAAGACTTTTATACTTGCAATGTCCTTGCTTCATGTCATAATCAAGTTCGACTGTTTTTTGTCAAAACAGATAATCTATTCGAATCATTGGATAAAATACGGTATAATTTATTATAAAAATTTATAAACTGGGAAGAAATAACTATTTACAGTGCAATTGTGTTGTGGAAGAGGGTGGAGAGGTGTGAAAGAAAAAAAAATCATGAAAAAAATTATTAATAATAATATTAAATGAGCCAAAAATAAATAAATGAATAAAATAAGAAAGTCATTGCTTAAATTCAGCCATATTTATAATTTAGGAACTCAATAACTCTTTTTTTTGGCCGCATTATACTTTTAACAAAGACAATTACATCCATATGGTAAAAAAAAGTGTGTGTTTATCAAATAATGCGTGATTGTTAATAAAAAGCTTAACAACATCTTACAAGGAAGGTCGTACGGGCATACTCAGAAAATCTGAAAAAATTACAGAATGTTCTTCTCATATCTCATATGGATATGTGCATATATATATATATGTAATAAAATAAAAAAAAAAAAAATTTGCGCCATTTTTTTTTATTCTCTCTTAGCTTCAATTCTAAATTTGTGGAACATATTTCAATCTTAGTTTCGTCTTGTAACAGCTAAAATTCTTTTTCTTATTTTAGTTATTAATAAATTATTTCTTGCTTCTCAAAAAGGCGGGAAGTATTTCGTAAGCTTTTTACTTTCTGGCATATTCCTGCGATTTTAATTTTATTTTTTATTTTTTAACATCGCGTGACAAGTGTTACTACGCGTTGCTAAAGGGCTTAGTGTTCCGAGAAAAAAATATAGTTCTTGCCAGTAGACCGCCTATTACGGCCAATTAGAATTGATCATTTTGTCCGTTAGAGGCTCGAGTCCATCCTGATTGGATTTTTAAAATGATTGACGCGGAGTAGGAGGGCGCTAGTTTTGTCGTGAAAATGATTTTTTCATTTGGCTTTTCAGGAGAGTAGAATGCACCTTTTCTTTAAACTATCAAGACGCGCGTTTTACTGCTCCGCTGAATTAGAAATGTCATTTTTTCCGAGATTGTAGAACGCCGGAATGTTGCAGCTTAGTGAGCGAAGGCCGTAGTGATAGATGTGTGGAACGGTGATCTGTGGAGTAACTTAAGTTCGTGCTCTAAATAATAAAGAACTAAAACACTGATTTTCTTGCATTGTTATTGGAGAAACTCCTACGAGAACAAATCCATGGCTTATCCACTTACCAGAACGACTGCTCATCCCACTATTGAATCTTAGTGAATAGTAGTATTCTACAACCAACATGGTATTCTATTAGTGATTATACACTATTATAGAACATCGTCGTCGTTTTATTACATATTAGCCGGCAGGATGAAAAATGAACCGGCGTAAAACTTTTGAGAATAAGCTGCATGCTCTTCATACACTTACAGTTGTTCCTACATTTTTCCTGGTATTGTTTTCATCTTAACATTTAATACAGAAAAAAAAAAATAACTATGATATCTTCCATCTAAATGGTATGTCCAAGACTGAAGATGGATGGGATCAGCTGCTGTGTGTTAATACTAATATTGTAATTTTGTTTCCTGCAATAAGACTCAATGTGTGTTACTAACAGTCAGAGTTTTTGAGATGCTAGCTGCACGCATCTTTAACCTCATCTGCGTCTACTTCCACCCATGTTACGACGAGATGGCCTGCATGGAAAAACATCTTCATGTGCATAAATGATAAACCTTTCAGCTGAGAAAAGATCGTCTTATAAAGTTTTGTTTGTAATTATGTGTGGTATCTACATCTACAAATATTTTAATTGTGAAATATACCTCGCATTCTAGTGAGAAACTTTTCAACTGAGAGATATGCAACCAAACTGTGAGATATGCAAAATAAAAATTACAAAAGATCACCTGCATGAAATCAATTCAACATCATTTTCTTTTATTTATTTATTTACTGTATTTTCTAGGTAAAAGTGCATAAATATTTTGATAAATTTTCATTTCATAATAAATGAACACCTGCTGTGTGGTTGCGAAACTACGGTATATTCCATCAGTAATACAAGATAATTGAAATTTGCACCTGTGAGTCGTATCTACGAAGTTCTTTATTTTTGTTTAGTTTAATAAAAAATTAGGTATTTGAACAAGGCCACATCGAACATGCCTGTAAGTTATTATTTATTATTTTATTGTTTTATTGATTAAGAAATTTAATGATAATTTCTTTGTTTAAATTCTTGATTTTTTTTTCTCTCTTTTATTACAGATATTAAAAAATAAATTTGTTCTTAATTTATAATTAATTAAAATTTTCTGCTCATAGAAATTTTATTTAGTTTTAAAGGTGTTATTTTTTTTTTAAGTCGAAAGATGGATTAATTTGTTGTTAAAAAAAATACTCTGTTGCAAAATTTATTTTCCATACGTAAAGAAAAGTATTTTTGTTTTTAAAATTATTTGTTATTTCCCATGTATGGAAACCCGATATTTATTATTTTATTACTTATTTATTTATTATTTATTTATTTTTATTGTTATTTATTGAGGTATTTGAAGTATAGTAATTAAATTTTAATAATTGAAGTATAGCATTTAAAAATTTTTCATATGAATTATCCTTCTTATATGCTATTAAGATCAGGATTAGTAAAAGAAGAAAAAATGTCAGTAAATAAACTTGATATTGTCCCTTTTGAATTTGGGTCGGGCATGGATATATTTAAATGGTTTAAACATTTTGATCGAGAATGTTCTGTAGAAAAAAAAGATAATGAGTGGAAACACCAAAATATTTCAAAATATTTAAAGGGTGAAGCGCTAAAAACTTATATAAATGATTGTTTGGATTGTGCTACTTATGAAGAAATTGTCGAGATTTTAAGTGAAAAATTCATTCAAGTTAGAGTTCCAAAATTTTCTGAATTTACTTCCTTAAAGTTAAATGATCTAAGTGATTTGGATTCTTATTTTAGAAAGAAAGTTGAGATTGGAAGGCAACTTCAGCTTGAGGAAAATTTAATTATACAGGGATTAATTGATGGCCTTCAGCCGGAGTATCAAAATTGTTTGATGGTTAACCCTCCTTCCAATACTCGTGAATGGTTTCGCATTGCTAAACAATTAGCAGCGATTCCAAATCATACCTCTAATAACAGCAATAGAAATTTTCAACAAACTAGACCTATGCACAATCCCAATCCTCAGCCCAGACATTGGACTCGACCTACTCTAAACAATCCATTCCAAAATTTTAATCCTAGGTTTTTCACTCCTAGAATGCCTACGACTCATTACCAGAATAACTACCCAAGTCGTCCGTGCAGAATATGTTTAAACAGAGGCATAGAAAATGCATATCATTGGGAAAGGAGTTGTATATTTAACACAAATTCCTTTCAAACTGAAACT
Source organism: Maratus speculifer (assembly GCA_964019185.1). Classification (NCBI taxonomy): domain Eukaryota; kingdom Metazoa; phylum Arthropoda; class Arachnida; order Araneae; family Salticidae; genus Maratus; species Maratus speculifer. Next base: position 211,485,613 of record OZ025298.1, on the reverse strand, counting down.
CCTGCTCATATTCAACCACCCCCTACTAATAATATTTGACAATTAATCATCCCTGGATATGTGGGCAATAACCAAGTGTATTGTGTGGTGGATAGTGGATCAACTGTCTCAATTTTACCCCTCAAATTTGTTCGATATTTAAATGGTAATTTACATAATGTTACCCCTATTACTATCAGACAGGCACAAGGAACTCTTACAATTAATAAATCTTGTCGATTATGTATTAAATTTGGTAATATAAAGAGATATGTTAATTTTTTAGTAAGTAAACTTGATTTGGACTATGCTATTTTAGGTTTACCTGATTGTGCCAAATTTAAATTAAAAATTGATTGTGCAAAAAGCCAGGTGTTACAAGACAATATTTCGTTAAACCCATATGTCAACATATCCAGTGATAACTTAGAATTGCTTCATTTTGATATTATAAAAAATGATACTACTGTGCAACCCGATTATGGAAATACCATAACTCCTCAATCCTTGTCGCGAACTAATAATGATGATTATAATCTATTGGGGGATCTGAATGCTATTCAAAATAAAAATGTAAGGGAACTTTTAAGGGATTATTTAGATATTTTTGCAAAAAATAAATATGATGTAGGGAGAATTAATATTGAACCTCAGCGTATTTATCTTAAATCTGACCTACCAATATCTTTGAGGCCTTATCGTACATCCACTGCTGATGAAAAAGAAATATCTCAGCAAATCCAATCATTATTAGCTGCTGGGTTAATTAAAGAAAGTTATAGCCCCTACTCTTCTCCAGTTACGTTAGTAAATAAACGAGATGAAGGTAAAAAAACCCGAATGTGTGTTGACTACCGAAAATTAAATTCTATCATGAAAAATGACGCTGAACCTTTACCCCGAATAGATGAAATTTTAGACAAATTAAGTGGTGCCCAATATTTCTCTACACTAGATTTAGCCTCAGGCTATTGGCACATACCTATTCACCCAGCCGATTCCGAAAAGTTAGCCTTTACTACTAATTGTGGGCTCTGGGAATGGAATGTTCTCCCCTTTGGTGTAAAGGTAGGCCCCCCAATTTTCAACAGGACAATTAGAAGAATTCTTACAAAATATAAAATAGACTTTGCTTGTTATTATTTTGATGATATAATTATTTTTTCTAAATCAGTAGATGAACATATACAGCATCTCATCCAAATTTTTGATTTATGCCGAATAGAAAATATTAAATTAAAATTATCTAAATGTACTTTTGCTCAAAAACAAATCAATTTTCTAGGGTATGAAATCCAAAATGGAACTTTAACTCCAGCTAATACTAATATAGAAACGATTAAAAAATTAAAACCTCCTACTAACACTAAAGAATTACAAAGATTTCTTGGTTCTATAAATGTGTATCATAAATTTATTGACAAATATGCTGAAATTAGACACCCCCTAAATAAATTACTTAAGAAAGATACTATTTGGGAATGGAATACTGAATGTCAAAACTCTTTTCAAAAATTAAAAGATGCCCTCATTGCTAAACCAATTTTAAAGATTTATGACCCAAGATTACCCCTACACATGTTTGTTGACGCTTCTCAGGTAGCGGTAGGTGCAGTTCTTAAACAACCCGACCATAATAACTTTTTACATCCAATTGCTTATTTTTCTAGAGGATTGAGAAGTTATGAGAAAAATTATTTCATTACCGAACTAGAGTGTCTTGCTATCATTGATACTTTAGATAAATTTTATCATTACTTTCACGGTGTACAATTTACCATCCATACTGATCATGCATCTCTTGTTTGGTTAAAAAATGTCAAACATTTAAGAGGTCGATTATTTAGGTGGTCATTGAAGTTAAGTATGTTCGATTACAAAATAGAGTACTTAAAGGGATCTACAAATGTCGAAGCCGACATGTTGTCCCGAAACCCTATTTCTCATTTTTGTAAGCCCCTTACTTTTCTTCTTGACGTTAAAGAGATTATTGAGATGCAAGAAAAAGAAAATGTGTGTGGATCAAATTATATTAATGACAATGGACTGATTATAGTTAAAAGAAAAGGTTTTCGTAAAGTGGTAGTTCCCATGTCCCTAAGAAAAAAATTGCTTAATGTTGCTCATGAACAGTTTGGTCACCCTGGTGTTCAAAAAATGCAAATTTAATTTCTCCTAACTATTATTGGCCAGATATGACCCAAGACATTACTAACTTTGTTAAATACTGTGATATTTGCCAGAAAAATAAAAAACCTAGACAGAAAAAATTTGGCTTATTACAAGCTATGCCCACTACAGATCAACCTTTTGACTGTCTGTCTGTTGATACTGTAGGAGGGTTCAATTATTATAATTCTACAAAAAAATATCTCCATATTATAATAGACCATGCCACAAGATATGTTTGGGCATTTCCTTCCAAAAGTGTCACTACAGAAACTTATACAAATTGTCTGAAACAAATTTTCAATATCAAAATCCCTCAACAATTATTCTGTTTTAGTAAGATTTCAAGTGTACAGTCCCCTCAAAAAATACTTAGTGACAGGAATGCTGCTTTTACTTCTTCAAGATTCAAAAAATTCCTGCGAAATCATAATATTAAACAACGTTTGACCACTGCCCATCATCCACAAACGAATGGGAAATGTGAAAGAGTAAATCAGACAATAGTAACTAGATTAAAATGTAAAGTAAACTCCACTACCTCTAAAATTCCCTGGACTAAGCTTTTAACTGAGGTAATTAATGAATATAATAATACACCCCATTCTATTACCAAATTTCCACCTGCGTACTTACTTTTTGGCCAATTACCCTATGACTCCCCCTTACAACAAAATTATTATCCCCCTGTTCATGAAGCACTTAAAATTGCTAAAACAAGAACTGATGAATTTCATTTAAAAAATAAAAGATATTATGATAAAGATTATATCGAACCAAAATTTAAAATAGGAGATCTAGTTATCTATGAAGAATTTCAGTACCCTAATACTAGAAAGTTGTCACAAGTATTTAGTGGCCCTTATAAAATTCTTAACAAATTATCCGAAGTAAATTTTGAAATTGATAGGCAAAACCAGTTCAAAAGTTCAGAAATAGTACATGTATCTAAATTAAGGCCTTATTATTCCCCTGATAAATTTAAATTAAGTCATGAGCAACAACCCCCTAATCAACAACAACAAACTCAGGTAAAAACTGTAGCTTAAACTATATCTCTAGTTTATCATTTTATAATTTTTTCTCTTAAACAGTAAATTTCTTTTCATATTTTAATTCAGATAATATCCTGTAATTCTCACAGAATGGCAATGATATCTCTTGACTGCAGCGAGAGTGTCACTTGTCTGGAAATTTTTATATTTGTTTATTTATGCCGGCGTAGACGAACAAAGTGGAAATTTCTTATTCTGTACTGAATTACTCTACTTAGAATATTTTTTTTTCTTTCAACTGAACCTATTTGTAATATTAAGTTTAATCTATCAATTATTAAATTAATTATTTGTCAAGTAACAAAATTTTTATCACTTTATTTTAATATATTTTTTTTTTCTTTCTCTCTTTCTTTGCTTCTGCATTCCAGTCCAAGTACATGTCAATTATAATATAATTTTGTTTCTTTTTCTCTTTCCTACTTGCATCTTGCAATGTTTTATCACACCGAGAGAATATTTATTGCGTAATTATTTGACATGAATAGATCTTGTTTTTTATTTTTATCATTTATTAATATTTCTTTTTAAGAATCTTAGTAGTTTGAAGGTCACGTGCATTCTCAAACATGAACAAAATTTTTATTATTCTTTATTTTATTTTAATTTATCATATTATATTTTAATTTTTTTTTTTTTTTGTACATATTCCTACTTAATCCTGTACTCGGATTACCAGATTAAGTAAATGATTTCATAGTTGATTGCATTTTTTATTTTATTCCACTTCTCTCTATATTTCATCCCAAAAATATGAGATGAGATAAACGAGATTAAGTATTTAAAGAATGTCTTTTGTGATATTTATTATTACTTATTAAGAGATTTACTTATACCCATTATGAGATTTACTTACACTTATGATATTTATTATTATTGATATTTTTCCTTATTATGTTTCTTAATTATATTGTTTATTATTTACATTGTTAAATTTTATTATTACTATATTATAAAATGTGTTATTAATTAAAAATACAATTATAAAAGTATTTTCACAAAGATTCCAAAATGGAACTGTTATGAATGTTCAAGGACTTACTCACACAAAAACTGAACTAATATTATAATGTTAGCTGATGAATTTGGACAGTTAAATGAATTAGACATCCTTAAAATGAGGTAATGAACTATGCCATTCCAAATATGACTTTAAGAAGATTTTTGAAATAAACTTTTAAAAATTGATTTCTAGATTTGACATTGTTAAAAAAGAATTTAACGTTATTGTTTTTCATTTTTATGTTTCATTTTTATGTTATTACTATGGGTAATTGCTTATATTTTCAAATTACTTTTTGATGTGTACTTTAAACAAGATTATATCTTGTATTTGTATTGAAGCCTATTTTATTGTATTTAAATTTGAAGTTATTCCACGCATCACCTTGGTGTTTTTAAATTTGAATTCTATATTTATATAAAAAAGAGAAATTAATTTAAAGTTTTTTTTTATTCAGTATCTAATTATTATTACTTATATCAACAACTTCGTGAGCCAAGTCTGCATCATCTCCCTTTCTGTGAAATTGCAGGTCTCAGACCTACTTTTTCACCCGTCTTTCTGGGAGGGGGGATTTGTAATAAAATAAAAAAAAAAAAATTTTGCGCCATTTTTTTTTATTTTCTCTTAGCTTCAATTCTAAATTTGTGGAACATATTTCAATCTTAGTTTCGTCTTGTAACAGCTAAAATTCTTTTTCTTATTTTAGTTATTAATAAATTATTTCTTGCTTCTCAAAAAGGCGGGAAGTATTTCGTAAGCTTTTTACTTTTTGGCATATTCCTGCGATTTTAATTTTATTTTTTATTTTTTAACATCGCGTGACAAGTGTTACTACGCGTTGCTAAAGGGCTTAGTGTTCCGAGAAAAAAATATAGTTCTTGCCAGTAGACCGCCTATTACGGCCAATTAGAATTGATCATTTTGTCCGTTAGAGGCTCGAGTCCATCCTGATTGGATTTTTAAAATGATTGACGCGGAGTAGGAGGGCGCTAGTTTTGTCGTGAAAATGATTTTTTCATTTGGCTTTTCAGGAGAGTAGAATGCACCTTTTCTTTAAACTATCAAGACGCGCGTTTTACTGCTCCGCTGAATTAGAAATGTCATTTTTTCCGAGATTGTAGAACGCCGGAATGTTGCAGCTTAGTGAGCGAAGGCCGTAGTGATAGATGTGTGGAACGGTGATCTGTGGAGTAACTTAAGTTCGTGCTCTAAATAATAAAGAACTAAAACACTGATTTTCTTGCATTGTTATTGGAGAAACTCCTACGAGAACAAATCCATGGCTTATCCACTTACCAGAACGACTGCTCATCCCACTATTGAATCTTAGTGAATAGTAGTATTCTACAACCAACATGGTATTCTATTAGTGATTATACACTATTATAGAACATCGTCGTCGTTTTATTACATATATATGTATATATGTATATGTATATATATATACAGGGTGTCCCCTCTCAACGGTGGCCAATGGCTAATTTCTAAACCGTTGGTCATAGACATATAGTTCCAATTGCAAAAATGCTTTAAAAAAAGGTAAAGAATTATTTTTTAAGCGAATTAGGTCAAAAAAATGTTTTACTAAAAAATTACGAAAATTAAATTTTTATACGGTCCCCCGGTCCTATAAGAAAATTTTTACCACTACTCTAACAAGTAAGACAAAAAAAGTCCCATTCCTCTGCGATCAAAATTGACCGAGTTATAGCTGTTCAAAGTTGAAGCATATTTTTTTCTGCAAAATAGGGGTCAGTCACAAATTTACTGGAAATAAAAATAAACATCAGATAGAAAATTTAACTTTAAACATTGAGAGTAAAAAAAATTTTTACAATGTTGTTTCTGAATTTATGTTGACATTTACATGTTAAAGTAAAATATGCAATTTGTGCTAAAAATATAAGTAAAACTAGTTGGATGTGTCAATCCCAAAACTTTCTTCTATCTCATAAGTACATTTTAATATTTAAAAAAAAAAAAAAAAAAAACGTGGTGACCCCCAAAGTTACCCACTATCGAATTTCCTCGAACATTTGACCTAGCCTAATGAGATTCTGGTATTCGAAATCCTAAAACGCAAAATTTAATTAATATTCTGAGAAAATGAGCTTAGTAGTGCCTCATGTTGGGTAATTTATACTAAAACCTAATAAGCATCTATTTACGTCAAGACCTAACAGAATCCGAAATTTGATGGAATTTCGTCCATTAGTTCTTGAGTTATAACAAAAAATTTGCAAAACGTAGCACAGCAACACCATATCTTGGACAATTTATGCCAAAACGTAAAAAAGCGTCTAATTATGTTATGGTGTAAAAGAGTCTGAAGTTTGATGAAATTCTGTGCATTAGTTCTTGAGATATAGCTAGTTTAAAAAAAACCGTGTAAAATATAGCACAGCAGCACCATCAGTTAAAGGATTTATAACAAAACGTAATCATCGTGTAATTATGTTATATGTCATTTTGTAACAAAATCTGAAGTTTGATGAAATTCTGTGCGTTGGTTGTTGAGATATAGCTATCGGAAAAATTGTGCAAAATGCAGCATAGCTGCACCACCAGTTGCAAGGTTAATACCAAAATGTAATCAGCGTCTAATTATGTTATATATTCTAGGGTAACAGAATCTAAAATTTGATGAAGTTCTCTGCATTAGTTCTTGAGATATAGCTATCGCAAAATCGTGCAAAATGTAGCATAGCAGCGCCACCTATAGGTCAGTTCACACCAAAACCTTATCAGCGGCTATGTATCTCAAGGTATCGCGGAATCTGAAGTTTGGTGAAATTCTGTGCATTAGTTCTTGAGATATAGCTATCATAAAAATCCTGAAACACGTGGCATAGCAGCGCCACCTGCTGGCCAATTTACACCAAAACTTAATCAGCGTCTATGTGTATCAAGGGGTCACATAATCTGAAGTTTGGTGAAATTCTGTGCATTAGTTCTTGAAATATAGCAATCTTGAAAATCATGAAAAACGTGGCATAGCAGCGCCACCTGCTGGCCAACTTACACCAAAACTTAATCAGCGTCTATGTATATCAAGGGGTCACAGAATCTGAAGTTTGGTGAAATTCTGTGCATTAGTTCTTGAGATATAGCAATCTTGAAAATAATGAAAAACGTAGTATAGCAGCGCCACCTGCAGGCCAATTTTCACCAAAAATCAATAGGCACTAATTCATATCAAGGTCTAACTGAATATAAAATTTTATTGAATTTCGAGCATTAGTTCTTGAGATAGAGCGCCCACAAATTTTTTGTCACATACAGACAGACAGACAGACAGACAGACAGACAGACAGACAGACGGACAGACTCACAGACAGACATTTTCTAAAAATAGTCAAAACGTGTTCAGGACCTTCTAAAACGTATAAATCCGTCGAAAACCGGAAGTCGAAAATTTTCATGAATCCAATACTTTCTTCTTGTAAAGATAGAAGAAAGTAAAAATAACAGAAATTTTGTTAAATTAAACTATGAAAAGCAACTGTCACAAATCGTTACAAAATGATACATATTTAAAGCTTTATTAGATTACTCAACCTAATAGAATTTGATGTATTCCTATAAAATAAATAAATGGAACGCACCTAAAATCGTATTAATATTGCATTGTCATCGGGTTTAAATAAGTATGGGAATTGAACCTCAATCAGATATTTGGAAGTGAGTTAAAATTTGAATATAAGTTTTGAACTAGGAAAATTTACCCGAAAACTATGAATAAAATAAAAGCTTATCAAAATAGCATACCTTTTTAAAATAAAATCACGAAAAGAATCAGCTTCATTTGCTTACAAAATAAAACATACGTAAAAATACAATTGAGGATATGAATTTCAAAACTCGACTTATCGCTTTTTGATTTCTCAATCAGTCTATACAAACCTCCACTATTGTAACAATGCAATCTCAAAATTTATAATGAAAACCAATAGATGCATTTAAAGTTTTTTCGCTATTTCCCAAAATTTGATTTTTTCGATAAAGAGAATTTTGAAATTCATGTCTTCAGTTATTTTAATAACCAATCTAGAAGTTAATTAATTATAATTAACACTACCGTAAAACTTATATGGTGACAGCGCCTTCAGTTAAATCGCTCATTTAAAACATTTTGTAATTGGAACTATATGTCTGTGACAAATAGTTTAGGAAGTAGCCTTTGAACAGCGTTGGAAATCGACTCCCTTTATAATACTTTAAGCACTTAGTGTACGTTCCCTTAAAACTTAGTCGAACTCATCTGTTTTAGCTATAGAAAAGTGGTTTAAGTCATGAAATTTAAAGTTTCATAACTCGGTCAATTTTAATGTTACATGAATGGGACCTTTTCTGTATTACTTGCTAGGGTGTTGAAAAAATTGTACTAAATATCACTTATAGGACCGGGGGACCGTATAAAAATTTAATTTTCATAATTTTTTAGTAAAAGATTTTTTTGACCAAAATCGCTTAAAAAACATTCTTTGCCTTTTTTAAAGCATTTTTGCAACTGGAACTATATGTCTATGACCAACGATTTAGAAATTAGCCATTGGCCACCGTTGAGAGGGGACACCCTGTATATATATATATATATATATATATATATATATATATATATAATCTGGCTGAACTTTAATAGAGCATTTATAAAAGAAAAAAAATTGTTGCAGTAGGCATCTTTTAATTTCTTTTTTTTCTTTGGTAATGGAAGATATCTAATATGAGAATAAGCTGCTTCTCTTCAATTTTTTTTTTTAACTAATATCCACATCATATGTTTGTCTGTATCAAGTGCCTACTTTGTGCTTTCTCGCCGCATTCAAATAAAAGTCTTTAATTTTGACAGACTGAAATTTTGCGTGTTAAAAATTGTTATATCTAAAAAAAAAAAAAACTGTATTGAAACTTTTTTACTTAGCCTTAAAAAATCAATACCTTTATTCTCTTGTTTCCAAAAGTATCACGAAATCAGACATGATGCAGGTACAGTTTAATACATTCTTGACGTAAATATCTTTTTTTTTTTTTTCCTTTTAAAGGCGAAGCAATTTATTTTTGAGGCATTTTGTAGTTTATTGCGTAAGTGTTTGAACAAAGGCTTTTACAAATTAATTTGAAAGCTAAATGCATTTATAGGTAGACGATGAAATATATTTAATTATTTATCACACATTTTTACTTCATTTAACTTTTTTTATATATATAAACATGGAATTTTGTAAAATATTTTTCCCTCATTTTCTGATAGGCTAGAATTATAAAAATGTTGTAGGAGGATTACAACTGAAATAAGGCAGGAACATGCAGCATGAACCTAAGAAAAAAAATAAAACAAAATACCAGATATTTAACTTTTTGGGGTCTGGAATACTATTAATAGTACATGCTTTTTAACTGAGTATTATTTTATTTTAATAAATACTTTTGTTATTGTTTGTATGTAGTAATGGTAGAATGGGAAAATAAATTAATTAACAAAACAAATTTTGAAATTAGACATTCGCCTTTTTTCTACCAAAAAACATATAAATAAATTAAGAATTATAATAAATTTAAAAGCAAAATACTAAGCACAAGTAAAATAATAAATACTAAACTAAGCAAACGATTACAAAAGAAAAACTATTAGCTTCTTGAGATTCTAATTAAAATTTAACTGTTGTAGATCAGGACAAAAAAATTATACACATGACTACATAAATTAGGCGCGGGGAAAAAAAATAAGTATCGTGGAATAAATTCACATCTACCATAAAAAAAAAAAAAAAAAAAAAAAAAAAAAAAAAAAAAAAAAAAAAAAATTACCCAAACACAAAAACATGCAAAAAAAAAAAAAAAAAAAAAAAAAAAAATAACGAAATACAGAACTATTAAATAAATAACTAATCTATCGAAATTAGTCCATCTGTGTAATGAAATTTCACAATTACGAACGATCGGAGATTAAAGAAAAATGTGTCTACTACGCAAATATATAGATCAGAGAAAGCGCAAAGTAATAGACTTTTTCATATTACAATAAAAGCCATTCGGCAAGTTCCCACAGTAGTCACGTGCCTCCCTCCTCAATATAAACAATTCGATTTATCCCATTAAGTGTAATTGCACAATATATCAGTTGAGGGCAGACGTTGCATGTATCCGGCATTATTGAACCGTTTCTAGTGGGACACATGTGTGGGGATAGAATTCGGGTATAGAAGTACTCCTCTTTATCAAACATTTCTCATGCGGCGATAAATGAGAAGATGACATTACACTAAAACTATATTACGAAAAATCACTGGACATTTACGACTTCATCCATTTTGTCGAATATCTACAGAAATGCTTGACAAATTTTTCTGGAATTCTAGAAATGTAAAGAAAATGTTTGACTTCATAATTTTCAGTGAAGGTTTAATCATGAGTGTTATTAGAGGTCCAACCACAAATTGAAGGAAAAAAATAATAATTGGGATTATCCTGTTAAATAAAATGCTTGAAATGATCTGCAGTTACAGAACGTGACTGTGTGATTATTTTTAAATATTTGTGTACATTTGTGCAAAAACAGCTTGTATATTTATGGAGGTAAAACGGTTTCTTTAAAATTATTAAGTAATTCTCTGTGTGTATTTTTTTTTTATGACATGCAGGACGTTTTCAGCCAAATGTAACATTGTGACGCATTTTCAAAGAAATTGAATTTTTTTTAAGTAAGTTTTCTAAAACTCAATATCACACGTTTCTCAGTTTATATTTAAAAAAAAAGGTTTGTGAAATTACGTTTTTTTTTACTTTGAAGGACTTAAATCTGTTATAAAAAAATCCCTTTCGGCATGGCCTATAGGCGAAGGTAAATTTCGAAAAGTTTTCATCTCAAAAAAATAAATAAATAAATAAATAAATAAATAAATAAATAAATGATTAGAGATAAACCCAGTTTAACTACTTTATTCAACCGCTTTTAAAAATTATTTAATTTCATTTTTCTGTAAGAACTGGTTTTATCGAAATCCTCTTAAACGAAATTCTACTCAAATGCCCATTTTGGCAACATATTTTGAATTATATTCTTACTTTATTAAAAAAATTGACCAATATGCTCATTATATAGTTCCTAAATAACAAAAAACTGTTAATTAAATTCGTTTGACAGCAAAATTGAATTTAAAAATGAGTAATAAAATAACCAATTTATTATTTTAATACATCCACAATTCTTTAATCAAGATTGCTTTGAGAAATTTTGTACGATGTGCCCACGTTGACAGATTTTTTAAAATATATATTTAGCCTTTATCAAAAATCTGACCAATACGGCACATTACACAGTTCCTAAATAACGAAAAACTGTCAATTGAATGCGTTTGAGAGCAAAATTGAATTTAAAAATGAGTCATAAAATAAAAAAATTGTTATTTGAATACAACCACAATTCTTTTATCATGATCGCTTTGGGAAATTTTTTTGCGAAGTGCTTACTTTGACAGGTTTTAAAAATATGTATATTCACCCTTTATCAAAAAATCAAAGAATACGCACATTATATAGTTCCTAAGTAACAAAAAACTGTCATTTGAATGCGTTTCAGAGCAAAATTGGATTTAAAAATGGAATTTAGGAAAAAAGGTCAACGGAAAAAAAGGCAACGGAAAAAACGTCAACGGAAAAAAGGGCAACGGAAAAAACGTCAACGGAAAAAAGGGCAACGGAAAAAAGGTCAACAGATAAAAATGGCAACAATAAATAATAGTAATAAATGTCAGTTCTTCAATAAATCGAAATTTGATATACATTAGTTATTAAGGGAGGTATCTTAAGTTATAGAATATCGATTCTATGTTTCAAGTAAGCATACAAGTGTATCGGTTAGTACACGTGTATCGGTTATTTCAACTCGATTGTTGAATAGCTTACATATAAAAACAGCGACTTTCATATATTTATGCAAACTTTGACCAAGGACATTCTTTGGAGTGAGAAAAAAGTTTAAAACAGGCAATGAAAAAAAAAATGGTACAAATACATTTTAAATGGGGTGGAAAAAATGGCAGAAATATATATATATATATATATATATATATATATATATATATATATATATATATATATATATATATATATATACTTGTTCTCTTGATATTTAATTATGTTATTAGAATGTTAAGGGGGATAACAGAAAATGAGTCGAAATGTGGAGATTTAGCACAAGAAAACTCAATTTTGGATACAGCAGCATAAACCATTTAAATTTAAATTTAAAAAATAAGGAAATTTGTTATGGTGATTCTATTGATTATAGTAATAATAATAATAATAAAAATAATAATTGAATAAAAAATTGTATGTATAAACATATTATTTCATTTTTCGACAAGTGAATTACATTTTGTTATAAGGTTGTGTTTTCTCACGATGACCTTTATCAGGCTTTCGCGTGCAAAAATTCTGTCGAAAACACAATTTTGGACCTCATTTTCTGGAAGGCCACCTGCATTTATCGAAAAATGAAAACATTATTCGACTTTATGGTTTCTAAATAAGTCCCCCCTTGTCAAATCCGCCCCACCAGTGGCTAAAATGTTGTGCCCTCGAAACTGGTAGACAGGAGATGCTGGGTTCGAACCCAATCGCATCCGTCGACCAAATCGTTCGGAGTTTTCCATCATTTTTTTTCTAATCTTGGGTAACCTTGCGTAAATACAGTTAGAAAGATCTCCACGGAGAGATCTCCTACAAGAGTCTATATATCCCGAGCAGATAATCGGAAGTAACAACAATAACAATCCTTGCCATTTCCAAATCGGTAAACGAAAAAAAAGTGCCTGGAAAAAAAGGACCGGTAAAAACATGAGCATATATAAATATAATGTAATAATATTAATAATAATAATAATTGAATCATAGATTAATATTTTATTATATTTATATAATTTTATAAATTTACTTATATTTATATATTTTATATTTTTAAATATTATTTAAAATAATTATTATATTTCATATTTATATACTATATTATTATTACTACATTATTATTATTAATATTTATTATATTTTATATTTAATTTTTTATATTTATATATTATAATACATATACAGTATAACACATAATAATTAATATAACATAATAAAAATATATAATAATATATAAATATAAATTAAATATAAAATTATTAATGAATTATTCATTATTATTTAAATATTATTAATTATTAAATATTATAAATTTTTATTCATTTCTTATTCTTCTTCTATAAGTATTATCGAAAAATGAAAACATTATTCGACTTTATGGTTTCTAAATAAGACCCCCCTTGTCAAATCCGCCCCACCAGTGGCTAAGAGGTTGTACTCTCGAAGCTGGTAGAAGGGAGGTACTGGGTTCGAACCCAATCGCATCCGTCGTCGGCCAAATCGTTCGGAGTTTTCCATGATTTTCTTCCAACCTTGTCTCTTTCTTGCCTTGTAATTATTTTTATTAATAGAACCACCATAACAAATTTCGTTATATTTTTAATTTTATTTTAAATGGTTTATGCTGCATGTTGCCAAATTTAGTTTTCGTGTACCAAATTTTAAAATTTCGACTCTTTTTCTGTTATCCGTCTGAACATTCTAAATATCAAGACAACAATTTTTTTGTGTCCTTTTTCCACCCTATTAAAATATATATACCTGTATTTTTTTTTCACGTTTGCCCCTTTTTCGTCACTTAAAGAATGGTTTTGGTCAAAGTTTACATAAAGATATGAAAGTTGCTGTCTTTATACATAAGCTTTTACTTGTTGCCCTTTTTTCCGTTGCCTTTTTTCCGTTGACGTTTTTTCCGTTGCCTTTTTTTCCGTTGACGTTTTTTCCGTTGACCTTTTTTCCGTGCACCTTAAAAATGAGTCATAAAATAAACAATTTGTTATTCGAATACCCACAGTTCATTAATCATGGTCGCTTTGGGAAATTTTGTGCGAAGTGCCCATTTTGGCAGCCTTTTTTTGAAATATATTCTGCCTTTATCAAAAAACTGGCCACTCCGTCACATAATATAGTTCCTAAGTAAGAGAACCTGTAAATTGGATGCGTTTGAGAACAAAAAAAGAATTAAAAATGACTCGATAAAAACGCAATTTTTTTAATTTCCTCAAATTTTAATCATGATAATTTCGTGAAATTCTGTTCAAAATACCCTATTTGGCAGCCTTTTAAAAAATATATTCTGCCTTTATCAAAAAACTGGCCAATACGTCGCATTATATAGTTCCTAAATAATAGGACCTGTAAATTGGATGGGTTTGAGAACAAAAATGAATTTAAAAATGACTCAGAAAAAACGCAATTTGTTATACTTAATCAATTTTTAATGACGATAATTTCGGGAAATCTGTTCAAAATACCTTTTTTGGCAGCCTTTTAAAAAATATATTCTGCCTTTATCAAAAAATTGGCCAAAACGTCGCATTATATAGTTCCTAAATAAGAGGATCTGTCATTTGGATGCGTTTAAAATCAAAAATGAATTTTAAAATGAGTCAGAATATAAGCAGTTTGGATTTAAGGTTTTTACTCCAACTCCTATTTTTGTTTAATTTATTTTTGCTAAGAATGGGTTCTATGAAAAACTTGTCAATATAAAAGTTGTAGATATTATTGAGAAGATGTAAAATAAATTTAATTAGATTTGATTGCTTAAGAATTGAGTAAGTTATGGGTTTTTTTCTTTTTCCTCCCCCCTTTTTCTTTTCGTTTTTAATTTTTCTCCTCGGTAAAAATTGGTCCTATCAAAAACTTGTAAATACAAAAGTTTTAGATAATATTGAGTACATTTATATAAAATTTAGTTGGATTTAATATCTTGAGAATTGACGAAGTTATGAATTTTTTTCTCCCAAAAACCATGTTTTTTTCGCCCTTTGAGCCCATTTTTAACTTTATCAAAAATCTGTCATGCATAAACTTTTTGCTCATTTCTTAGAAGTAATATAAACTTTAAACTGATTCGATATCTATTTTAATTAAGAAGTTATCGCGTTTTTTCTGTTTTCACAAAAACCCTCCCTATTTCCACCCCCTTGGTCCGATTTTGCCCATTAACGAACTCGACCGAGATTTTAGGCTCCTTGATTTTATGTAAAAGTTTGAAGAAGATCTGAGCATAATTATGGAAGTTATCGTGTCTAGAAGAAAGTGATATACACCGATAGATAGATAGATAGATAGATAGAGAGATAGAGATATATATATATATATAAACTTTTTTACTGATGGTGGTTTTGGGGTCTAGGAGTCATGATTCGTGTAGATCCGCAAAAATTTTTCAGAAATTCCAACATGGGAGACAATGCAATAGGTAGTATTTCATACGAAATCTACCTAAAAATATGTTTTGCCACGAAATTTTCTGACACACTTACAGATTCTTTTTGTTAACATAAAATCATTAACATTTGCAAGTAAGACCATTAAAATAAATTTCGAATAAAATAGATTTTTTTCATTTTTTGATAAATTAATTAAATTTTGAGCGATAAGCAAATTTTCTTTGATGATAATTTTTTATCTTGCAATAACGTCTAAAAATTTAATTGTAAAAATTTCCTTTTGCAGGATTTTTGCAATATTTCCTTTACCTTTAGTGAAAAATGAAAAACGAGCTATTTGATTTCATATAGCTTCTGAATAAAGCATCTGGCAATCTTTTGTATCTATGAATAAAATTAAACTCAGCAACCTATCAAAAAGTAGCTAGTTTGGATTTGAGAACAACGTCGTCAACCCACTGTTGATCGCATTTTAAACATTTCTCCATTGTTAACCCTTTTTTTAACATAAATCAGATTTGTATTTATTTATTTATTTTTTAATTTTGAAATTAGATATTGGCCCTTTTTTATATTAAAGTACATAAACATAAATTTATTTTAAGAAATAGTGCAAGCAATTTAAAAAGCAAAATACGAAGCATATGTACTAAGAATGTATTTGTCCTAGAAATTGAGTTTGGAGTCATCTTGTTCTTCTTTAAATATAAATTATTTTTTATGTTGATTAAATAAAGTTTTATGTTCACTTTCCTTACTTGCACTTCTGACAAAATAAAACAGAATAATATACGAATAACGTTCACACACGACCAACGGTTTCGTTTAGAAAGACTGGTTACGCTTAAAAATCTAATTGCTTATAAACTTGTTGTGTAATCGTGTGTAATCTTGTATTAAATTTACCTTTGGAGTTATAAACTTTAGTTTTGCATAATTCTAAACTATTTTTAGGAAGAACAATTCATGAGTTTTATTTTTATTTCATTTATTTTTAAAATTTGTTTTATACAAAAGAATTACGATGGCGTATTTAATCACAAAATTGTTAATAAATTTAATAATACATTTTCCATTGTTGTTTATCACATCCTTCCATAGTTCAAAAAAAAAAAATTTTTTTTCCTTGGGTCTTGGTGATAGAAATTTTCCGGTTTTGACTCAAAAAATTCGACCAAACAAGTCTTTAATTCTACACCACTGTTGAGCGAATACATCTTTCAAAGTGTTCAAAACCGAAACGAAATAGATGTAAATCTGATGGCGCCAAATCTGGAGAGAACAGAAAATGCAAAAGAGAAATTGTGTCTAAAATGCTCATTTTTGTCATCTGTACTTTCTATTTTGGTGATATAAAAAGTCACAAAAATCAGTAAAATTGAAAAACAAAATATGCTCAAATGTTGAACAAAAAATGGTCTTTGAAAAAAATATAAGACATTTTGTCAATGCATTTTATTTCTCATAGTATTTTTAAATTAAAAAAAAAAGCTTATGATTTATTTCATAATACAATATTTTACCGATTGTCTTCTAATTTAGTTTCCAACGATATTTTTTTTTTTTTTTTTTTTTTTGGAAAATGCCTAAATATGAAATCAAAATTGAACGTTCGGATTAATAACTTTAAAGTTTGCTATAATTTAAATAAGGAGAAAGTTACCAAATATCAAGGTTGCATAGCAAAAAATGTAATGAGTTTAGTTATGATGGAAAACTGACTTCATTTTTAAATTCGGCGGCAAAAGAATAAAAATCAATACACAAAAACATAAAAATGAATTATTACAACTTCAGATCAAAAAACTATTTTTCCGTACCTTGCCCACTTTGTCCACTTGGACTACATTGCCCTGAAATTTTGGACGTTATTGACTTTTACTCCCAGCACGAAACCTATTTCAAGTGAAATTTCTAGCATGATTAGTTTATTTACAGGGACAGCCAAAATTTTACAGTTACATTATGGCATATGGGAAAAAATTGTTTCAAATCAATTTTAAAGATGTTTTATACCCTGTAAAACATACTAAAATTTATATGAATTTAAACGAAGTGCACTAAAACATGCATTCTGTAAAATATGGGGTGGAAAAAATAGCTATTATTCATTTACAGGGCCACACAAAAGAGTTTCATTACATAATGATAAAGGATAAAATTGTGTGCGATATATTTTAATTACATTAAACTATTTTATGAATAATAGAATTTATATACGTCGCTGGGGCTTAATATAAGTTACATGATATAGTCATGCATAATACGAAGTGCATAGCTTTTACAGGGACATACAAAATATTTCACTCATTACATTTTTTTAGAAGTACTGTATATGTATCCGATGATGAATGATGGATGGATTAAAATCATTTTAATTACGATACGCACTTTTAAGTTTTAGTAAATCTATGTATATTACATGGTTTGTAATATGCTTTATTTGATATACAGAGCTACATAAAAGAGCTCGCAAACATAACTGAATATGATCGGAAATTACTTAAAGATGTTTTTTAAATAAGTTATGCATTTTTACAGTGAACTGCATTGAGTTTACTAAGAAATGTTTGTAGAATATAGATAAAATGATATACAGGGCCACGCAAAGAATTGGATTCATAGACGCCAATGAATGATAATTTCTGAGAATGTGGTTTCAGTAGTTTTTAGAGAATGGGATTTCAGTAGTTTTAAGAGTATTTTAGTCTAAAATAAATTCTAGCTAAAAACTGACGTGTAACAAAGGTTCTAGGTAAACTACAGGGCTGTTCAAAAGTATTAGAATACTTATATGGCTCTAGGCAGTAACTTAATTTCCTGAAATAACGAAGTTTTGTTAAAGATTTCAAGAACTGTTGGAAAGTGTTTCATAATCTACGCTCAACACATGACTTTCCTTACTTGTTATTTTGTTGTTTCCAGACAGTGCAAAGTACCTTCCAGAAATTTTCTACAAGCAGTGTTGCCAACTTATCCTCTTTTCATTTTTTTTTATACATAAAAAAGAACTGACATCCTAGCAAAACTTATGAATAAAGAGTTTTTTTTTTATTTTTAATTGTGGAATGTCTTTCATAAATAAAATAAAGTTTATTTATAGAAATTCTAATCGGGTGAATGTCTTTTTTAAAAATAATAATTTAAAAAGAAGAAGGAAAAAAAAGTCGTGTATCAAACACAGATTATGAGACACTTTCCAGCACTTCCAGAACCTTTAATAAAACTTCATTGTCTAATAAAGTAAAAAAATAATCTTAAGTAAACAGTTACACTTTTTGAAAACCTGAAGTTGCCGTCCATCCCCAGAAAAGCAAGTCCAATTCTTTTGTGCAACTCTGTATTTAGTCTGCAGACATTATATACATTCTATATAGTATGCTAAAACTTAGTTTAGTAAAGAAATATGTTGAACATTCATCTCAGATGAATTTTCAATTCATCTTTTCTACCGATACCAATTTTTCAATTTATGTTTTTATTATTTTTTCAATTCAATTTATGAATTTCTTACCAATATACAAAAGCATACTTGAATTCTTTTTGTACAGCTCTGTATATTTTCAACAGATATTTAATGTGTGCTATATATTAAAAAAATATTGTTATTCAGGCTAAAACGCATAGTTAAAATTACTGAAATCACACTTCGAAAAGAGACCATCCATCCAGTTCTTTGCGTGGCTCTGCTTATGATTTTATCTATTATAAACATCTCTTAGTTTACTAAATTTATAATTCAACTCGGAAAGTTGAACAACTCTATTAAAAACCGCCTTTAACCTCTTCGCGATGAGAGCCTTTGCGTAATTTTTAATTTTTTACCTCGCCGGTTTTTCTAGACAGAAAATTTTCTGTAGTTGAATCTCAAAAACGTGCTGATTAAATAAGGTAAGCTCTACAATATAAAAAAATCTGGCGAGAACAATGAAGTATTCTGAGCTCATTAAGGGGCACGTATACCGGTCGCTCGTCCCTAAGAGGTTAAGTCGTTCCCGCCGATATTGTGCAATGTTTACGAATAATTTGTGTAACCCTAACTATGATCTACAATCCACATCATCTAAACATACCGCATAGTGAGGAAAAAAATAGTTAAACTAGCATAACATAAGTGAAATCGCACTTGCAGCAATTATCTCTAATGGACAGTACTTCAGATACTGTACTGCATCCATATATTTTGAGTCCAAATAGGTATTTGGTGAGTTTGAAAGCAAGTTGATGGCTGAAACGGCCTCGAACTCAATTTTATATTATTCTTCGGACTCATTTGGACTCTGTCTCGAAGTGAAAATTTTATTAATCCACAAAATGAATAATAAAAAGGGAAGAAAACTTGCTGTTTGAGAAACAAAAATCTATTCTTAGTTTCTTAACCAGTTTTGCAATCCTTTAGAAATAAATTTGAAAGGGAATTGTATTGTTGTAGGATATAAATAACACATTTGCTATTTTAAATAGATTTTCAAGAACAGGGAAATCACGAAACATTGTCATGAGGGAGTATTCAGGATAAATACTTATTTCTGCATAAGAGGAGATTTTAAAATAAAAAAATTAATCTTGAAATTTTTGAAAAGGTTGCTATCAATTTTCTATTCTGTGTTTCCGCTATCGGGCTCAGGCTCTAGTCGCACCAAAATTTTTGACTCGGTTGATCTCGGATTTAAAATCGAAGGGGTTGGATTTGAATAAAGAAGTCAAATTCAACTCTAATATTACACACACACACACACACACATATTCAGGTAAATAGAAAATAAAAAAAAAACAAGTTAAACCTTCGGGAGTGGGAGAAAGCATTTATAAACAATTATACAAGAGAATAATTCAGTTAATTTACACGGCTACTTTTATGGGGGAAATAGAAATCTGATGCATCTCTCAGATATAGCACTCAATCCCACCTTTCTGTTTAAGTTTTCTGACTAACTTCCATTACATCCGCTTATCATTTCAGGTAGCCCCGATACTTCATGGCATGATTTGCTCTATCTAATTCAGGTAAGTGACCCCTGAATAAATTACACTACTGACACAATACCTCCCTCCCCCAAAGCGTGGCTCTCCATTCCCACTCCAAAGTGGTGCATCAACTCTGGGGAATTGACCTACTGAATTGCGAACAGGTAAAAGGTAAAGCAGATTTAGACAGCTATGCTAATGAATTTTATTATTAAAACGAAAAAAGGTAGGGGACGTGAACATTTGATCTTTTATTTAACTACCGAATCAGTCTGGAAGTTAACGTCTTCTGCAGTTTCATTTTTAATGAAAGGAAAACTGATAAAATCTTTTTTTCTTTTTATGTTACTAAGTTATAACTTAGACAAGAACAACAGTAAAAATTATAAGTGCCTGTAACACTTAATATATATATATGGAGAAATTCGGATTAGATTATTATTATTATTTTGAACAAAAAATGATAATTTTATAGACAGTTCTTTTGATCTGCTATAATGCTACTTATGATACATTTATTGAGGAAACATTCCAATTTCGTATTACAGAAATACATTGATATTTCTAAGCCTCCACTTCTATTCAGTATAATTGTAAAGAGACAGAGAGAGAGAGGGGGGGGGGGAGAAGAAACTAAAAAAAATTTTAATCCTTAAATTAAGTGTATTATTAAAGAGTTACATGGTGCTTTCTATGATCTTTTGGTGAACTATTGTGTATTACTAATGTGTAATAACGTTCATTAAATGTATTGAAATCTGCTTTTGTTCTGATTAATTACTACTGGGATGTTAAAATATTTCTTTTCTCGGTACTGCATACCACGGGCTCAAAATTTTCTTTCTTCATAAGACAGTCATCATTAATTATTCAAACTATTAAAAGCATTCTAAATATTCCTATATCTCGAATAGCTGTTATTGTGCAGTGTGATCACTTTAAAGTAAGTACAAAATTTCAAATGATCATTTATTTTACGAATTTTTGTCAGGTAACACATGAGTGACATAAACAACGTAAAAAATATCAGCCAATATACAGAAAATTTTTCATAAAATTTTAAGGAATTGTTTCATTTTTTATAAGAAATCAGTACAATTTCCGTAATTAACATTATGCGATTATAAATCCGTATAAATCCAATATGTTTTCCCTAAATTTTGCGGAATGTTTTTGTTATTGCTTACAAAACAGCAATTATTCCATAAATGATGTTCAGAAATAATTGCTATGTTTGAAAAGATAAATAATTAATTAGTGTAATACAGTAATATTATTTTCAACAAAAACTCAATTTGGCAAAATAGGGCTCTATATTGAAGCTATATCCAATTATTTCCCAGTGGTAAGATAGTGTTGGTCTAATATGGGTTTTCAAGTAATGTTTAATAAAATGATAATAAATTATACGATAAATGTTAAGACGCCATCTATGAATATACATTTAAAGAATTTACAATAACATTTTATTTATTTATTTTCTTTTCCTATTTTTGTTAAATAAAAAGCTATAAAAGGTTTTTAATTTTTACAATAAAAAAAATTAAATCTTATTAATTTTTTTTGTGTGTTTGAAACATTGGAAAAGAAAGTGTTACACTTTATTTTTCATGATGATTTTAAAATAATGTTCGACTTGTTATTACTATTATTATTATTTTTTCTAAATATCTAAAAGATTCTTTTAAATGAAAAGAATCTATATTTAATTTTAAAATTTTTTAGTCCATACACTTTAACATATTCACACAAAAAACTTAAAACAAATCCGAAATGTAATAATGAAATTATTATTAAAGCGACGTTTATCAAACTTATAATCTTATAAGAAATAAAGGAAATTAATTTTAATACCATGTAGTAATCCTTTAACTGAGTTTACAATTGATCATCACACAAATTATTTAAAATAATGTGTGGGGAAACAAAATTGGTATTTTTGGAAAAATAAATGAATATATAAAAAAAAATAAAAATATTATTACAATAGAATTATAAAAATCTTCTAAAAAGAAGCAATTATTACTGATTATATATTTTTCATCCATGTAATATTTTTAAAGACTAAAATTTTTCTCGTATAATGCATGAAAATAAAAATCAGAAATGTATACTCCAGAATTGTATACTCAATTAAGAAATACTATATCTACGAAAATACGTTCCCTTTTCAACATCTTAGCCTTATTCATAAAAAGTATCTAAAATAAGTAACAATATTTGAGTACGTTGCCCGTGTTCCCGTGGTGTAGTGGATGTCAGGACCTGATAGCACCTGTGCTAAAGAATGTAATGTCTACTCTTTCTCTATTTGAATATCTAGTATTGTATGGTTGTGTACAGAATTTCCAAGGTGACATTCCCTCTTCGTGGAAAGGGGAATTGCCAGCTAATCCTTTACAGGTGGTGGGTTAGAGAAAAGAGATAGCTGAGAGGCATATCCATCTGTCAGTGAAGTATGCGGATGACGAACAGATTAGCAGCATGTCACTAAGCAAGAAAAGAATGGAGAAGGTGCCCAATGGGGAAGCTCCAGAGGGGGTTGGCATTGGTGTGACCCCATGATTTGGAGAGGGCAAGTTTGCCTCAGATCATTGATTCGGTACCTAGGTTTCGGACCTAGAGGTTGCGCTGTGTGGAAGAGCGTAAAGTGTGCGTTTTCTGGTGCGCAAAGGACACAGACGTCCGGTGTTTAGTGCTCTGGGCTAAGAAGTGCAGGCCCAGTATACTTGTGTTGGGAGACTCAAGGTTGAGCTCCAAAAAAGTGAATTTAACGTGTATTGAGTGTGAGGTGGAAAGTGTAATTGGAATAGTACACAACCAATCTTTACGGTATCTAATTTAATGTTGAACCGGATCACCTATATCCGAGTTGTAGTTGTATATATTTGTAAATAGCGTATTTTGTGTGTACATATATTCTTAATAAACTGATAATTCAGTTACTAGTGTAAGTCTTCATTTACACCAATCTCACAGTGGGTGACCGATATCACCTAGTAATATCGGTGGTGGCAGCTATATCTACCACGGACATTCTTCAAAGTTGTGTGGACTGAGAGGAACGTCCGACAGTGGATAACGGGGCTAATCTGGGAGAGGAGAGTTCTCTAATTCGAATTCTGCCTGAAATAAATGTTGTTTCATTACTGTTGTTTAAATTAAATTGAGATAATGAAATTTATAAGGATGTATGTTTCTCGTTTCAAAGTAATGTGGTTATTTTATTTATTTTTTTCCGTCTCTTAAACAAAAATTTTAAATATGAAAATACTTAAAAAATACGAATAATTTTTATGAAAAAACAGAATGTTTTCTGAAATTTACGGAGGAAAATTTCCGTTAAAATACGAAAATACTGCTGGCGTCTAGATTACCAGTACAATTTCCGTATTTTAGCGGACTTTTTTTTTTTTCCTTTACAGCGACGATAAATCGAACAGTAACATAAATAATTTTTTCACTATTTTTCTAGTGGATCATTAACAAATACAGACATAAATAAAATGTTTTCTGAATTAAAAAAAAAAAATAAATAAATAAAATCATGCACTGAAGCATTAACCCGCCAAAACCCATTGCCTTTTTCATGGCATATAGCTTTAAAATGACCTCGAGACTTGCATTTTAATTGGATATGTATTATGCAGCCTCTGTTGGGGTTTAGAAGAATTTACTTATCACAGGAAGAAAGTTTTATTTCTGTTGTATTTTCTGATATAATAAACCTTCTAAATTTTGTACTGCCTCCAAACAAAACCTTAACTGTTAAAATAAATAAAATATTAAAAAAATAAAATAAATAAAAAAATCTGTTAAATTTTTCCGTGAAATTTTACGGAACTGTTTCATTTTCCTAAGAAAACAGTACAATTTCCACAATTGACATTTCGAGATTACAAATCCGTATAAACTCAGTAAGTTTTCCACCAATTTTACGAAATATTTCTGTATCGCTTTAAAAACAATATAAATTCCGTAAATGATGTTTAGAAATAGTTGTTCTGTTTGGAATGCGAAGTAATTAATTGTTACATACATTTGTCTTACAGTGATATTATTAAAAAAAAACTTCTATATTAGGTAAATATGGTTCTATGTGTAATTCATCCTAATCATTCCCGAATATTTACTAAATGGTTTTGGTGTTACATTGGTTTTTAAACCGATAAAAGTTATGTCGCCATCTTTATTAGGTATTATAAACAACTCACTATAATATATTTTTTTCTTTTTTAATAATAAAAAAAAAGCTAACATAGTTCTAGGACATTAATTAAAAATAAAATCTTATTAGTTCTTTTTTAAGTTTGAGCAGTTGAAAGGGAAAGTTTCAGTTTATTTTTTATTATGATTTTAAAATAATGTTTGACTTATTTATAGCATATTTTTCAAAAAGTCTTCAGGATATTTTAAAACGAAAAATAAATGTTTTTTTAATTATTATTTTAGTATTTTTTAATCTGTCTACTTTAATAGATTCGCACATAAAACTTAAGACACATCTGAAATATAATAACGAAATTATTATAAAATTGACATTTATCTAAGTTACAATAAGCAAAAAAAGGAAATTTATTTTAATACCCTTAGTAATTAATTATCTTTATTGATTTTACAGTATGTTGTCACACAAATAATTTGTTAAAGCACATGTTTGAAAGATACATGTTAGTATCTTTTCGAAAAATAAATAAATAAACAAATAAATATGAGTAATATTACAACAGGATTTTAAAAATCTTGCAAAAAAAGAAAGAAAGATTACTCTTAATACATACTATTATGCATGTAATACTTTAAAGACTAAAATTCATCTTTTATAAAGCATGAAATTAGAAAGTTAAATATTCGAAATTAAGGAAAGAAAATGTATAAAGCATTCAGAATTGCATATTCAATAGACAAATATAACCCCTACAAAAATAACTTCTATGTTTAACAACTTGCCTTTGAATAAGTAATGATATATGAAAACTTAGCGTGTGTAATCCTGGCGCAACGGTATTGTGCAGCATGTTGCAAGAGGACATTTCCCGGGTTCGATTCCCTTAGAGGGCAAGTATTATTTCTTCACAGTTGTTTGAATTAAATATGGATAGTCTGACCTTGAATTTAAAGTGTTTTTGAAATGTAAAAATTATAAACACATAAGTTTTCCATAAAAAATTATTTTTCCTTCCAAACAAAAAAATTTAACTATTAAAATGAGGAAAACAGAAAAAAAAACCGGAAACTTTTCTGGAATTTACGGAAAGTTTTTTCTGTTAAAATACGGAAATAGTATTGGCGTCTTGAATTGCCAATAAAAAGGATAACTCTGATAAGGCGCCTCCATGATTAATTTCGGGTGTTCATTGGTTTGGTATACATTGGGGGGGGGATGGGGGAATAACTCACTTTAATTTAGGTAAATGTCTTTTTCACGCAGAATTTAAACCATTTCCTTCAAATTTTGGATATAAGTTCATTCTGATGAAGCGCTTATATGATTAGTTTAAGGGATTCTTTTTTTTTAAATGTAAAGGTGAAATGGTTTGTGATCTTCTTAATTTAGGTAAATGGATTTTTTATGCAGAATTTACCAATTTATTTCAAATTTTGGATATAAGTTCATTTTGATAAGGCGCTCCCCTGATAAGTTTTTGGAGTTCGTTTGTTAAGTATAAAGGGGGTAGGGATGGATGATCACCACACTATAAATTAGATATATGGGTCTTTCTGCAGAATAATCCGATTTGCTTTAAATTTTGAATATAGGCTCACTTATAGATAAGGCAAATAGTCTTGAGACGGAAGATTACCCCCTTTAAATTAGGTAAATGAATTTTATGCAGAATTATCCGATTTGCTTCGAATTTTGGATATAGATTCATTCTGAATTGTAGTATGCCTGGTTAATTTTGAGAGTTCAATAGTTAAGTATAAAGGTCGGGAATTTGGGGAGTTAATCCTTTCTTTAATTTGTTTTTCGAGCTGTATTATTTTTTGAAAACATAAGGCTGTAATATATAATTACAGTGAATAGTTTGTGATCTCAATGCCATCAGCTTAACTGAGCAATATTCTTTTTATTTTTTATCTAATTGTAATGCAAGCATCATAAATTCTTTTTTAAAGTTATATTTGTATTTATGCTTTAAAGTTATTTAATTTAGATTAATGAGGGGAAGGGTTGTCGCCAAGTTACTCAATGCTGTTGTTAGTTGAGTTATGTCTCTCAAATTTGTCAAAGTTTTTGTGTAAGTGACAATCATTTTAAAATTTAAAATTCTTATTATCCGACTCTAAAATCTGCAATAGCTTAATTCTATGCCTCCCTAAATGGAGATGGGGAGGTGGGAGGCGGTAATTACGGTCCTGCTGATTGTCTAAGTTTTGGAATTAGTAATTTGGATCTTCTCTGTGTGAATCTGAATATCGAAATATCGATTCTAGTATCGATTCTAGAAATGAGAAATCGATTCTTACTATGATCGATGTTGTTTTATACGATATCGATTTTAATCGATTCTCAAAGTTTCCAGAATCGCCCATCACTAGTTGTCAGTCACTGGTTCTAAGAATTTTATTTCTCTAGTTTCTGACAAAGGAATCAAACATTCGTTATATTAAAGAAAATTGACATCTGTTGTTTAAGCGCTTTAAAAAGGAATAATAATCAATGACATTTATCTTGTAATAAACACCATTAAAATTTAAACTGTTCTATCAGCTTGCCTGACACCAATTGTCAGTTGTTAGTTCTTAAATGTTAGCTATTGGAGATCTGCATTACTAATGATTTAAAACACGAAAGAAAAGACACATGCATCTATAATGTAATATACACAGATAGAGTTTAAATGCTACTTTTATAATAAAAAATAAAGTATTTTAAAACACAAGTTCCTTGAAGTAACTTTTAAATTTTTATTTTTGCAAAAACAGTGTCACAGTAGAAAACTTAACTTAGTATTTGAAAGTAAACATACATCAGAGTAAAAACATCTCACTAAAATAATGATATCTTTTTGAATTTTCACGTTTTTTGATTGGATTTTTTTTATAAGTCACTCCATAGAATTGACTATTAAATGATGTAAAAAAAAATGTTTTTCTAGTTCGCGCATGCTCAGATAAAAATTATTTTATACAACTACTCATATTTCATAAAATATTTAATATATTTATATTCCAATTGCTCTACATTTTTTCTACTGCATTTTGCCAATTTTTCTGAAATTTGCGTTAAATTTGGTCAAAAACCCAGCATGATATAAACAAAAAACATACCAGAATTTTTTTAATTTTTCAAAAAAATCGCTCTATCGTCATAAATATACATGCTATTCTCACAAAAATTAGTGTACATATTCTACTGTATTCATATATTTGTATTCTAAAGCGATAGGTCGTTTCGTGCATTTTCATGTACAGGGCGATCCCAAATATTTCTATTATTCTTTGTTTTTTTGCCGGCCCCCTAATTACCCGCTTAACAAATGAATGTAAATAAATATAAAGTGAAACATAATCTTTATATTTCTGAAGTTCCAGAAGAATCCGACCAGTATATTTTTAAATATTTGACAAAATGTCAAAAACTGAAAGTGTACAAATACTTTTTGGTAGATAGTTTATATATGTCAACATTTGAACGGAGGGTGGTCTGGGGGTCATGATCGATGAAAATATACCAAAATTTTCCGGAAGTGCTTTCCTCCGGAAGGCTGCAATAGGTAACTTTTTACTTTTTGTAATTAAAACTACCTAAAAAACTGTAGCTGCACAATTTATGATGATTTAAGCTACAGTGTCCATCCCTATTTTCTTGGCCCTTTCCCCTTTTTCTGAGGTGCTTTACAATATATGTCACTTCCAAGTAGCCTGCCTAACGCGTAACCCTCGTTGTTTAGTTCTAAAGGTAGTGTTGCATTCATTTTATCGACCCTCAAAGGTATAAATACCTGAGGGAATCATGCTCAGCTAGAAGATGAAACCGCGACCTGCTGCGCGACAGTCAGGTGCTCTGACCAGTATGCCATTTGCCTTCCTTCTTTTAAACTACTATTGCTGAAACTCGATATAAGCACCAATTCTGACAAAATTCCAGATTTGATCAATAACAGATTTTATTGGCAATTTCATCAAGTCTGCCAGTTAACGTCAAATTGCATTTTTCTGGCGATTTATTTTTAATGAAATATTTTGATACTATTTGATTTTCGTACAATCATGCATATGGTGTGCATTTTTTTATGCATGTGAATACACGAAAGCATAAGAAATTATACATTAAGCATTATGCATAAGAAATAATAATTCAATGAAATATATTTAAAAAATGCTAAAAACATTTGTTGGCGATTTTTAAGTAAACAGAGGCTTTTTTTTCCTTTTAAGAAACGCCCATAAATCATATTACAAGTAATTCACTTTTAGATCCCAGAGGTACAAAAATATTTTTAAAGCTTCTTTTCCATTTTCTGTTTTATAAATTTATTCTATGAAATGCATTTCGAAACAATATCCTACAACAATTAAGAGACACACAATATGATTGCAATCTTAAGGTTTAAGTTTCTATTTATAAAAATACTTTGCATGCAATAGACCCATTATTCTTTAATCGCTACTAGACATTGTAATGACTTCCATGGATATTTACTTTTTCTCTAAACCTTAATAAAAGAAATGAAGTTGGTGTGAAAAAATATAGTGTAACAATCCAAAATCATGATGATGCTAAGCTCTTTGGAAATTTCATGTAAACGCAATTTCTTTTTCATTTGTAAAGGACACTTTTAAAGGTCATCTCATAACTAACTTTTTAGGATTTCGTTCATCTGATGAAATTCTATTCGTCTCATTCCTCTGTTTGTCTGTCACGGGGTACATTTTCGGAAACTGTATAAGTTAGACACTTGAAATTTTGCATATGCATAGATGAATACTTCCGATCCCAGAACAAATCATAAAATTTTGAGAAAATGTAATAAATAAATAAAGTCATAAAATGACAGCTCTTATTTTTCAAACTGCTATATCTCAACCATTTTCGTAAGATAGATGTTAGAATATTATTATTAGAACTAAAATTATTATTATTAAAATTACTAAGGAATATTTAAAAAATATATATAAATAAGCAGTCGATTGTAAAAAAAATTATTGCCACTTACTTTTAATACTAAATATTATAATCCTTTAATGTCATGAACATTTGAATGTTTATCATATTAAATAATTATAAACATTTGAATGTTTATTCAAATTTTTGTTAGGTAGATGTTAACAATGCATCTTTTTTCTTGTTTGTTATTGGTTAAGAAATAGTGGACTGGTAATATAATGAACTTTTGAATTTCAAGGCAGTTTTACTCTGTTTGAAGCCGTATAAAGGTGTTTTCCAAATGAAGGTCGCAGACGAAGACCGAGACGTTGAATTTCTTAAATTCACTTTCATGTTTGTATCGTTTTTAAATTTTGCAACATTTTGTACACCATTTAATAATCATGTTATTTTTATTTTCAAGTCTATTTCTAACATTTCATGGTGTAATTGTCCAACTCTTTCACTAGGATAATCTTTTTCATTTTTTTTGCATTCATAACAGTTAGAATTGTTCAATCCTTTTTGTGACACACATTTTCACCTCTGTCATACAAATTAGTAATTGTTTTTTTTATTTGTTTATTTATTTTATTTTTACTTCCCAAAGTGTTTTTAATATGCAAATATGAATATGGGAATGATTCATTAGAACAGAAAACATCATTTTGGATTCCTTAATATTTTTTATTATTCGATAATTCTAGATTTTCGAAGTGTCCCATCAATTTTAGAACTATTATATCTATCTTATATGTAGATAATTTTGAAATATTCTTCTAATATATTTCTCCTTCGTTCCAATATCTTTCATTTAATTATGTAATTTTATCCACTTCTCACCAACCTTTCTGTATGTTTTCTTCATATTTCTTTTTTTCCCATTATTTTTAAGACCACGTTTACATATAACTACCTAAAAAAGCGAACATTATATATCCCCAAAACAATTTTATTTATTTATTTTTTTTTAACAAGAAAAAAAAAAATCAAAATTGTGTCCAATATGCTGGCGTGCAGGATCTCGAGATTGAATAATACGGACGATTTTCGTACGTTCCAACTTATTCAGAACATAGTATGAATCAGAAATGCATTTTATTTATTTATTTTTTATGTTAACATAATTTCTTATAAATTATTTGTGAAAAAATTAAAAAAAAAAAAAAAAAAAACAGAAAGAAAAAAAAGAAAAGTAAAAAAGTAAAAGATAGAATGGGTAAATGGGTGGATACTTGAACTGATCGTTTATTATTTGACCTTTGAAGTGTTAGAAATTAATGAGGAAAATTATGACATATTATGAGTTCATTCCATGGTCAAAAGTAATTGCTTTGTTGGGAAAAACTAAAATATATGCCAATTAGTTTAGCGGTTGAATCGCTAGAACTTACAGCTCATATTCAAAATATTAGAATAATTGAGAAAAAGTAATAAGAAAAAATTATTTGTCATTTATTTATTTTTTATACTAAGTAAATGCAATTAAATTTCTTATAAATTAAATCTGGAATGTTTAGATAAGATTTTAACATTTATAAAATATAAAATACAGCACAATAAATTAGGTATACAGCTTCCTTAAACACACCAGAATATTAGAATAAAATTTAGATTGATTCAAAATATTAGAATATTTTATTTTACGCAACAATATTACCTTATGAATATGAAGTAAATGGTAGTTAATATTTTGTAGCATCCCCTTTAGCTTTCACAACAGCGTACAATCGATCTTGCATACTATATACAAGGTGTTTACAAACATTTCTATCAATATTAGCCCAAATAGACTTTATACGTGCCACTAACTGAGTTTTACTTGAAGGAGGATTTTCTTGAAGTTTTTTCTTCATTATACACCATAAGTTTTCGATGGGATTAAGATCTGGTGAATTTGGTGGCCAAGGAAGTACCTTAATGTTGCGTTGGCGGAACCAATTCTTAGTTGACACCGCGGTATGCGGGGACGCTAAATCTTGTCGAAAGATGAAATCATCTTCAAATAAATCTTCTGATGATGGAATCATGTAATATTATAAAATTTCTTGATATATCAGGGAGTTAACCTTTTCGTAGACGATGCATAACTTTCCAGGTCCTTCTGCACTCATACAACCCCAAACCATGACACTAGCAGCAAATTTTACGGAACGTTTCAGGCATTCTTTATCAAATGCTTCTTGCTTCATTCTCCAAACTCGAATACCTTGATTACCATATGAAACACAAAACATACTTTCATAACTAAATAATATATTTTTCCAATCTTCATTGCTCCATAAACGTCTTGATTTACACCAATTCAATCTTATACGCTTTTGTTTTGCAGTCATGAGAGGTTTTGTTTTCGGTACACGAGATTCAAATTTAAATTTATGGAGACGTC
The DNA here is from genome assembly GCA_964019185.1 of Maratus speculifer. Classification (NCBI taxonomy): domain Eukaryota; kingdom Metazoa; phylum Arthropoda; class Arachnida; order Araneae; family Salticidae; genus Maratus; species Maratus speculifer. Next base: position 211,453,650 of record OZ025298.1, on the reverse strand, counting down.
TTAATGTTGTCGATGTAGAAACTTCAACTCCTTCTTCTTTCCATTTTCGGTGCAAGAATCGCACACTTTTAAAGCGGTTTTTCTTAACTATACGCTTCAGTTTCCTGTCATCTCTAGCAGATGTTTTTGGTTTTCGGCCACCATTTCGGCGATTATTTTGAAATTTTCCAATTTTTGAATATTGTGTTAGTATTTTACTAACGCTCGATTGCGAACAATGTAAATAATTCGCTATAAAACATTGATTTTTACCGTGCCGATACAAATCAACCATACGAAGTTTAGTAGATTCAGGAATATCACTCACACGGCCCATTTTAAGACGAAAAAGAAACAAACTGCAAAAAATAATACTGATTTTAAATAAAATAGTCTGAATTTAATCAATCATGCCACCAGTTAAGAATTGGTAATAATTAAAGGAGAATTAATGTGAAATATTCTAATATTTTGAACCACTTGAATAAATATTCTAATATTTTGACTTTTCAAAATAATTTTTTTTGCAATTAATCTTTTCAAAAACGATATTAAATTTAAGATAACAAGTAAGTTTAATCAACAATAAGTTCTTAATAAAAATATCGTTTGCATATTTTCATTAAAAGACATTAAATTACCAAACGATATTTTCAATTTCTAAAAAAAAGGTAATTATTCTAATATTTTGAATATGAGCTGTATGCTGGTCTGATATTTCGAGACAATGTTTCGTGAACTCTTTTAAATTTAAAATGTTCGCCATTAGTCTGTTTTGCATACACACACACACACAAAAAGTGCTTTTAGGGGATTACCGAATACGAGTTTGAGCCCAGATTTTCGAAACTAAAAAGGACAAAGGATGATAATAATAATAATAATAATGTTCAAACTTATTAAGTGGCTGTCTCTTTCCTATCGTAAAATCCCAATACATTTGACAGGCAGCCGCTTCAGCAACATAAATAAAGAAAGGATAAAAAAAATCCTTTTAGCAGCACATTTTACTCACTTCTACGTTTCAAAACTAGTTGTTTGGGCCACCCGTAGTACTTATTCATCATGGATATGCGTAAAGTAAAATGTGAAAATAAAACATGTGTAAACTATTTATAAAATGCATCGCAGTTCCAAAATAAAATTTAAACATGCATTTAAATATTTCTAATACAAAGTAAGGCTCTATTACTGAATTACGGGTACTATTTCATTATCCCGTCGATCCATTTCGACAAATTTTATAAATTGCAAACTACTCGCAAAATTATACAAATTGGCACGATTTTTACTTTAAATTATGAAAGAACAAAATAAGTTAGTAAAAGATTAATAAAAATACAAATTAAACGTAAAATCGAACAGTGTGGGAAATAGGATTAAAAATGTCTCGGCAACTAACTATGGGAATGACTTCATTCTTTATGCGAAATTTATGTTTTATTAGGGGAGAGTGTTGTACCTTGGGACGCTTGTACCTCGGGACATTGGCAATTTCTAATAAACTAATAGTAACAATGATCTTTTGTTTCTGTCTAATAGTGACCTATAACTAACTGATCCCATCATAGTAAAATAGATAAAATCAGAACCAATAAATAAACAACTTGGAAAAGAAAAGAAAATTTCACTAGCAGAAAGCAAATATTTTCCTCCATTCAAATTTCATTTTTTAACTATGTACTTTTACAAGAAGTCAATTGCAACTTTTTTTTATATAAAAGAGAAGATTTTTAAATGTTTTGTGTACGAGAAAATAATGATAGTGCTTCTAGATTTACCATCATTTTGATTTTATTTAAACTATGTGATGATTGTATTTTGGGACAGTAAACTATGTTGTACCTTGGGACATTGTAAGAAATATGTGGTTTGTAATAATTTGCATAAATAAACTTTTTTTTTTTTTTTTTACAGAAAATTCCACAAAACATGCGACATACAATAAAGAAAACAACTCAACTTTATTTTGGATACATATTTATAATGACTGAACTTTGCAAATATGAATCTGGTAACTCCCAATAAACCTTTTTCTTTCCATGTGATGCAATATTCCAAAGAGCACATGTTCTGATGTATTTTCTGGGTTTTGAATCAGTTTTAAAGGTATATTTATGTAGTGTACTATGTTGTTAATCATGGATAGCATAACAGCCATAGTTCCACTTTTACAATAGAGAAATGCCGGGAGCTTGGAATTATTTAGTTTACAATTCTCATCTATTCTTCCCCAAAACTATAGCCACTTGACTGTACTGTCTTTGCGGCGTAGAAATCTTACTACAAGTCTTATGGCAATGAATAGATAATATCACATCCTGAACAGCCAATCACAATATATGTTGTAGTAGAAATTATTGGAAATTCATTTTAAAATTTTTTTCAACTGAAATGTGGAAAGAAACAGCTGAATTTACAGCAGCAAATGTGTTATCAGATGCATGCATAACAAGTTTATTTTCACATTCTCAAAATGTGAAATCCCCAGTAATGATATTGTAATTTTTCATTCCTGCAGCTTCAAAAAGCAATGTGTGTAGAAGAAAAGGAAAATCTCGCATTTTAAGAGTTTCTTTAGTAAAAGTTGAAATTTCCAATGAGAAAATTACTGAAGCAAGAAGACCCAGTGGCACCAACTTATATGGGCTCATGGGGCACGAGCCCAGCCAATAATTTGATATCTCCATCCACTCATTATTAATTAAGCCCACCCAATATTTATGTATTTGTTCAAAAATTTTTTGAGCCCACCCAATATTTTTCAAAAGTTGGCGCCATTGAAAAGACCACCTCCAGAACAAAATAGTAATTTTATATCTGTTAATGATAAACTCGTTTTATCTAGTACTAAAGATGGTGACAATATTTATTATGATCATTCCATAGATGTGTTAGAAATAAAAATTCAAGTCAATAGATTACTTTCTTGCAATAGTGTCTGGAATTTTTTTTTCTCTTCTATATGACTTCTAAATGGATCCTAAATGGTTATATCTATCTAAAGTTAGTTGACGTCCTTGACAATGATGAAAGCTTGAGTTTTATTTCCTAATTCCTTAAAAAAAGTTTCATTGGTATAAAATTGTTATTTTACAAAATATTGTGTAAGTTATTGTACAAAAATATTAATTAGTTATATATTTGTTGCCTAACTTATGCGGTATGTCCCAAGGTAAAACATAGTGTGTCCCAAAGTACAACGCCCTGTTGTACCTTAGGATAGTTTGCCTTCCCAACTTTAAATGAGTGGCAATTTTTTATTTTTAAACAACCTGAATTTCTAAAATTACACTATAGAGAAATATGTTGGTGTGTTGAAATGCTGTCTTTAAATTTTAAATCGAACTATAATTATTGGAGTAAAAAATTAAAATGTAAAAACTGTCCCAACGTACAACACTCTCCCCTAATGTATTTTATATTCACTCTTTAAAACAAAACAATTTCGGAAAATTTTGTATGCTTTTCATCAGAACAAATATTTCGAGAATTCGAAAAAAAAAAAATAGTTCCAGATAATCGAGATTATTCATATATTCAATAGACTTCTTTCCATTATTACATACTAAGTACATGTGTACAGTACGCATCAAATTTCAAGTTTCTATTTCAATTTGTTTGGCAGATACAGCATTTACAGGCACATAGACAGAAAAACGAACTACAATTTTTTTTTTCTAAAAGTATGTTTTTTGGAATTTCCAGTGTCTGAAATGTGTAAATCCGTCGTTTATTATTATTATTATTATTATTATTATTATTATTATTATTTTCGATTTACAAAATGATTACAAGATTTATTTCCTACTTCATGTGATGGGTAAGTAGTATAATGTGAAAATAAAATCTTTTCTTAAAGTTTTAAATAAATGTGACCTTAAACAAAAACAAAAAATAATAATAGTAATATTTAAAGAATACTATTATTAATTTACATTACCATACGCCTTAGTGCAACTAACCCATTAATAAAACATTACAAGTATAATATTTCAAGGTTATATTTTAGCCCGATATCATCCTCAGAATTCTTTAGAAAGAAAAAAACAACTGAAAACCTATGAAAAATCGCATTAAAAATTTCTGCTGGCATATTACAGATCAAACAGACGTATCGCGTTTTATCTTTGGAGCATGTGATTCATTTTTTACTTCATGCTATATTATAGTCAGAAAAAAATAATAAAGAGAGAGAATATTAATTTCCATAAATTAACTATTCGGGGTAGAAGAACAATGAACTTCATGTTGTCTCTAATAATCAAAATAGCCTTTGACATAGCTCATTCTAAATCCCAGAGAGTGCAATGGAATGAAAAAACTCCCCCTTGCATTTATATGAGGGGGTTCCGCGGATACAGATGCAGGGGCGGCCAAGCAGATTTAATGCTTATTTTTATTCACCAGTTTTGTAGAATATAAAACAATTTCGTTAAATCCCCGGAGAACTAAGATAGCAGCTGTTGCCAAATTGTGGGGAAAGAATACTCGCGGGAAAAATTACGTTAAACGCAAACGATTTTCCAGGTTATGTGTCCGCGAGATCATGGTTGACAGGAAAGCATTTGTGTTAGCTACCTCTCCGTAAAAAGTAATTACGCAGTTCTGAATTTCGTTGATAGTGACACACGCAATAAAAAGAAATTAATATTTGCTTTATTAGAATTATATTATTTTGGCTTTTTGACTCCCAATTACTGTTTGATTTGATTATTATTTTAAAAGTCATATATGCTACATTTGTGTTACAGCACTTATAATTTTTAATAAACAAATGCACAGAAAAAAAATACTAAATGTTAAAGGATGCATTTTTTTTTTCACGTTTGTGGTACAGATTAAATAAAGTTTATTTTGTGTTTATAAACTTTTTTGACAACATTAAAATAAAAATAGAGTACGATTTATCACAATTTTCTTCTGTTCTTTTAGTGACACCTGTCTGGAAGTAGAGTATCCACATTTAAATAAACCAATTTTTTATGTTTTATTGTGTGAAAAAAATTACACGGTGATTTTGACACAGTTATTTTGAATTTAAACTCATTTCATAATACGAATAAAATTTAAAATTGGGAATCAGGAAACAATTACGAATTATTTATTCATTACTGATATTAACAACCAACTAAATTGTTATATTAAACAGTCGAATGCGTCATATACAGGCAATTCACATAAATTTGTTATTATGGTAGATTGCAGCTCGCTTCCAGCAATCAATCAACTACGAACAATTTGTAATTCTATTTTTAAAATTTAATCAACTGCTATGCTCAATTAATGTACTCGTAATGAAATCACTAATTGGAAGTTTTAACACAAAAGTATTCAAAAAGAGAGAAGTCTAGTCTAGCTTTTAAAGAAAATTTCCATTTCACTAAATTTAGTGAGAAATCATACTAATTAGTTTTCTCAACAGGTTAAAAAAGTTTTTCAAATCGGGATCGAGTCCAAGCAGGGCCTAATTACTAACGGGGCACACTGACACCAATAAATTTTAATAGAAATAGTAGTTTTATATAAACTTCGCATTCATGTCGTAAAATTTCTATCATGAATAAGGTAAAATTTTCTGTTTTTACTGGTGAGAATATGCTCCTCTGGTAATCAGGTGTTGAATCCAAGTACGCTTTCTTAAATTTTCTGAAGTTCTTCCTGTTGAGATACCTTGATAAACACCTCCCCTGCCCCTCCTGTGATTTACTCAGATAACAGTTTGGGCAATTGCAATTTTGGTCTGCCATGTTATGGAAACAGTATTACTTACGTCAAGTTGCATTGGGCCAAATTCTTACTCGGACATGGTAAAAATAAATTAAGAAACTAATCAAATAAAGTGTTTATAAAATTTAATAATGAGTAAATGAATGTTACTCATTTAATTAAATTTTACCCTTGAAAGGTTGTTAAAAATTGGTGTTTTAAAATGAAAAAGGTTAAGTAAGTAAGATTAATGTAAAAAGCGAGCTTGATTTTTATTTTTATCCGTTTACTCTAATAAATTAATTAGCTTTAATGCATTAGCATTTTTTAATTAAGTTGCGCTGTTTACCCACCTATCTAAATTTTTATTTCCTGATTCCTAATATTTCAGAAAATTTCAGGATGTGCATTTTTCTACTAACTATTGAATTAAATGATTGGTTTAGTCCTCATAGCTATTTTGTATTTTTTCCAATAAAATTACATTGATTAAATTCATATTGCTCAATAATAATCAATAAAATAGTATTGAGTCAAACTGGGGGAATTGAGGTAGCTGAACCACTGATTCACGGTGTAACTTAATATTAAATTTGTAAAATTGACTGCTAGAAAATTTGCTGTTTTTAAATTTTACTTGTTTTTCAAAGAAAATTTTTGCCATTAAAAAAATAAATAAATGAAAAATAGCTGATAAGAAATTATATATTTCTATAAAAAATCATACATTAACACCTGTACAGTTTAAAATGTTACGTAAAGATTTTACTTTAAGTGGTAAACAAAACAGTCCTCTTAATGAGACTTATTTGATGGGATAAGAAAAAACGTATCCCATGTAATCCAATGGAAAAAAAAACCCACATATATTTCTTTTCTATTCAAATTTGGAAATTTCAACGGTATTTTTTTTTCAGCACCTCGATAGTAAGATTCTTTATCCTTCTGTAAGCTGCAAATTTTTATTATTTTTTCCTTCCAATCCAAAGTTTTAAACGAATAACGAGTACGTTTTATACTTTTCGGAATTTTTCAAAATTTCAACGCAAATTTTAAAATACTCACAATTATCTTTAAAGTATTTAAAGCTTACAGAAAAATAAAGAACCTTTCTATTTACGTGCTGAAAAAAAAAAATGCTGAAATTTTCAAATTTGAACGAATAAAAAGGATCTGTAATTTTTTTTTCCATATGATAACATTGGATTCCATCTGTTTCTTCCTCACCAGATAAATCCCTTTAAATGGCTGATTTTTTTTTTTTTTTTTTTTTTTTTTTTATGTATGTCGAGGGGGGGGGGGGAGTCGGTGACAATGACTTTTTAGAATATTGTAATTATTTTCTCTTGTATTTTAATAACTAATTTTAATAGCTCTAATTTGATATATTGCCTTAAAAAATTACAAATTATGGAAAATTTTATATACAAAGATGTCAAACTTCGCCTTATCATTTTAAACTTTTTCAAGTGTACTTAATTGATGAGTACATCTTAACGGAAAAATGTTTTCATAAACATTATTTATATCGAGCTTATAAGGTTACGATTTTAAAGTGGATTTATATTTTGCGTTTGAAATGGGGATTTTTTTTTAATCCACCTTCGTTTTTTATTATTATTACTGGAAATGGCTGAAAACAGCATTGACAACTCGCACATTCAAGAAGAACATTTAGTCTGAAGCCGCTGCGGTAATCCAATAGCATCAAGGCCCTGAGCTGAACCCTTGCCTGCTTTTCGATGTCTTTAATTTAACCAATTTTTCTTTGAAATTTGTCCTGTTTCAATTTTTTTTTTCTAATCTGAATTTTAATTAGTATCTCGGCATAAGAGAAGATGTAAATAGTGACCCATGGTATACAGCCTTAAGCTTATTATAATTAAAAAAGAGGGGGAACATGTTAGTCATCTCTTATGGTCCAAAAATATCCAGTTTCTCTGATATAAATGAAATAATGATATAAAATTATACATTACATAATATATTTTTTAAATATTTATAGAATGCATTCTTTTTATAGAATAAGTAAATTAATACGGAACTGCAGAACAAAATTTTTAAACTAAATTGGTTGATGTGAATCAATATTTACTACAGAGAAAACGGGAGAAATTGCTATACTTCCTTTCCAATCATCTCTAAATTACTCCGCAGAAATCCCCTCTCAATTCTCTCATACGGTATATCTATTACAATCGACATGTGACCTAAAACCCTTGATATCAGAATGAGCCTATAAAGCGCTAAATCACACACACCGTGGGTTCCTTCTCTTAATAGGCCTTGCGTGAGGAATGGAATATAAGCAGCATCAAAGCGGGCTCTATCATCACGTGACATCAAAGCAAGAAGAGAGTCCCCATGAATGTATCGTTTTCACTGTAAATAACAGTTTCCCATTTTATTGCATACGGGCTGGAATCATTAATAATGCTATTACTTAGAATAAGTTTTAATGATAGTTGGTAAGAGAGTAAATATTTGAAGTGAAAAGTTTGTTTCCATTAATTGTTATCGAATTTTTACGTATTTATCATTAAAACAGCAATAAGCATTTTCAAGAATTATTTTTTTTTCTCTCTTTGCATGACTGATGCTCACTAAAAAATAGTCGACGCCTGGCAATTCGAAATCCAAGCTTGCCCGAGCCCACCAAACGATGTTTCTTCAGAACTTGAACCTCTCCTCCCACACACACTTATCACCACAAGGGAAAGAAATACAACCCCGAGCACGATACCAAAATTACGCAGTACAAAATTGTTATTAGCATTTTAAAATCGCTTAAAATTATTTTACCATTTAAAAATCTCTTCTGAAATCAAATGACTATTAATCCTGAGTATTCTCGCATGATGACGCTTCGGGATTTCATGTCCCTAAAAAACCTATTTAAAATCACAAATTTATTACACATATATTTTTATCACATATCATTTATTACACATATCATATTTATCAACCACTGACAGGATCCTAGAAAAATATCATTCTTTATTCCTCTGCAATATCGTTATACATGTAAGAAAGAAACGCATACGTTTCTTTTTTAATCAATTTCAAAAAAGTCTTCAGAACGAAAGAAAAATTAGGTATAGCCCACAGCTTCTTTATTTTCTAATAATGACGAAAGTCTGATGGAATATTTCTCTCTTTTAGGTAGCTTTCATTACAAAGAGTAAAAAGCTACCTATTGCAGCCGTCCGGAGGAAAGCACTTCCAGAAAATTTTGGTATATTTTCACCGATCATGACCCCCAGACCCCAAAACCACCCTCCGTTCAAAGGTTTATATACATATATATATATAACCATATATATATATATATATATATCTGATTTTTGTCATGCGATAACTAACGTATTTACATACAAATGTCTCGACCGAGTTCGTTGGCCAGAATAATCCGCCATTTTGTTTCAAAAGGGGGCCATTTTAAATTAAAAAAAAAATTAAATGCGAAAAAAATTAAAAGTTGAAAAATATTTTTCTTTTACGTGTTAGAACTTAAAACAACGATTCCAGAACACTTTTTATTTTGTCTATATCTAAAAAATGATTGAGTAATAGCACTTTGAATTTTTCTTACGTCTGACATTTTGAAACGATCTGATTTTTGTCACGTGATAACATGCGTATTTATGAACCGATTTAAATGAAATTTGGTATGTACATATTACATACAAATGTCTCGACCGAGTTCATTTGCCAGCATCATCTGCCATTTTTTTTTTCAAACTGGCAACCATTTTAAATTTTTGAAAAAATTTAAAATTTAAAATTAAATGCGAAAACATTTAAAGTTGAAAAATATCTTTCTTTTACGTGCTAGAACTTAAAACAACGATTCCAGAACACTTTTTATTTTGTCTATATCTTAAAAAAATTTTGAGTTATAGCACTTTGAATTTTTCTTATGGCTGACATTTTGAAACGATCTGATTTTTGTCACGTGACAACACGCGTATTTATGAAATCGATTTGGATATAACTTGGTGTGTACATAGTATATACTGATGCCTGAATCGAGTTCGATACCCAGTTACATCCACCATCTTCTTTCAAAATGGCGGCCATTTAAAATTTTTAATAAATTTTAAAATTTAAAATTAGGTACAAGAAAGTGAGAAATTGAAAAAGATTTTTCATTTATGCATTTGACCTCGATACAGAGCATTTTTTGTTTCGTCTGTATCTTAAAAAATGGGTGAGTTATCGCACTTTTAATTTCTAGTGCTGCTCACATCTTGAAATGATCTGATTTTCGTTACGTGACAACACGCGTATTTATAAACCAATTTGGATGAAACTTGGTGCGTACATATTACATACCAATGTTTGGACCGAGTTCGTTGGCCAGATCCATCTGCCATCTTGTCTCAAAATGGCGGAATATTAATTTTTTTAAAAAATTTAAATTTTAAAATTAGGTGCAAAAAAGTAAGAAATTGAAAAAGATTTTTCTTTTGTGAGTTTGACCTTGATACAAAGATTCCAGAGCATTGTTTGTTTCATTTATATATTGACAAATGGTTGGGTTATAGCACTTTCAATTTCCAGTGTGGTTCATATTTTAAAACGGACTGAAATTTGTCACGCGATTATGCGTATATTTATAAACTGATTTGGGTTTAACTCCGTGTGCACATAGTACATAGCAATGCCTTAACCATGTTCACTGGCTAACTTCATCCGTCCTCTTGTTTCAAAATGGCAGCCATTTAATTTTGTCAAAAATCTTTTAAATGTATAATGATGTACAAACAAAAAATTCGAAATTGAAAGAAATTCTTTTAAAAGTATTTATCTGAATAATGAATTCCGGATTATTTTTTGCTTTGTCTTTAACTTAAAAAACGCCTGAGCAGTTTGAATTTCTAACGTGGGTGACATTTTTAAAAAAATCAATTTGCCCGCGACAGCACTCGTATATATTAATCGATTTAGATATGAGTGTGCATGTGCACATGAATTAAGATTTCGGCCAAGCTCATAATTAGGTTCCACTAATTTGAGCTTAGTATTTTTGAATAATATACTTAATTTAAAATAAATAAATAAATATATAAGTATATGAAAGCTACCTCTTCCTACCGGGACTGCTGGAAGGACTGTATTCCATATGATACACTCCAATCCCCTTTCAAACAGATTTTTAGAGGACTGTAAAACGCTTTAAAAGATTATTATGGGTTTAAAAATTTCAAAAAATTCATTTTATTATTGTTTTTTTCTATATCTGATAATATACAATATGTCTAGAATATTTTCCCAAAGTTTCAAGTCAATCGGAGTAAAAGCCTAGGGAAAAGAGCATGTGACGATTCCCCTGATTAGACAAGGCCGAATCAGGCCAGGAGCGAGACATGTATATTGAGGCAGCTGCTTCGCTATTATTTGTCTGTTTTTTTCGCTTGCAAAAATTTTGAATTTATAAACAAGTTACATATTTAAAATAATTGTAATAGTAACAATTAAATAAAAAAATAAATTAACTATAGATGATGAAAAACATATTTCAGTATATTAAGATTTAGGGAAATAGAGAGATAGAGGGAAATAGCAAAAAAGGAAAAAAACCGTGACTTACGTAATAACAGAGTTATAGATGACATGTTCAGAAGTCAATCCGACTAATTCCATTTTTTAGAAACTCAAGTAATGACATGATTGTGTTGAAATTTCCCTATATATCGTTAGAGAACTTATGAATTACCCCTGATTATAAGACAATTAATGAGTATAATCAAAATATTGTGAAAAAAAAACAGTAGTTTATAGATATACACCTTTAACTGTTTAAAATGTGCATTTTTATTTGATGGAGTTAATCAGACGGACTTCTGAACGCCTCATATTACGTACGACATAGATTAAATATTAATGTTCCTGGACACATCCTAAACAAACTTTAAATGAAATTTTAGGTTTACAATTTTCGGAACTGCAAATTTTTAAACTTCTAAACATCGCACATTTTAAATTTTTACACCGTTGCGTAAAGAAAAAAATGAAAGTTTAAATGAAATTTGTTTGAAATCTTTATCACAATTTGTTTTCAAATTATTATTATTATTTTAAAATTTGTATAACTTTTTTTGTCATTGTGGCAACAATCAGAGAACGAAAAATAAGTTACGGTATTCAACCAATAAAAAGATTAAGATATACTTCAAATTTCCCAGTTCTCTACCGAGAACAACAACGATTTTCCAAATAGTTAATAAAATTCGTCTCAAACAGGAAAAAAGAGGATGTCCTGGAAAATGCAACTGCAGCTGCAGTCTTGCTTTATAAATCAACGATTCTATATAAGTTTTTTTTTTTTTTTTTTTTTACTTAAAACTATAATTAATTTTGTTCTAACACTATTTTTGAAACCGGTGGACATGATTTCTCAAAAGCTAATGCACCAATCTTACTGAAATTTTGCGCACTTCTTCAAATGGGATTCTCTAGTGATTGAACAAAGGATTTGTTGCTTTAAAAAAAATTATTATTAGAACTAACTTATTTTACAAGGCTATATGAAGCTTAAATTGTACGAAAAAATGTATACTTTTTGCATACAATTCTGCCAAAAATTCGAATTTAACTATATCCTTCGTTTAATCACAAGCTATACTTATGTAATAACAGATTTATTTTTCTAATTTCAGGTTACAGGGTGGCGATTGGTCAGGGAAAAACACAGTCGAAAAACGGATTAAATATCAATATTTTGTTAAAGAAAAATTCATCTTCTTTAATCTATTGTTCGAAGTTATTTTCCAAAAAATATTGGTAGTTTCCTCTTTTTTTGACTGTGTTTTTTCCCTGACTACTCGGCACTCTGTCATAAGTTATCGTGACCACCACGAGGGCATTATTTTATCTTTGAGAAATTATTTTGATTTCTTTTATTTCTTTGATTCCTGGTTCTTCTGGAAACCAGGTCCCACTGGCTGAATAAAAAAAAATGATTGAAAACTTTATAAATATTTTTTAACTACTGCTTGAAAATTTGAACAAAATTATTTATTATATAAAATTAGTGAGTATATGCTTTTATTTAACCTTTAAAACCTGTGTAACTTCAAATAACATCTGGAATGTATTTTGTTTTTCTATTTTAAATTTGTTAATAAGGATAAATTTTCCGATTTGAGCTGGAATTCTAAATCTAGTGTAAAACTCAGAGAACTCGAAGGCTTTGTATAAAAATTGAAGGCCGTCTCATCTTTATTGTATACACGTTTAAAATCCAGATTGTCTTAGAACTTGAACACAACGTTGTTTCGAAATCCACCTCCTTTTTATATCGATCTTCGTGAATTTTTCAAGCACACCTCAAGTTGTACGATTAATAATTTTAATTTAATTAAAAATCTCCTCATTTTAATACCTAGACCTAAGTAATTCTGACATTTCAGGGTCATTCCATGAAAAAGTGAGAAAATGTACAGCGCACGACACTTACATAAATTGCTATTTATTCTCGAGTAAACCTTTTCATGTTCTACAAACATGTTTTACAGGCAAAATAATCATATATAAGCAACATTATTATTAACAGTGAAATTAATATTACTTTATTACTCCCTCGTATTATGTACACATTATATTATGCAGCTGAAAATGTTTCAATGAGCATTCTAAGCTTTCATTGAGCTGTGTTCCGGGTTAAGAGAACTTATTAATACGCTATACAAACAATTAGAAAACGTTATAAAAATCACTTGCTGTTCAAGAAACTTCGTTTTTCTAAATTATTTCTTAAATCGCAAAAATATATTAGTTTTGGAGGATTTTAATGATAAAGAACGCTTTTCGGAATCATGCGAGTAACTCGGAAGAGTTTATTGTACATTTTCGTTCGTAGTTGGTTAGATTATATTTTCGTCGATTAAAAAGCATTTGTTTCTTTTTTTTCAATGTAAGCAGGTTTGTCACTTTTGGGTTATAGTTTTAAATGCAACATTAGAATTTTTTTAAGCTCTGTCGTATGCATTTCAATATTTGTAAATTTTTTTTTTCATTGTATATCTGAGATCAATTCTATACAAAACCTGTTTTTTTTCTACTTTCGATTTTGTATGCAGATTTTTTTCGATGAGAATACTTTTACTTTCGAAAGCTATTCCGAAAATGAAAATGTCCAAATAAAAAATACATGCAAAAATAAATAAAATTGTAGTAATAAAAAGCAGAATTTTTACAAATAGATCTCACTTATACCATGCAAAAATGACAATATTAATAATAACACTGGTTTACACGTTTTATATACTTTCGTCGAAATGTGCATTATTTCTTAGATTCTAGTGCACCGAGTACTGGAAAATAGTTGAAAAAACCTGTCACGTCTAGTTAAAAATATTTATTGAATACTTAAAAGAATAATAACATGAAATATTAAAAGAAAAAAATAGAAATTATTGATTTTACTCTTATTTTTATAATTTTCTTGGTTTGTTTCTCTTAAAATAAACCAGCAGTAGTCCCATAATATATTTTCGTCCCAAAAACCTTTGTGTCTATCTTTAAAAAGTTTAAGCTCTTAGTTAAAATGCTCACCCTGCTCGTCCCTCACGGTACCCATGCTTTCAGGGAAAATATCCAGGAATAAATGGAAAAAATGCATCTTCAAAGATTTGTTCATAACCATTGCATGATAGTTTTTTAATAAATTAGCAATATTTTTTGTCATAATTTTCGTCTTTATAATTTCCTAAAAGTTCATGAACGACCGTTTCCTCCGTTCCTATGACCCTATGAATACTGTGAAACAAAGGCTTTGTCTCAATGTGCCCCATGTTGAAATATGTTCACTTCTCCAGTTGCTGAAAAAAAAAAAAAAAAAAAAAAAAGAGTTTTGGATTCAGCAGCTTATTTATATATATATATAACTCTTCTGTGCGTGTGTATGACACTGAACTCCTTTTAAACGACTGGACCTATTTTAATTAATTTTTTTGTGTGTGTTCCAGTGTATTCGAGAATGGTTTAGATTTACATTTCATCGAAATTGATTCAGTACTTTTTTAATAATTAGGCAAAAACTAGTAAAGTTAGCGATTTTTCGCTAATTAAAAGTGTTGAATAAGTTCGTTGATTAGAGAGCGGGCAGAAAGGCTGAGTGGTCTAAGGCGCCAGATTTAAGCTCTGGTTCTCCAAGAAAGAAATAGTGTGTTCTAACCCCACTCCTGACATACGTGTATGATATACAATAATTTTTCCTGTATTATAATTTTAATTAATCGACTTCAGAAAATCGTTAACTTTTAACTAAAAAGAGAAAATAAACTTTTCTATAAAAAATTAAAACGACTTCAAAAACTACTGCAAAGTGAAAAATAATTTCCTTACGTAATTGTAATAAGAAATTAAATTAAGAGCGTAGTATTTATCATGCGTATTATTACATTCATGTATATTTATTTGATTTTTTTGAGTTGGTGTCAGCCAAACCAATTTCAAAATTAAAATTAAGTAATTCAATGCATATCTTTATAAATTTAACTCTTCTGTGCGTGTGTATGTCACATAACTCCTCCTAAACGACTGGATCGGTTTTAAGGAAATTTTTTGTGTGTGTTCCAGTGGATTCTAGAATGGTTTAGATTCACATTTCATCGAAATTGATTCAGTACTTTTTAATTAATTAGACAAAAACTAATAAAGTTAGTGATTTATTGCTAATTAAAGTGTTGAATAAGTTCGCTATATAGAGTGCGGACGCGGACAGAATGGCTGAGTGATCTATGGCGCCAGATTTAAGCTCTGGTTTTCGAAGAAAGAGATAGTGTGTTCGAACCCCACTTCTGACATACGTGTATGATTTACAATAATTTTTGCTGTGTTATAATTTTAATTAACCGACTGCAGAAAATCGTTAACTTTTAACTAAAAAAAATAAATAAATAAATAAACTTTTCTATCAAAAATTGAACTGACTTCAAAAACTACTTCAAAGTGAAAAATAATTTTTTTACATAATTGTAATAAGAAATTAAATTAAGAACGTAGTACAGTGAAACCTCCGAATAAGGGACACCTATGGGACTGGAAATTTTGTCCCTTAAATAGAGGTGTCCCTTACTCGGAGTTTTTATTGCACTGAAACTTCCAAATAAGGGACCGGAACTTTTGTACCTTAAATAGAGGTGTCCCTTATTTGGAGGTTTCACTGTATTTATCATGAGTATTATTATATTTATGTAGGGGAGAGGTGGGCACTTTTGAACATTTTTTAGAAGGTCAATATATTTCTTACTTGAATTATATTTATTGTGTTTTAAATATTACATAATAAAAACAGCGCATTTCTTCATCATATGAACCATAAATTAAGCATTTTCCAAAGAAATTAAATAAGTTGTAAGGATTTAAAAGGTTGAAAGATTTTTGTTCAAACCTGCCCCATGTACCTTTGAACAAGCAAGAGGCACCTTTGAATAAATGAATAAAATATGAAAATATTGGGAGTTTTTATAAAAAGTTGTATATGTTACAGAAATATAAAGTAATATGAATAAAATTAAATAATTACATTTTGTTGAAATTACTAATTTTTTTTTGTTATTTAACCAAACTTAAATCCATCAAAGTTGATGTCAAAACTCATTGTTGATAAAACACAAAGTGTCCCTCCAGTTGTGTTTGGTTGCAAAAACTTTTTTACAATAATCTTGAAATACACCAATGTGATATCTGATGCTTCTGGAAAATTAAAACTTTCCATTCGCTATTTTTATTTATTTATTTATTTATTTATTTTTGAGACCTGATATAAAATTCCGTTTTATCCGTTACGGAAACCAGAAATAATGTTTGGAAACCTGTTAAATCATGAATCATTATTTTATATCCAGGATTTGCAATTATCCAGTAAATGAATTTAGATTTGGTTCAATTTAGATTTGAAACTTCCCATCACTGATACATACAGAGGTTGGAACAGGAATTGTTAGCTGTACGGCTCAGTTCAGACTGCAATACTCTTCCCTTAAACTGAATTCTTGGAAAAAGTCAGGAAGCCTTTTCTATAGGATCCATTTGCGGTTTCTTCATAATAGAAACGAGGGGAATTAACTAAAGGCTCGAGGGATAAGCAATACAACCTACTTGACGAAAAGGTTTCTCTTTTGTCAGACAACCATCCCTTTCCTGCAAAACTCCTTAAGATAATAATTAAAAAAAAAAAAAAAAAAAAAAAAAAAAAAAAAAAAAACGCGTCTCCACAACAAACGAGCCGACACCGAAATTCAAGAAGTGGTCAAATGTGTTTGGACCTTAAGTCCATGTTCTTTGACATCCTTAATTAAATACAAAAAATCAGAAATAATAATATTTAGATACATTAACAACTCTTTACTTTATAGTTTTAAAGTACTTTAAATTATTTCAATTATTATTTATCACCAGTTTATTCGGTGTTTTTTTTGCTGTTCAATGGTGCCTCATCACATGTAATTCAACAATAAAACGGTTTACTCAATTCGGCTGAAGAATTTGAATAAAACAAAGCTTATGAACTAAAGCTAACATCTTTGTTTAAGTATTAAACAATAAATTAAAATTTTAAGAATAGAAGTTTGTAAACAAAAATCCTACAACTTTATTTTCTTATGTTTAGATTCAAGAGAGAGAAAAATACATATCTTGTTTAGACAGTACTGGTCACACAAAATGGTACAGCTTTGTATAATTATTCTCTTGAAGCAGCAGTAATGTACTGCCATATGCATTTTTTTTAAAATAATTTATTTGAAGAAAAATATTTAGAGTCTTCAAAGGTGCCCCCCTCTCCCCTACATTTATTTGATTTTTTGGAGTCGGTGCCAGGACAACATCAGTCGGGTCCGCTAGTAATATATAAGAATCAATATCAAAATCTAAAAAACATGATAAAATCCAATTTTTGTAGACTCGTGGAATCTAATAACATTTTAAAATATACATTATTTTGTAAAGAATTGAGGCTGTTAATTTTCATCATTTTAGTTTTAAAAAATTCTCTTTTTTTTTTTTATAAGTTTTTACAAATTGTATATCTTGCATTAATATGGCAAAATGATTAAAGAGTTCAAATTTATATTGTAATATTATTTTCACCCAAGTTTTTTTTAAATATATCTCACAAAATTATTTTTCTATTAAATATGTAAATTATCCCTATTTTTCAGCAAAAAATAAGCTCAAACTTTAAACAGCTATTATTCGATCAATTTTAATCGTAGAATAACAAGACATTTTTTTTTTCTGTCTTACTTGTCATTGCAATGGAAAAAAATTACTAAATAGAACTTATAAAACCGGGAGACTCTATAAAAAATTAGATTTCGTAATTTTTTAATAAATGTTTTTATTGACCCGAATAGATTGTAAAATATTTCTTTACCTCATTTAAAACATTTTTGTAATTGGAATTATATATCTATGATTAACGGTATAGGAATCAGCCATAGGACACCGTTGAGAGTGGGCACCCTGTACAGAAGAAGTGTGACGTGATATATACACTCCTGGACAAAATTATAAACTCACAAATTTTTTTATTTGTTTACATCATAATATAAATAAGCTTAGCTTTACATTAATAAAATAATGATGAATATTTATAATAAGCCGTCTAAATTTAATGCAACTCATAAATAAAATGGAGTAAGTAATTTAAATAAAAAAATATATAACTTAAAAAAAATAACATTATGTGAAACCTGGACAAAATTATAAACTCAAAGTTATAAATTTCTATATTCTGGCATATTTGATATAAATAAATGCATTTTGTGACAACAAACTAATAAATGGAGTCATTACGCATCAATGCATTTCAATACATCAATGCATATTTTAATTTTTCTCGTAAAATAACATTAAATGAAACCTGGACATAATTATAAACTCAAAGCTATGAATTTCTACACTCTGGTATTTTTGATATAAAGAAACGCATTTTGTCATAATAAATTAATAAATGGAGTTATTAGGGATGAATATATTTAAATACATCAATGCATTTTTATAATTTTTTTTTCAAAAAATATGAGTGAAATAGAAATGTATTACATATGCAAATTGAAAACATAAAATTATAGAGTTTAAGAAGTGAACGTACTTTTGAATCCTGGTGCAAAGTAATAATGCATACATTCAAAAATGTGTTGAACCGCCATTTTTCTGAGTGACTTCGAATATGCGACTCGGCATAGATTGAACATTTTTTTCCAACTGCTCCATAGACAACTGCTTCCAGGCTGAAAGTATAGCCGTATTTAAATCATTTGTGTTTTGATATTGGCGTCCATCGCGATAGACTATTCGAACGATTGCACTCCAGCAATTTTTAATGGCGTTTAGATCAAGGCTGCAGGCTGGTCAATTCAAGATATTTACATACCAGTGTTGCAGCCACTCTTTTGTGCTTTTTGCAGAGTGTATTGCTGCATTATCTTGCAGAAATACCCAGTTTTCTCCAGCGATCAACGGTCTACATGAAAAGAGATTATCGTCCAGCATTAACTGGTAGTCTTCTGCTTTTTGTTTTCAATTAGGAAAATCTAGAGTAATTTTACCATTCTGAGAAAAACCAGCCCACACCATCAGTGATTGTTCACCAAAGTTTCGACTAAAGATATGCCGTTCTTCAGGCTTGATATCGTTCCAATAGTATCTTATGCCACCTGGGCCTCTAAATTAATTTTCTTTTCGTCTGACCAAATGATTGTGCTCCATTATGTTGTCCATGACACGTGCTGTTGTGCAAAATGAAATCTGGGTTTCATGTGATGGGGCTCAAGTTTTGGTTCAGCTTTCATTTTTTACCATTTCATATTCGGCGCTCATTGAAGAATTCGTCTAACGATTCGAGAGCTTACATTTAACTTTAAAGTATTTACAATTCGGCTAGAAGAAGCTCCAGTACTAAATATTGTTCATAACATAGATCTTTATTTCTTTCTGTATCTTTGGACGTCGACCACTCCATTTTATATACAAAAACCATATTAATAAACCATATTTAACAAAATTGTTTAACTAAAAATTATAAAAATACATAGATTCATTGAAATATATTCATCCCTAATAGCTCCATTTATTAGTTTATTATCATAAAATGCATTTATTTATATCAAAAATACTAGATTGTAGAAATTCATAATTTTGAGTTTATAATTTTGTCCAGGTTTCACATAATGTTATTTTATGAAAAAAATTAAAACATGTATCGATGTATTGAAATGTATTGATTCATAATGACTCCATTTATTAGTTTTTCATCACAAAATGCATTTATTTATATCAAATGTGCCAGAATATAGAAAATCATAACTTTGAGTTTATAATTTTGTCCAGGTTTCACGTAATGTTATTTTTTTAAAGTTATGTATTTTCTTATTTAAATTACTTACTCCATTTTATTTATAAGTTACATTAATTTTAGATGCCTTAATATAAATATTCATAATTATATTATTAACGTAAAGCTAATCTTATTTATATTATGATGCAAACAAATTAAAAATTTTCTGAGTTTATAATTTTGTCCAGGACTGTATATATATATATATATATTTCAAATACAGCCTTTCATTAGTAAAAGGTAATAAAATAAAATAATAAGAAAACAGGCGTTTCATCAAAAGTATATAAAAAATGTTTAAATTTGTAAATCAGTGAAATTGATTGCAAGATGTAATATTTTTTATTATTTTTTCCCATAAAGATTACCATAAACGAGCGGGTCTTTTCGCGCAACTGAAGTAGCATCTTACCGATAAATATATATAAAACAAATTAATTAAATGTCTTACTTCTTATACGACTTTTATCATCTTCAATTAACCATTCAGGGATTTTTAACTTTTTTTAAAGACTTTTAAGCAGCACTTCTGTCATTAGGTGAATCGCGTGCGTAGGCCATTACTTTTTTCGCAGAATGCGTCGTGAGTGGCTATATGTTTGTTCAAGATAAGACCACTTCTCTTAAAAAGTGATATCGAGTTCAAATTATCGAATAATTTTTAATACGAAAGCTTTCGACTCAGCAGTATCAATTTTGGTCTTTAGTCTGAAAAGCTACCAATTAGTTTTTTATATGCAGTACAATGATGGGCATACAAATTCATAGCAAATTAATTCAACATGGAAAAACAATAAAGTACGAAAGTATGTTTTTCGAGTAAAAGTTAGACGTTGAAATAAAATATATTATTATTTTCAAGACTAGACTGAATAAATCATTCATAAATAATATTGAAAATTTTAGAAAGTTTAGGATTTGTGACAGTAAGAAAATGTGAAATGCTTTTAGATTTGCAAAAGCCATTTCAAGCTTGTAATAATTGAAACGGGAAGAAAAATGCATAAACTGTCACAATTGCACATAAAAAAAATACAGATAATGAAACTCATTTTAAATAAAATATAAAAGGTAATTCATATAATTGTTGACAACGCATAAATAAATTAAGAAATTTTTTATGAAGTTACTTGATGTTTAGGAACGAACACAAACATGAAATTTGTAAAGAACGGTGGCAGCTGTTTAACATAAGCTAAATACTAATCTAGTCTTTAGGTGAGTAGTATAGGGTTCTAAGTAACAAATAATTAAATAAATGATGTTTAATTTTTAATGAATTTAGAAAGATTTAAATTAATTTTAATGCACACTGAGAGCTGAGATTGCTACTGAATATAACCAAGATATAAATGTTTTTAAGATTATTGGATGGCAGACAGGCAAAAAATAAAGTCAATAGATATAGATATACACAGGCTCACCTATTATTTTTAATAACAATTATCATTGTTTTAATTAGTAACATTGTTTTACAATAATTTTTTAATTAACTTGTTCCAAAATTTCTACACGTTTATATTTAACTTAAATTTAATTCAAATGTATGTAAAGATAATATGTTATATATTTTTAATTACTCATGTAGTAGCATTCTATAAATTATATTCATTGTGTATTATGAATGAAAATTTAATTTTTTTTTCATTTACGGAACTAAATTATCAGTTAATAGATTAGTTCCAATTGAATTTTGATTATATATGTCTTTGCTAGTTTAAATTATTTTTAAGGTACCTTTAAAGCGTCAATTTCAATTATAATTTCAATTCAAAAATTTATTTTTTATTAAAAATAAATAAATAAATAAATAAGTTTTATGACTTTTTGATTAATTTTATGCTATTTTTTTTTTTTTTTTTTTTTTTTTTTTAATAAAAAATTAACTTACTTATTTGCATATGCAAGTCACATTTTTATTAATAATTAACGAGTCGAAACCTATTGAATTCGACGAATGAAAATGTTTAAAAGAATAGATTGACTGAATTTAATAATAATAATAATAATAATAATAATAATAATGAATCAATATGTAATAAATATATTTCCAAATTTGATTTCAAGTTTGCCAATTACAATTTTGCATGTATACATTCACGCTGTTTACTTAAACTCTAATCTGAGTGCCAGAGAAATCCAGAAATTTACTTCTAGATGCACCCACAGTAAAATATTTAGTTTTATCAAAGAAAATACTAATTTCATTTCCACTATGACTTTATTCTCAACCACTGAAGTCATCTGAAATGAACGTCTAAGGGGAAAAATATTGAAATATCCGTATTGATCCGCGGATTTCAAAAATACTGTTATAATTTTAAATTCTTAAATAGTTTTCGAAATATTATTATTTTTAAACATTAAATTACATTTCTGTAGTGATAATCCGTAATGGCAACAAAATTACTCTATTTTTTGAAAAAAAAAGGGGAACAATAGGAAAAACTATAGGGATTACTAGATTTCTTCTTTTTCGTCAATTTTAAATGGATAATTAAAATTATCTTTTATTTCAATCGACAGTGAAACAATATTGTTATTAATTTTTTTTCAGAAAAATTAAAGAAAAAAAAATAAGATTTGTTTTTTGTCGTGAAAAATGAAATTATTAAACTAAAAAAGAAATTTTAAAATAAGAATTAAAACATCACATGACAAAAACAGAAAATAAGGAAAATAAATTAAAATACCTAAAAATAAAAATGTACGAAAACTTTAAAATAGTAAAATTATTGTACGCGAAACACATATAAATTGGATAATTATGTCATATCCAAATTTCCAAAATATAAAACTTCGTCATAATTAAATTGAATGGACCGTAATCTTCCATTCGGTACGAGGCTATAAAAGTTGCTATTTTACCAATGGGCTGTATCCATGAGACGACAATTTGTAAAAATGGCGATTTTTATAGCCTCGAACCAAAGGGAATAATTTTGTCCATTTCTTTATGGGTTATTAGCTGGAAATAAATGCTAAATTACTGATATTCTTTTAAATGTAAATGAAATTTTCTGTAATCGTCTGCATGCGGTAAGTACAATAAGCAATATTCGTGTGCCGTCAAAACTGGTGTAAATGCTGTTTTTATTGAGAAATAAAGAATACAGTCCGCTGTGACATGGCAGGAATATTGTATATTATTACGCGTGTAAAAATTTTAATGCTGAATATTAAATTATATTTGAAAATCTCAACATATCATATTCTCAAATACTTTTAAATTAAATGATATATGTACCCGTTAATATTAAAAGAGAAAAAAGTTTAAAAGAAATAAATATTACATGAGAAATGCATTCAATAGTGAAAACTATTGTCAAACTATAACAATAGTGAAAACTATCACTACTATAAGTCATATGCTGGCTAAAACGATACATTCAAAAGATTTTCATTTCGGAAACTTTTAATGTGACGTCACATGGTATATAGGAAATTCATTTTAATTTGTATGAATTAGTATTCGACAAAATATATTTTAGAAAACCCGATATTCTAATTAAATAATGTAAGCAATATACAATGTAAAATATACATGATGGTGTATTAAAATAAATAAGAGAAAATATCAATAAAATATATCTATTTCTGAAAATATCTAAAACACGGTTAAAACATACATAAATTATAAGCTTAAAAGTTTCCAAATACGATACTATTCATTACGATTGTTCTGAAAGCTATTCCTAAGCAGACGAAGTTTTTAACTTCGAAACAAAAAGAAGGATATTAGTTTTGTTATAAAAGTTATAAAGATAAAGGCATTTTTAACCTAACCATTTTATAGAAGCTGATTTTTATATCTGTGATTGATTTTATTTATCGATCCTGAAAACCGTCATCAGTTGTTACGACAGTGATGGATGAGGCCACTATAATATAATAATAAAAAACCCATTCAAACGGAAAAAAATGGAAAACCCGATTGCAGAAGATAGCCACCGTCATTATAATAATATTATCCTTTAATTTTACGTAACCTGATAATATTTTTTTAAACAGGATGCATTATCGTATTTTTGGAGTCTGTGAACTCTGAACGGGGGTTGGCGGGCGTAGCTCAGAGGGGGCAGAGCCCCCTAGTTTATATATATATAATTACATGGATGAAAGTACGAGTTTCTTTTTTATTGTATTTTTTTGTATTATTATTTTTCATTCTATTGGTATATTTAACATCCATACTTTATACTAGGCATGTCCAACCTTTTAGTAAGCAAGGGCGCCCCTCAGCTCTTG
This sequence comes from Maratus speculifer, assembly GCA_964019185.1. Classification (NCBI taxonomy): domain Eukaryota; kingdom Metazoa; phylum Arthropoda; class Arachnida; order Araneae; family Salticidae; genus Maratus; species Maratus speculifer. The sequence goes on along the minus strand of OZ025298.1, from coordinate 211,429,364 downwards.
GCGCTCAGCGAAGGACGCCATCATTCATTTAACCGAAAACATGCGGCAATATTATCGCAAAGTGTTAGTATAAATACACGTCATAACATAATACAAATGAATCTTACAGCAGCAGACAAAAGGCCTTACGATTCTGGAGTTACATACATTAAATTTCAAATTAAACATTTTTCTACAAAAGAACCTTCTCGAAAATGTTTGTAAAGTAAAATGACAGAAACTTTAATCGCGCCTATAATAACATCAATAATAAAAATAAATAAATCAGAGATGTAGTCATGTTTCTTTTAGCATGTGAAAATACGCTATGACTTATTTTGTATGACGGAATTTAGTTTTATAAAAACTACGAAAACAAAGGCAGGTATAATAGTGACCAATTCATTCGGGTAGTTCTAGAGAGATAGTCTGAAAGTGCTTTCATAGGGGCAAATTGCGCTCAAATTTTTTAAGCAAACTAAAAAACCCCTAAAATTTTAAAAGTCAAGAAGAAATAATTAAGCCCTTATCCTTTGTATAAGATAGCCGATGGGCCACCGTGACTGTAGCAAAAAGGAAAAAAGCTGAACTTTCATGCTCGCGTGTCTCCAAAATATTGGCGGAGATGAGGAATGTTTATTTTTCTGTTACTTCTTAACTATTGAAAGATGTTTCAATTATCGTGAAAACTTACCGAACTTAACCATCATAATGACACTTTATGAACAATAATTGCAAATCTTAAAAATATGCATAATTAAATTTTCAAAGTATGTTTCTGTTTTTTAACTCTTTGAGGGCAAACAAATGTGTTACTCTAATATTGAACTCACACCACAATTTTAGAAAAAAAAATGTTTAAAAATAACGAAAGGCATTTTTGCAACTTTTTTCCACCAAAGATATAAAATAAAAAATTCATTATATGTTTCTGGTGAAAATCTTGATTAAAATTAGGTAAGATATAACATATTCCATATTCCTCAATGGATTTTAATGTGTTTTTACAGTTTTTGTAAATAAGCTCTGATGCAAATATTGATGATTTTAAAGAAAGCTTTCTTTATAATAAGATTTTACTTCTAAAAAGTTTAATAACAGGAAACCTTCAGAAAGGGTGCCAAGAAAATTTGCAAAGGGCGCCACAGACCTGCTACACAATTTGTCGTTTGCTTGCAACGAGGGTGATCGTTCCCGATCCTCTGATAGACGTCATCGGTTTTGAATGCCACACTGGCAGCTCATGAGAAAAGAAGGGTTCAAGTAAGGGGAACAAACTTGTTTTCCTACATCGCTATACTTATTGTTGGAAAACTAGTTTTCCAGTTAAAATCGTCTTATCGCTGGTATATATCCAGTTATGACAATTTGAATACCCATTAACTGTTTGAACATGATCTATGCAATTTGACAGCGGAATTTGTTTTTGAAAATTTATATTTGTTTTTATTTATTTAAAATACCAAAAAAAATAATTTTGAATGTTTGTCTTAAAACTGACGTCTTTTTCATTACTACAATTTATTACTATTAAAAAAAAAATATTTTTATAATATGCTAGTTTGGTGTGGGTTCCTATTACAGAAATTCATTCCTTTGATTTACGTTTGACCGAAAATACAAACTATTAAATTTATTTTTATTTTTTTTTATGTTTTTTTTTTTTTTTTTTTTATTTTTTTTTTTTTTAATTTTTAAAGATATGGCAGCGTGTACAAAAAGTGACTATACTATACAGGATTCCTAAGTTGTTTTTTGAACGTGTAATCATAATTTAATTCAAATTAAACTATTAATTCACAAAAGAGTATTTAAAAATATCACTCTTATTATTTTTTTTTTCTACATTTTAGTTTTTAAATTATTTCAATGTTGCATTTACACGTATGTTTATGTCAGTGGTCTTCGTTTGGTGCCAAATAAACTAATTTTTGTTGTAAGTCGTATACGGCTGCTATCATGAAGAATATTGGACAAGCCATCATTTACTCCAGAGTACTGAAAAAGTGCCTTAACATTACTGCTTTCATTGATAATCAAATTCTAAAAATATTAAAACCGGAAATGAATCTGTGTCTGTAATGTTTATAACTCTAGTCTACTAGGAAGAGAATAGAAAATCGATAACAAAATTCCACCTTTACAAACATGTAACAAGCTAAATTAAATAAAAGAGTATGAATAAGGAAGAAAAAATAATCGAAAGTATATCAAAAAGATTTTATTGCATTAAAATCTAATAAATTAACGATAAAATAGCACAATATTGCATTATCTATTTCTTAATGTTTTTGCAATGTAAAAGCAAAATTATCTCCCAATGATTTTATGTAGTGACCATTGCCACTTTATATACAGGGTACCCCTGTATTCACAAGCCAAATTGTAACGGAAAATAACGTATACATGAAGAAATTTTGGTACAGCAATGTGAGGTTGGAAAGGAAAAGTTTTGGCAAAAAATGAAAAGATGCGGAAGGAATGAAAACGATCGTTTTATTGACATAAAAATTACAGTAAGGGCTGTGCAAAGATATGATTATCATTTTAGAGGGAAAAGGGTACGAAGTATATTTGAAAGGAAACTTGTGTTCACCAATAAATAAAAAGAGAAAGAGAAAAAAATGTGGACCATTTGTTTTGTTGATAAGAATTTCTATCCCCTTCCTTCCTCCGTGTGGAGAAAGTGCAAGAAGACGTCTGAATGCATTATGTAACAAAAGCTATTATAAAGTACTTTTAAATAGTATCTACTTCCTTTAAGTGTATTTTGATATAAAGCTTTTTCATATATAAAGTGATATTTTATTGACGTCTCTTCATTTAAATCAATAAAGTATGTGAGAAATATGTGTTATCATTTTTGCATATCACGCCAAACAAAAGAAAAAAAAAATTAACTAGTTGGATCTGCCAATCCCAAAACTTTCTTCTGTCTCATACGTACATTTTAATATTTTTAAAAAATAGTTACTCATTTTAATGTTTTAATAATTTTAATTCAATACCATACGAATTTTGGTTTTCATCTTAAATTTCTGCTTCAATCAATTAACCGGAGTAAAAACGAATTTCTGTCTCTACACGAGCCGATGAACAATACAATGATAGGCAGATTTTTTTTTTTTTTTAATTCAGGGAGAACCTATTTGCCTTACCAAAAAATAATTATATACAAAAATTTTAGTTCAGTTCTAGGACTAATTTCATACACTTTTAGGTGGTGCAATATTGAAAATGGCATAAAATTGGCTATTGCAGCGCCCCCTTCCGGTGGATTTTTTTCAAATTCAGGGAGGACAAACTAGCCATAGCCATACACTTACACAAAAAAATTGGTTCAATTCATTGTATAAATTCCTATACTTATCGTCGGTACAATATTAAAAATGGCACAAAAATCGCGATTGCAGCGCTCCCATTCGGCGGATTTTTTTCAAATTCAGGGAGGACCAAATAGCCATAGTCATACACTTACACAAAAAATTTGGTTCAATTCGATGCATAACTTCATATACTTTTGGCCGGTACAATATTGAATATGACACAAAAATCGCGATTGCAGCGCCCCCTTCTGGCGGAATATTTCTAAACTGAAGGAGGACCTGCTTGCCACAGCCAAAAACATTCACAAAAAATTTGGTTCATTTCTATGCGTAACTTCATACTCTTTTTGATGGTAGAATGGCGACATACACACAGACACACACACATACAGAGAGAGAGACATGGACAGACAGACATTTTGTAAAAACAGGTTTTTTGGAATCTCTGACCCCTAAAAAGTGTAAATCCGTCGAAAAACGGAAGTAGACAAAAAATTCGATTACAATACTTTCTTCTATCGATGATAGAAGAAAGTAAAAATTATAACGATATTATTTCGTGGAGGTGGGGTGGGGGTCGAGGGATGATAACTTATGATATCGTAAGGAAGGATTTGGGGGCCCAACGTTATCAAAAAATTGATAATGTTATATATGCACAGCCTCTAAGTGGTCATATGTGTCACTAATGCGCGCGCCTAGAAAGTGATTGACGTTCTTTTTCGAAGTTTGCAGGT